>JAFEKC020000018.1:1200000-1524348 GCA_018257855.2 Cladonia borealis
GTCCAGCGGAAAAAGAAGAGAAGATGTTCCCCGAAGCCTTATCTATCTCAAGAGTGAGCAAAGCCAACCTAGCCACATCCCAAGAAGCCAACGAGTCATGAGTTACACATACCACTGAAACCAAATTCTTGCTGAATAGCCGGCTCCACTAGCCCGAAAGCCTGCGCATACAGCAAATCGATGAAATAGCCGAATCCGCAGAGGAAGAAGATGTACCATTGGTACTTGCCCATGCCGTGGGAATCCAGTTCTCTGTTCACGAGCAAGGCTTTTTTCTCGTATAATGTAAGTCCTTCCATTTCTGGGTCGTCTCCATCATGGCGACGACTATCAGTAAGAATGATTGGTTCTTCTGCGGGGATATCGGTTTTAGTGGTGTCTCTGACGTCGATGCGGGAATCGTTGTTTGCCATATCATGCATTTGTATATTCGTGGAGTGTATCTGTATACAAATTAATGCGCGTGTCGCGGAGTATAAGAACAAAGCGACCGCGCCGCAAACGAAGAGACAGTGGCATGTCGTGTGATGTTAAGGTAAGGTAGGACGAACAGCGGGCTCAAAGTCCATAGCTCGAAAGCTAATCGGACGCAAAGTGACGTCCAGAATGCTAAAGTGGCACTGTAGGCGTCACACTACCATCTTAGCCTGGAGATTGCCGTGCTGAGGCTGATTAATCGCAACCAGGGGGGTCGAGAAGGGTCCCTATCCGAGACCTATTGGCCGCTTAGAGGAGACCAATGGTGTTGGTCTCGAGCAGTGACGTCGGTGAGGGGAATAAGGTGTGGCAGCATAATCGGCCGAAGATTTAAACTACGTATATTAGTTCATGAAGTGTTGGTCTTGAAGTGGTGTGGAAGAGTTGGTTGAACGAAGATTAGGTGCGGTAATGAAATCTCCCGCCCGAATAGCTCCCCACACTACACTAGATAAGTAAATTCGGGAGATTCGTCACCGTTGGATATGCAGGAGTCTTGCGTTACTGTAAATCTACAGCCGCTAGACGCATTGCTAGCAATTAGCGGAAGTGCGATAAATGCAGGGGGCTTTTGGAGGCGTGCTAGTTCCGTTTAGCATGCCCTTGCCCTAGAAACATGGGCCAGAAGTCATGCGCTTTCAGCCCTACAACACAACGGAGACCTCCTTTGAAACTGAGGACGGGTAAAGAAGACACTACGACTAGGCTAAAAGGGTAATCACTACTTAGTGGTAAGATACTAAACAGTATATTGAACCACCAGCAGGATCCCTGCAGTATATTACCGCTGCTCGACCTCTTTGCAACGAGTGTCCCAATAAATTCATTCCCATCTACAGATCAAAAGACATATTTCAACAAAACCGCTGCACCGTTGTATCAGCGTCGCTAGGAATTGAAATCTAATACCGTTGGTACGAAAGTAGGCAGACAGATCAGAGAGGAGCCTCCCGACAATAGCTTCATAATAGAAAATTTCCGTTGAAAATGCTGGTCACGGCATATATTATAAATCGAGCATGTCTCTGTCCATCTCTGAGTTACGTTGATTCCTCAGAGTGGATTCGGCATCGATTACGCTCGCTGAGCAGGAAGGATCATACCAAATCAACTTCCCCGAAAAGGCTTTGAAGCTGCCTTCTCGTAGACCCTGAGGCATGATCTGTGGTCCAGGCTTCTCTCTGAAGAAATGATGGGTATGATATCGGGTGGTGCAGATCGTTCAGACCAGATCAGTTCACAGATACGAGATCTAATAACAAGTTGTGTCACTGCAGCAGACATTAGGGAATATTAGGGACGCCGTAAGGGGGTTAGACCCTTCAAAAGTCGAAACAGCAGCCCTCGAAAGTCGTTGGCTAGGCTTGGTAGGCGTAATTCATCATATGATTGGTAAGTGAGGGTTGAGTGTAAATTTGTATATGTAGAGCAATCCCGTAATTCGATTTGAGAAGCTCTCGCATGTGCTATGCTATCAACCAGTACCAGCACGCCATTTTCATTCTTCGATATTCCCCCGCTCTGATACGTACAAGCCATCCAAGAACTATCACGAGAACAATGTCAGATATACCAGACCAAGGTTTCAGTCATCAGCAGGACCTACCTTTCGAATATCCTTATTCTTGACCCTGCATATCTGTTGGATATCCGCCGCACTCTGTGAAACATTTTCCAGGGAGTTTCCCGTGAGCTGGAGCTCATCTTTCACGTTCTTCGAGGGCTCTACATCTACACCTGGTAACAAAGTGACTCTTCGGATAATCTTCTCGCCGATGAAGTTTCTGCATTTCCAACAATCAGTCCACCAACACTCGAGCATGCATTACCTCTATTTCTGTTGTTGACACAGAACGTACCGGATTTCCACCTCATATAGATCGGTCTCGGAGTTCTTCTCGATATTGACGTTGATGGGAAAATGGGCGTAGACGTAGCGCATCTTGTATTTGAATCCCTTCGTAACACCAATGATTAAGTTGTTGATGAGAGTCTTGACTGTGCGAAGGGTGGCGACATTCTTGCGGGCGCCATGGTGGAGTTCGATAGTTATGACGGATCTTTGGGGTTGCGAGAAGGAGACCGAGAGATGTGACATGTCCTTGACAAGCTTGCCTGTTGACAAATCAGATGCTCGTGTCCCTCCGGTTTCTGTTTTTGCAGGCTGCGCATACCTCGAGGTCCCTCCACCGTGACTATCCTTGATTTGATGTGCACCTTGACTATACGATCGTCAGTAACATGTTTCTTGTTGTCCTCGCCAGGCCTGTGTGGGCGTCCTAGCTCTCCGCAAGTGCTCGTGCGAAGTCCACCTAAGGGCTGCAATTGTCCACTGAAGGCTCTGAAAAGCACACTTACCATTGTCGGGAATCGCCAGCGTTTCTTCTGAGTGTATGTACCTCATCTTTGCTGGTGGTGGAGGAGTGTCACAGAGTCCTGTTCATGATCTTGAGCCAGTCTAAATTTCGCGGTTGAAGTGTGGGCGATCTCGCTTGGATGCCAAGGCGCTAGTTAGTATCGCTCTCTCAATCTGAAATTCCATGTCGCAAATCAAGCCATTTTACAGAATTTCAAGTATGTTATTTCCGAGATTGTGCACTTGTGACTTGGGAAGCACTCTCCCATGTAGACTTGTTAATTAATTGCAGGTGCTTCTCTGACTTTTCTGGCATCTGCAAGGCTATACTCCTTCTAGGGAGTATTTCTTCCATGTCTTCAGGGGCGAAGTTTAAATTAAATGCTCCGAATGCATCACAGTGAATTAAGCAATGATGAGATGGTTTGAATAAGGAAAGACCCGTATCAATTACAGCTTGCCTCCCCAATTCAAACTCTAAACAAAAACTGGGTATCCCATTTCAAACCGAACGCACACCCAATGCATTTGTACTCCAACTCCAAGGATTCAGAACGAAGCTCGTTGCATGACCCAGGCCATAGGTTGCCCTTCCCAAGCGCTGTAATGAAAATGCCTAGCCCGCCACGCTCTCCTACGCCAAAACCCAAGCTTGCAGTCCTATTTCTCTTCGGAGAGCTTCGCCTCGACGATCCTCTTTTGTGCCATATCCTTTAATTTCTCTATCAGACCACCGCTTTCATCTAAAGCCTCGATGTCATCTCCACCACCAATACTGCGACCAACGACAAGTATATTTGGGACAGTTCGCCTCCCTGTGCTTTTCTCCAGTGCGCTCTGTAACCCCTGCCCGAGCGGATGGCCATCTAATTCCACCACATAGGGAGCGGGAACAATAGTATATTTCTCCAAAAGAATGCGTTTCGCTTTCGCAGAGTAAGGGCAGTAGGATTTGCTGAATATTATGACTGTACGTAGGCATTTTGTTAGCTAGCCTGCAATCTAGCTGTGACAAACATGTGAAAGGGCAGCATACTGGGACTTTTCTTTAAAATCGTGTTCAACTCGGTCTCAATTGCATGATCTTCCTCGGTCTCGACCTTCTCCTTCTTTTCGTCTCCATCCTCTTTCTCCTTGCTTGTATCGGGATATTTTGGCGCCTCTTTCCCAGAATGCACATCTTTGGTCTCTCCGCCTTTTATAGTCTTCCTCCCGGCTACGCTTCTCTCCCCACCATCTACCGTAGCTGCAGCCCCTCTATCGGTGCTGCCTATTTCTGAGGGTATTGGTACATCCACGGGCTTTTTGTCATCGGCTACGGCAATAATCGGCTTTTGAGGAGACCCCCGGCCATCTTGTTCTTGACTTTTTGCTGCATCTTTGACTGCTTGCAGCTTGTGTGCTACTTCCTCGTCTGAAGTAGCCTTCCTGTCTAGCGCGGCGACAGTGCGTGAGTAGAAGTCTTGAGATGAGGAGTCGCTCTGGGGTAAGGAAATGTCAGTATGGATCTAGAAGAATCTCGAATGACTCAGGAAGGTCCGATCAAGGTGATCATGCGTACAGAAAGGTAGAGTATAGTGCAGACGGCAATGGCCAGAGCTATAGCGAGAACCTTGACCCGCCGTGTGGAAGGCATTATCTCGATTCCGCCCTCTTAGCGCTGGTGATTCCTGATATATCAATGCTATTACTGTGGCTTGGAAGCCCTCAATCTCAGTGGCGGGATTCAATATACGGCGATGGTATACCGCTGTCTTCCTGAAGCTGTTCGACAGGTCTTCTTAGGTAGTACTGACTTGGTTGATGGAAAGCGTGGGGTTGAAGCGGGCAAAAGCGATGCAAGCAAAAGATCAATCTTGATGCCAAAATGATTATAGACGTTGAGAAACAAAGAAAGACTAAGTTGGGTGGCTAATGATGTACAAATTGCATACTCAATGTTTAGAGAGAGCATTTGTCAAGAAAACTGCCAAGGGTCCACTGCAGGCGCGGCGTACGGCGGGTTAAAACCTTAAAATTTATTACCCCGGATCTGCATGAAAAGGGGCAGCTATGACCCGACTTGCCAGGTACCAGGTACCAAGAACAGGGTTCGTCTTAAGGCTGCGAAAATGTACTGCGTCGGTGTCGAACTTGTCCTCGGCTATTGACGAGACCAACTACATCTACAAGACAAGCTTCATTAGGAGATGTGTTCCTGTCGCTATGAGGATTGGGAAATGTGCATCGCTCAATCATACTGTCCCTCATCCTCATCCTCATCCCCCAGCATCTTAGCATAATCGTCTGCAGAAGCAAAAGTGGGCAAATTCTTCAGCCTTCGTCTCTTACTGCGTTTCTCTCCTTTCTCAGGATCCTTCTTTTCTGCTGTCTTCCCTTCGTCGGACTGCAGCTCTCTTGCCGAGAAATCAATGTCACTCGGTACTTCGGCCTCGCTATTGAAAAGGGCTTCGTCATCCTCATCGCCCAACAGAAGGGGTCTATCGCCAACATCTTCCCCCTCGTCCTGGTCTGTAAGACCTTCTCCAGCTTCACTAAGATCCTCGTCATCGTCCTCAAAATCCTCCATATCAATGTCATCATCAGAAAATATTCCCCCATCGCTGCCGCCTTCTACCTCAGGCCTACTGTCCACTAACGCCTTCCAGATCTCTTCCTCATCGCCTTCGCTTTCACTCGCCTCTTCTCCCTTTCTCCTCTCCTCCTTCTTCTTCCGCGTTTTCTCCTTGCCCCTGCCCAAGGTACTGAAATACTTATGGAAAAAGACCTCATCAGCGCTAACCTTCTCACTCTCCATCTTCCAGAAGGCCTCAGAGTTAACAGGCGCTCTTCTCTTATCTTTCTCACTGTATCTGCTCACCAGCAAGGCGCTTGGATCACCTCCTTGCATAACACTTACACCTTTGGCGGTCGCTGTGGACTTGGGATTACGGTAGACGAAACGGTCGAGGAAGTGAATTAGGGTATTGAGAGAGAGATCGGGTTTAGGTGGCATTGGGGCATGGGTAAGAAGGCGACTCGCAAAAAGCGAGACGGACGGGTGGTAGTGTGTTAGAAAGGGTGTAAGCTCCCAAAGGGAGGATTCGGAGGCGTTGGCGTGAGAAGGATCGCGTTTGCGGCCGTCATAGGCAGTCTTTGTGCGGTGGGGAGAGGGTAGAGGGCCAGATCGTGGTAGGTCTTGTGTTTCCGGAACATCACGGAAATCTTCTTCTTCTTCGTCGGTGGCTTCAGCGTGTTGGTCAATGAAGATTGACAGGGCGGGAAAGACGCCTTCCAATTCACGGAGTAGGTAGAGCGTCCCACATGTGAACGAGGGTTGGTGCAATGCTACTACTTGAAGTAATCGCTTCGCGAATGCTTGGACGCGCTTTACATTAAGATCGGACTTTAGTGCTCTGAAAAGGAGGTTGAGGTATAGAGCTTGCTTTGAGGACGTCAACAATCTAGGGTCTAGTAGCGATTCGTAGAGCGTTCGGTAGAAACGATCAACTGAACCCTGGTGTGATCCATTGAGCTGTTGTATCAGCATCAAGGCCTGAATGCTAGTATTGAAGTTGGATGAATGGGTCACTTTGAAGAGGGTATCTAAGTGCTTCTCGAAAGACTCATCGTTAGTATTCGTAAAAGGTATTGCGCGATTGACCCCGGTGAGTACCGCTGAAAGCATCTTCTCTTTCAAGTCCTCATCGACGGTTGTGGCTTTCTCCTTCTCGGCCACCTTTTTTTGGGCTTTTTTCCCGGCAGGTCCACCACCACCTTGGACTTCGCCTTTCTTATTGATTGTGATGCTATTGACGCCTGTAGCAGCGACCTTTGCTGGGTCAGGTTTCTCGAGAAGCTTGATGAAGAGGCTGAAGTAGATGTCCAAGAGCTTTCTCGCAACACTTTCTTCCTTCGCGCTCAGAACTGTCTGATTTAGGGTGATTGTTGCGTAATATCTCGCATGTAAGCTTTGGCCAGCCCGGAATATTAAATCCGACTCAATGGCCAAGATAATGATAGGCTTCATCAAAGGGTGCGTGGTTTCGAGCTGCAAGATATTGAATGACGCTTTGGAGGCAATCTTCTTGTCTGAGTCACCAAGTTTGTTCACAAGCAGCCGAAGCAGATTCGCTTCTTGTTCTGGCTTCTCTTTTAGTAATTGACAAACATAATCAACAGCCTTGCCTCTGGCGAAGATCACTTCATCATTGCACCAGGTTTCAATGATCTTGATAACTTCAAAGAATGTACACTTCAACCAATGTTCGTATGCCCATAAAACGAGGTAAGATTCTTTAAGATGCTTTGGTAGAGGGTCTCTTGATGTCCAATGGAATTCTGTGGGGTCGAAGACTGCAGATAAGGCTGGCTGGGTGGCAAAGGTCCTCAATTTCCTATCTGAAGGAAGCAAATTGCCAGGGCCGAACAGATCCTTCAAAGCTCCTAGTACTTCTACAGCCTGACCTCTGCTGCGCTTACGTGCCAACCCGACTAAGCTCTCTAACGCTTTCATATTATGGACTGGAGACTCCTGGATAGAAAGCGTCAGAGCAGAGATTTTGTCTGAAAGTGTACCTGTTGACATGATAGTAGAGTAGAACTGGTGGGCGGATGAAGCAGATGTAGTGTGGGCCCCATACTGCTTGTTATCATCTTCAAGCAATGACTTTGCATACTCGTGGATGCGATCTGCGAGATCAGGGGGTAGAGGAGTGACTTCCTGTGGTGCTGCAGGCAATGGTGGTAATGACACGGCATGCCAACACGATTGTGGTGCGAAGGCAAGTGACATTTGTGCTTTCCTAGAAGGCTTCGAAGCTTGCACGCTCACATTGGTGGCATTTACTTCTTGTAATCCCGGTACCTTGCCATTGCGAGCTTGCATCTCTTTACTTTGTACATCCTCCTCCTCTTCCGAATTTAAAGGCTCCAAAATCTCCTTCTGAGCTGCCTTGTCCACACCAAGCTGACGGACCAACTTTTGCAACTCTTTCGTTAGAGAACCACCAGAAGCTCCATCAAGACCCGTAGTATCACCCTCGATCTCTGAATCAGACTGCACATCAGCAATTAATTCCAAGTCATCTTTGGTGCCTCCAAGGGCCTCAATCTCGACTTGAATGTTGCTTCTCTCCGGTAACAGAGTTTTCTCCGGCCTAGATCCAAGCTTGATATTGTTGACATCATTTCCTCTCCTGACAGAGCCCGTTGCCTTGACTCGTCCATCTCGCGACCTCTTCTTTCCCTGGCCCGACTTCGACCTAGGGGCCGTCTCTATTGTGTCAGTTGCTGGCGATGTACCATTGCTTTGGACTGTAGCGATCAATTTAGACGCTTTCGCTTTGTTTGAAAGCTCCCGCTTACTCCCAACATGATCTAGCTTGTTCTTCTTCGGCTTCACATTTCGAGCTTTCGAGACTGTGCCACTGTCGGGCTTCTTGATTTTGCTCGCAATGTTTTGGGTCAAGCGTTCCAAGGTATCTGAGTTGAAATGCGGAAGCTGAGATGCCTGTAAATTTTCTCCAGACGACTCCTTATCCTCAGAAGGCATTTATATGCTCAGAACTCTCAGAGCTAGCAGGGTATCCCAATATTGACACAATTAATTCTTCCCAGTAGGTTCAAGATCTCAGCTCAATAGCAGCGGGCAATATTTTCTGATTAGTCATCGCTTGGCGTCACCCGGAATTCCAATTCGACCCCAAGCCCCTACTCCAAACGCACACAACGCAGTATCGCGTCCCCGTACAGTCTGACCGGAAGGTTCGCTCGCTGCTGGGGAAGACAATATGCATGGGATCTGTCAGCTTTGAGGCGTCTTCCCTACTCAAATATCGGCGGGTGACTGGAAAAGCGTGGAATAAGGCTTTTCTCATGGTCTTTTCATTCAATGTGTTCGACGTAGGCTACCCTTCTAACTATGCCGAGCTTATAGATCAATGCTCCTGCGTACCCTCCTAGCGGTAGAGTTGAAAAGTCTGTCGCAAGGTGAGGAGCCTACAGAGTTGCGCGACTTACCATGACAATATCCCAATTTTATGCTGAAAGCTTGGCTATAGTAAACGATTACCCGCCTGCCTCACGCTCTGAAGCTGATTTGGCCTGCGGAACTATTTTATTCACATACTGCAACACATCTCTGTAACGTCACCCACATCGTTTCTCTACGGAATCTATCGAGCCTCAGAAAAGCTCCAATTCTTTTCAACACTGATTAGATGATCCAAACTTCCCAAAAAATCCTCAGAAGCACCATTTTGCAGGACAAAGCATGCTAAGCGAAGACTTTTATTGCAATCTTCGAAGTGCATCTTTGCGAAGAAGGCTCCCATGCCTGTTCGGTCCGTTAATCCGGGTTGGTTGAGTCTGTCCATCACCTCATCGTGAATCACTTTCCGACAATCAAACATCGACTTCAATGCTTGAACCGCTGTATCCTCATCTGCGATACTCGCACGGTCGTCGTAGATGCTCTTCATTGCGGAAATGGCCTGCTGCTTGGATTCATGTATGAGATCGATGTAAGCTGGCTCTTCGTCGTTTGAGTCCTCGTCGTCACTGAGAGGATCAATCCACCCGGAAAGGATCCAGTTAGGAAACATGTTGCTAATTGCAGATGCGCTGAAGACCTCATCAGCTAGCTTTTCCACAAACGAGGAACTATTGTTGAGATGTTTTTCAAAAGTGCTGCTGAATCCTTGCTTTGCTGCATCCTTTAAGTTGTCAGAAATGGCCGCGAACGTCTCTGCGGCGATCAAGTTGTCCAGATCTCCTGGGAATCGTCCAGGCCAAGCTAATTCCCAGAGTATGCCAAAGACTGTGTCTGTTCCAGCTTCTGCCGAAAGCGGTTGAGAACGAAAGGCATCAGCGGCTCGATCGCTAAAGCCTTTCCGTATCGCGCGCTCACACATGTCCATAAAGGTGACTTTCTGCTCATTCAATATCTCGACTGCCGGACAGGAGTCCAGAAACTGTTTCGTGGCTGCCTTCACAGTCCGGCGCAGAATCGCAAAGAAAGCGTTCCTGGGATCGCTCGAATTCGTCCATAACTGCATGTAGCCCCCCAAGCTTTGAGACCCTACCACTGCTGTACTATTTGATGGTGAAGGAAGTTCAGTGGCAAGGCGTTGAGTGTCTGCAGCGGATTGAAGTTTGACAAACACTTCCGCTAAGCAATTTCGGATAATCTCGGTCACATCCTTTTCCCATCTTTCCGCCCATGTACGGATGAACGCGCTAGACTCTTCAGGGGTGATAGCTGGCAATTGCCTGAAAGCTTCCTGGGCAAGATATTCTATAAGTAAGTATTCTGTTCGCGTGGTGATGTCCGCCTGGATTTTTTTGATTCTGTTCGTCTGACCCACATAATGTAACTGACACGGAGCTTCGCTACCAAATGCAATTGGGATGCATCCATGGGAGTCCAAGGTACGGAGAAAAAAGTCTTTGAGCATGTAATCATCTTCTTGGGCATCGTACTCAACAGCATACTCGACTTGCTCTCCGAGTTCCCGGGCCCAGGCTTGAAACATCGAGTTCCAATCAATATCTTCGAGACTGTCATCGTATGAACTTTTGATCTCAGATTCCAGCTCTCTTGAGAATTGATGCAGGTGGCTGCGCTGCGCTGATCCTGCCGGCAGAAAGTCGATTGACTTTGACAATTTGATTTGCGCATCAAGTAGCAACGGAAAGACAGCCTCCTGAGCTGGCACATGACTATCTTCAAGTATCCTAGGGCTTTTGAGGAGCGTCTCTGAGACTTCTTTGAGCAAAGGCTCGAACCTCGACGTTCCGACTCGACTCGCGTTCAGTTGGTCATACATGCCGAAGCCCAATAGCCACATTTTCGAGCCAGCGTAGGTAGAAACCTTATTATAGTTCGTACTAACAAGCCATCGTCTGACCAGAGAGTGCATCTCGATGTAAGGCACGCTATTCGGCCCATCTTCCGTCCAATTCACTGTGACCATGTTCACTGCGGCCAGGGCTTTGATTGCGAGCTCGAAAAACCCAGTCTCCAGGAAACGAAGCTGGCCAATGACCGGATGGCCTGGGATTGCAGCGGATCGGGTGCTCGCTGTATTCCTAGTTCTGAATTTGCGATACAAACGAATATATTCTGCGAGATTTGACGCATCCTCGCACGACGCTGCGAAATGAGCCATGAACGCTGCATACTGATTGATCCCATTGCCTTGTAGGATGCCCTGAAACGCGAATTGGAAGGCCTTCCAAACTGACGAGGAGTAGTCGGAAAATACCGGATCTTGCTCAAGTAGAATGTCTTTGACCTCATCAGCCCATGCAAGATAGGCTTGGCTGTTAATGCTTGGGATGCTACTTTCTTTCCGCAAAGCAACACCTACGATGGCAATCGCCAATGGAAGACCCCCAAGCTCCTTCACGATGCGTCTTCTTGCGTCTCTTTCCTGTAGAGTCTGCTCCGCTTGGACAGCTTGACCGGCAGTAAGCGAAGCCGAGTCTGTGTCCATGTACACGTTCAGCAGGTATTGACCCAGTTGTTTATTCAGCGGATTCATCTGAAGAACATGTGTAGCCTTGATGTATGGAGCTAGATCCTTGTTTCTTGTTGTAATGAGGATTTTGATCTCCTTTATGTCTGCAAACAGATATTGCTGAATGTTGATGAGAGGAATGTTGAGGCCATCGAATACAATCAAACAATGGCCAGAGAAGCGTTCGCATAGCTGACCTGCAATGAAAGACACAGGCTCCGAACACTGCTGGTAGCTTCCGCATAACTGCATAGCATACTGCTCGAATGCCTGTTTGATAGCTGCCTCGGAATTACCAGGTATCCAAAGAATGACCCTAGTCTTCTGGGCATTGTGTGCAAATAATCTTGCCATAGTCGACTTCCTGTCACACAAATTTAGCGCGAAGAGAACTCCAGACATAAAAGCTTTACCTACCCTACGCCTGGAAGCCCATGCAAGATGACACGAACGTGCTCATCGCAGCTTAGCGCCTCAGTAAGGAAAGACTGTACATCAGCAAGGACCAGAAGCCGTTCTTGCAAGAAGATTGAGTCGCTTCGAAGCATCGGAAGCCCTTGAGAGAGATTGCGATCTATTGATGCCTTTGCACGTTTCTTGATTTCTTCTTCAAGTCGGTAGAATGCGTGCTCTGTGCCTTCACCATATATTGGCGACATGAAGACATTGAAAATGCCCAGAAGAGAGTAAGCTTTATCTTCTTCCTTCTTAGTCGTCCGTTTCTCTGCCCATGCCATTCGTTGTTCAACGCTAAATGAATCAAGAGGATCTCCTCGAAGTGCTGCAAGCGCGACTCCTGTAATGTTGAAAAGCTGTTGCTCTAGCGATTTCTTGTCACCAAGTTGCATGTTGTCTGACGAGAAGAACTCAACCGAAACCGGGGCTATCAGTTCCTGAAGTGTCCATCCACGGGTAAACCATCGACTCTTTTGTAATGCCTGGTCAATATCATCCTGACTGCTCATCGAAACATCGGCCAAATACACATAGCATTTCGCAGCATTATGATACCAACGGAACATCGAATTGATAGCTTCGGCAAGTTCAGCATTATTAGACTTATCAATGCAACAGGTGTCGACCCAAAAGTATTCTAGTCTGTCGCTAGCAGCTTGCTTCCCGCAAAACTCGATCTTTCGATAGCCGGCCTTGGACCTCGCTTGCTCAGGGTCGTCCTGAATATCTTTGAACGTGACCTCTTCATAATCTCTTCCCCAAGTATGAGAAAGTATCGCATATGCGGGAATGTCTTCTATGATGTCGTCGGTCAGGCTGATTGTTCCATCCTTCTTGCTATGCAAGAGCCGCATCTTCAAGTCCCTGCTTTGGCAGGGGCCAAAATGGCGCGGTCCGACGAGGCCTCAAGCGGTAAGTAAAGGATGATCGCGGAAGCATGCAAGTACTAGAAGGTGCAACACAAAGTACTCGATTATTATGAGAATGAAATTCACCTCCATGTTTTGACTCCAAATTTCTCAACTCAGCTGAAAATGTGAGGCTCTGGTAATTTCAGCCCTGCTAAGCTTAGTAAGGCGCAATCCGGCCAATCTAGAACCAATCCGATAAGGAGCGATAAAAGAAATCTTGCCATCGCCTTTTTGGGTGCTCTATGACGAGAGATGACGAATTTAGTCAGGCCGGTAGGGATAATGATGTTCTTGAAACTTAGGATCTTGCCTGTTGGTGGTAGAGGGTGAGTATTGAAAACCGTGGTGCAATCGGTTGACAAGGAAAAGAGATTCGAACTCAAAAGTCTTGATTTGTGCCAAGAGTCTTAGCATACCAAGACCTCAGCCCTACAAGAACGCCCCTAAAAGGGGTGCCCAAACTACTGCCGCTCGGGCGCAAAAGATAGCGGGCTCTAAGCCCAATAATATCCTCTAAATAAGGGCTTTAAGGCCCAGCTCCCCCATAGGTAGCCACTAAAACATCAATTCAAAGGCCCCTAAAGACCCCTAAGTTCCCGGCACCCTCCAGGGGACCGCTACTAAGTTAGGGTTAGGGCTTGCCAATGATGGCTTAGCGTAAATCAAGACTTTTGGTGTCATTCTCCGTAGAATTTTGGAGATTCGAAATGATCAGATGGAAAGTCAATGTAATCAGATGCAGGAATTGCATACAAAACGTAACTAGATAACGTCTCTTTCGTCCCTACTTGCGCTTAACGCCGAGATGTACAATCATCTCAGCCTCTCCTAGAGCCCGTAGTACGATGACCTTCAGGTCCAAACTCTTAGCTTTGTTTACGCAGCCCAGATTCTATGTGCAGTCTGCCTGCCTCTTTAGAATTGCGCGACTTACCATGACAACATCCCAATTTTATACTGAAAGCTTGACTATGATACACAATTACACGCTTGCTCGACTAACGGTCTATTGTTTATTCTCCGAGAACAAGTGTGCTTTGATAAGTGCAAAAAGCAGAATTAGGACATGTACAGAGATTGAAATTATTAGAAGGGTTCACCCCCTTACTGTATAAACCCCCTTACTGTATAACCCTATAGGGCTGGACCTAAACGGACCCTGAATGACCCCCAAAGAACCTCTAAATCTCGTCGCCTGGGCGACCAAGATGGTCCCCAGAAAGTTCCCGCTTTAGGGCAGCTTCAGGGCCCGTTTTCGCCCGCTCTAGGTCCAGCCCTGTAGGGTTATACAGTAAGGGGGTTTATACAGTAAGGGGGTGAACCCTTCTAGTCTTGATTTGCGCTAACAATGTTAGCGTGCCAAGGCCTCAGCCCTACTCGCTCAGTAGGGTGCCTGGACAACGCCCGCTTCGGGGGCCTCTCATAGGGGGCCTCTATAATTTTAGGCACCCTAAGTAGGGGACTTCTACCTAAAGCACTCGCTAAAAAGCTATCTCTCAGGCGCTATAGTCCCCCGAAGATATAGGCATGCTCTAGGGGCCTCATCTGAAACTAGGGCTAGGGCTTGTACGGAATTGGTTAGCGCAAATCAAGACTAATATCTTCAATCTCCGTACGAGAACTTCGGTTTTAAAAAGGAGTTGTTGTGATAAAAGAACGGGCATGCAGCTACCCATTCAGAATCTCAAGGTCATAGTAAGTGCAGCCGGGTTTCTTAGGGGCCTTTGTCAGAAGAGAAGTCCGATTCAACCAAGTTGTTTTAGCCGTCTTCATTCCCAGCTTACCAGACCTCGCTTCTGTTGGTCGCCAAACCCTAGCGCCAATATCGTATTCAGCTTATCTTTCGGATCAGCACTTAACCGCTCAGTTCACCTCGCCATCCAGTGAGCTAGGACGATTGTCTTTGATTTTTGTCTTCGTGTTGCAGCTCACGTCATCCTAGCTAGATAAATCAGCCCTTGTTCTCACCGTATTGTCAACAATAACCTTCTCAGTCTACACAGTGCACGGGTCTCAGCTCCCTTTCCAGGATCTCACCAAGGATCTTCAGCCGCTTCCACTTGTGCCCTGGTAGAAAATACCTCGATATACTCTAAGCCCACAGTGGCTGACAGCTTTTCGTTTTGGGGGGTACGTTCTCGGAGACGCTAGCTTCTAAAAGTGTGGTTCCGGGCTGAGAGCCTGTCACCCTCCACGCGATGAAATCGCTGAAGGGGAAAGTTGCGTTCTAGAAAATGACCATCAAATATGGTCATCTACCTTAGTGGCCTATGCAGAGAGCGGCCAAATGGTATAGCTTGGCAGTAGCCCCAGCCGCCTCTCGATCAATACTACTGGATCGCATCCCGCCGAGGTAAAATTTCAGGCCTACCGGGCTCAATAAGAGCTCTCCGCCCACTGCTCTGTCCATATCCCCCACGTGTTATTGAAGTGGCTTGGGCATTGTTTAAAAAGCAATGTTGATACTGCCTTGAACGAAATCTGACGAAATCTGCCGAAATAATTATTAACGATCAAAATTGGAAGCTGGATCTGAATCCTGCGTTGGTAAAATGATCAACTTTCGGTCGAAGACATCGGCTTGTCCGCTACTTATTGCGTACATACCCACCAATAAAGAATACGATAGGCTGATGCAGGTCCCGGCCAATACCGTTGGTACTGCACTATGACGATAGATCACTCACACTAAAGGAAGCCAAAGAGTTCCCGTTCTGCAGCTCATCAGCACCAGCGCACCCTGAATATCAAACACCATTGGAGGAATTTAGATCTGCATAGCCACCAGACTTCGCATTGACGGCGCGAAAGCAGGAACAGTCCGAATCCTGAGAAGTACCACTTCGGCTTTTGTACTGCATCTCCCCTCACAAAATCAATTGGCTTTATTTTCTGTGATGCCTACTCAAGCCATTGCCCCAAAAGTAGAGCCATTATGTTGACCTCAGCATCTCAGGCGATGATAGCTTCGCAGGCCATATTGATGGGCCTAGCTATCGGCGCTGTCGCCTTACGTATACATGTGCGCCTACATAAGTCACCTCCATTACAAGTCGATGACTATCTCATTCTTGTAGCACTGGTAAGGTCCGTTGTCGGGAAGCTCGGACAAATTTGACAGAGCTGTTTAGTTTTTTTCCATAGCACTCGCGGTCACCAATATAGTCGGCGTCCCAGTAGGCGGCTTCGGCGTACAATTCGAGGTTCTGAGTGAGAGCAAAGCGACCAACTTCTTCAAGGTCTGTGCGGAGAACGTCTAACTAAGGAGCAATATATTGACTTACAGTAGATTCTCTTCGTTCTACAATTTTGGTATATTATAGCGGTCGCCTTCGTGAAACTCTCCGTGCTCTTTTTCTATGGACGGATATTCTCAGTGGGACGTTTCCCGCTTGTCATCAAGATCATGTCGGGCATTGTCGTGGCGTGGCTCGTCTCATTTCTCTTCGCAACTTTCTTCCAAGTCTGGCCGCTCTCGTGCAACTGGATAGTTTGCGTGGCTTCGACCAATTACCCAGTCATGTATGTCGTCTGGAGCGTCACAGACATCGTCATCGACATCACAATCTTGTGCCTACCTGCTTTCTTCATCAATCAGCTCCAGATGAACTTCAACAAAAAGATCGGCGTCTATGCAATCTTTGGGCTTGGTATCTTGTAAGCTCTCCATCTTGCGAAAATCACACCGATGCAGTGCTGAGGCTCTAATTTAGCTGCGTTATCGCGTCGATTGCTCGACTCGTATACACCGCGGATTATCTCAAGCTCAACCCTGCAATCGATTACGGTCCTGACACCAATAGTATACTCATCCTATGTGCTTGTTAGTCAGTTCAAAGCTCACGTTTGCTAGATGCTGAAGTAAACATCATCCTATGGTCTGGCGTCGAAGCCTGCGCCTCCACAATCTGCGCCAATCTTCCCATCTACAGCCCATTCATCACCAAGTCGCGCACCCTGGAGTCCATAGTCACCAACTTCCGCTCGAAATTCTTCCCTGGAAGCAATGATAGTTCATATCGAGTACGGAAACACTCTAAAGGCGTGCAGCTATCGTCTTCGTCGGAGAATATTGTGAAGCAAGGCCCGGGGGTAGAAACGATCATCGAAGGAGGCAGACATTCTATTCCAGAGAACGAACTCGAGATGGGAACCATCAACGTCCGCACGACATTAAACGCATGATTGCACGTGAAATTACATAAGGAGAGGGGCCTACGATCTTGGCTGTGGTCTTAGGTCGTTTTTCGTCGATAATGGATAATGAAACAAGTATATATGATGGAAGATTTCAAAGCTTTATTGTAATATAGGTCGAAGAGAGTAGCGGCGAGGACCATGCCCGGAGAGCGTGAATTTATGGATCATTCTACAATGATGATCATCTACAACTTGGTGGGACGCGCTGAGGTGCAGATAGCTTGCCATACGTTAGAATTACCCGCCCTGGAACTGTCATGATGAAACCTTGGATTTGTCCCAAGCCCTAATATGACCCAATATGTATTAGCACGTTTTTGACGGCCTTTGCCAAGACTCATCCCTACCTTATCGGTTGCAACCAGCAAGGCCTGCACTCTTATCTTCGACTACTCTTTGCGGCCAACGCTCGCCCGAGGAGGTGCTGATAACATGAGGGACCCCTTCCCCAGAAAGATGCGGGCCATCTCTATGGATGGGAGTCCGCCGATTAGTGTTTGCCATACTGAAACCGATGCCTCAGAGCTTGCTATGCGCGTCTGCTCTACTTCACTTTTCAACAGAGTGAGAGCTGCTGCCCAGGCATGCCCCAAGACGAACAGGCTACCGAGCGGACTAAGCTACTCGGCCATATTGCCCATGACGGCCGATTAAATGCCCTCCAGCAGGAAGAGGAAGCTCATTCTCTGATAGAGTCACATGTGAGCAAGGATGAACAAGCTCTTCATAATTCAGTTGTGGGGGAGCGCCTGCCATATAATGATTACACCACTATAGATTGGCTACATGATCTGGTAAGATAAATGAGCGCTCGTGCAGACAATCAATTGACCTTGTACAGGTCAAAGATTCCTACCGCTACCGATCTGTGCATTCCAAGCAAGGCATCCGATCCGCCATCGTCTCCAATTTCGATGACTGCTCAGGCTGGATCGCCGCCGCCCTCATCGGTATCCTTACAGCATGTGTAGCCTTCCTTGTCGATGTCGCCGAGGCTACAGTGAGTGATTGGAAGCTGGGATACTGCAAATCGAATCCTTTTTGGAACCGCGAAATATGCTGCACGACTCGTCACCCATTGGGAACCGAGAGAGCGAACTTGGGAGAGGGTTGTCAAGAATGGCATATGTGGACGGACAATTGGTCTAGGGCATTTGCTGCTTTTGTTGGCTTCGCCCTGCTGTATGGGGTAGTCAGCTCTTCGCTCACGATGTGGACTAAGTCCGCCTTGCCTGCTGCGGCGCCAGGACATGGTGATAAACATGATCATAAGCCAATGAATCGGAATGAGCCGGTTGTGGTTGGCAAATCCATGTATATGGCTGCTGGGTCTGGTATACCGGAAATCAAGACCATACTCTCTGGATTCGTGATTCCACATTTCCTAGATCTCAAGGTCCTCTTCGTCAAAGCTGTGGGCGCTGTCTTTGCCGTCGCCTCAGGCATGTGTTTGGGAAAAGAAGGACCATTCGTGCACATTTCGACATGCGTGGCTTACTTAGTTGGGAAATTGTTCCCTAAATACCGATATAATGGAAGGAAAATGCGTGAACTACTTAGCGCTGGCTGCTCGGCAGGTCTATCAGTCGCTTTTGGGGCACCGATAGGAGGCGTCTTGTTTAGCTACGAGGTAAGTTCGCCGGGTCGTTTTTTTCCTTGTACTCATCACTGTATAGGAGATCAGCACCTATTTTCCTCGAAAGGTCCTTTGGCGTGCTTTCTTCTGCTCCCTCTGGGCTGCAATGATCCTGAAGGCGCTCAGTCCCACTGGTACAGGCAAGTTGGCGCTCTACGAGACCAATTACGGAACATCCTATTCTCCAATCCATTACCTCGTTTTCGTACTCCTGGGTATCGCAGGAGGCCTCTGGGGCGGAATATTCTGTAAATGCAACTTCCTCTGGTCCAAAAGCTTCCGTCAATTCAAGCTCATCAAGAACAACCCCGTCTTTGAGGTGTTCCTCGTCGTCCTTGCCACTGCCCTTCTCCAATACCCCAATCCTATGACCCGCGAACCCGGCGACAAGATTATCCGCAACCTCCTCCAAGACTGCCGTACCAACACCTCCACCTGGATCTGCCGCAACGAAGCCGCTGGCTCCCCACCAGAATACATTGGATACCTCATCTACGGTACCCTCGTCAAGCTCGTCCTCACAATCATCACCTTCGGCTGCAAAGTCCCCTCTGGCATCATCATCCCCGCCCTCGACGCCGGCGCCTTCTTCGGCCGCCTCGTCGGCCAACTCCTCCCCTCCATCTCCCCCGGCATCTTCGCCATGGTCGGCGCCGCTGCCTTCCTCGCCGGCGTCTCCCGCATGACCATCTCCCTCTGTGTCATCATGTTCGAACTCACCGGCGAACTCGAATACATCGTCCCACACATGATCGCCATCCTCGTCGCGAAATGGGTCGCTGACGCCCTCGAACGCGAAGGCGTTTACGACCTCGCTCAAACGGTGCTAGGCCACCCCTTCCTCGATCTCGATCATGCCATGAAACTCGTCCAGAAGGAAAACGCCCTCGTCGAAGACCTCATCCCCCCTAAACAAACAATGAATGATATCACAGTCCACATCCCCCCCTCAAACAAAGTCCCCCGCTCCCTCCTGCTTTCCAAACTCAATAAACTCAAAGCCCGCGGCCTCCTCGACGCAGGCCTCGTCCTCGTCCAAGAAGACACCCATATGCTACAAGGCTACATTGCCGAATCGGAACTCGACTTCGGTCTCATTGAAATCTATCCCACCGCCACGGAAATCCGGCTTCTCGGTCAAGCTCTACAAGACGGCGAACCTGATCTTACACCCTTCGTAGACCGCACGCCAGTATGTCTGTGCGCAAAAGCACCGATGGAATATGCGGTGGAGATGTTTGGGAAACTTGGGTTGAGGCATTTGTGTGTGGTGGAGGAGGGGACGGGGGTGTTGGTGGGGGTTATTATTAAGAAGAGGTTGGTTGTTTGGTTGGAGGGGATTAAGGGGCATTAGGTGGATGGGTGGGTTGGATTTGGGGGGAGATTGGAGGAGGGGGCTTGTAGATTGTAGATATGGGTACGGGAGAGGGGATTCGGGATAGGCGTATATAAGTACCTTATATATATATCAACTATAGGGCAGTGAAATGGCGTCCTCGGTAGAATGTCAGCCCTGTCAAGAAGCTCCCAGAAAGCGTTACGTAAGACACAGGCATGGCACTAGCTTTCGTACAGCCACTGCTGCGCATGCATTGTAGCTCACTGGTGCCTTACGTCCATCGTCGCATTATATCAGGGCCTGATTCCCATCATAAAGAGTCCAGCAAGATTTTACAAGACTGATACTGTTCCGCATGTCAACAAAACATGTCGTCCCCTGTTTCGATCGGCGACATATTGCTGATCGTCGACGGAACTTTGAACTTCTTTAGCAGATTGAAAAATGCACCGGCTGAACTCACGGAAACGAAGCGCGATTTTGCACAGATGCGCACGGCATTAGAAGTGCTAAGAACAAAATTGGATAAAGAAATGTCATTTCTTGCCAAACAGCGTAATATGTAAGTCTATTCATCCGAAGACTATTATGAACCCGCTCCCTCCAGTACGGAAAGTTCGAAAAATAGAAATGAAGAAGAGCAAGAGCAAATTCTGACACCTTTGTTGTAGTGCACTGATCATCCAAAATGAATTGAGACCCTTGAAAGAAGATCTAGCAGACATGGGTGATATTCTACAGGATTTTGCTGAACGCAAAAGTATCACCGTGATGGGCAGGGTGCGGTATGCTATCTTGGATAAGAACAAGCTTGAGGATCTCAAAGGCAAATTCAGTAGATTTACTAAGACCTTCGAGAGCATGCTGTCTCTCCTCAACATGGAAGCACATGATGTGCAAATACAGAATGATGTCGTTAGTCAACGAAAATTAGACGCTATCATCCACGAACAGAGCAAAGAAGCCGTACGACGTCATGTTGAAGCCCAGGAGACGAAGGAGTTTCATGAAAAATTGGAGCAAGTGCTGGAAATTCTGAAACAGCGACCATTTCCTCAGGCAAGCCCTGTGACTGTACGGGATCAGAGCCAGGTTCTTGATCAGCTGGAGACGGAGCTTAAGAATCTTGGAGTATCAAGCGAGAAGGCGAATGCCGTCCGGCACAAAGCCGGTGAGGAACTTTTGGAGCAGCCACGTCCATCCTCCATCGGCATTTCACCCTTCATCCCAAGATTTACGCTGCAAAACAACAATCCCTTGCAGATGAGTGCAGGATCCTAGTTGTAGACGGTTCTCATGGTGATGAGTAGTCTACTGACATCTTGATTTGTTCTGGCATTACTGATAAATCCGTGCAGTCCGCTCCGTTCTCGCTCAGACGTACCTGGAAATGTTGCGAGTTTTCATGGCCATTCAAGCTCCTTACCCAGGTCGCTGGCTTTTCAAAAGGGTCGAGTCTGCCAGCTTTGATATTGAAGCAGTCCATAGCTCCTTTGCGACGGCGGCCACTCAAGCTGTCAACGATTATGCGGTCATTCAGAAAGGGGTCTACAAGCTCGTCTCACCCTATGAACAACCCCCGTACAAATACACTGAGATTTCTCAGGTAGGGCAACGAATGAAAAGCTATCGTAGCTTCGTCTTCACTAAAAGCGATCTTACGGCCTACCAATACATCCTCTCTTTTGAACCATACGTCAATCGAATCAAGAAAATGCGAGAAGATGTCCAGAAGCAGAACGCTGAAGTCGCCCTCGCACAGATCGTCAAGCTCGAAGGATGCGAGAACATCTCGACGACAGTGGAGTGCATGCAGGACGAACGGAACATCGACAAGCTGATTGAAAGCATCAAAGCGGCCGTCAAGCAATTCGTGACCCCACCACCATTCAATTGGTCGCGCCCACTACCCGCCCTTGTGAATTACCGAATGCTGCAATTCTTCACCAACAGCGCCTCCCTCAGATACGTGAATCCCGGCATCGAGGAACCTCTGCAAGGAGGCCCGAAGCTCAAAGAGATAGAAAAGAAAACGGGATGTAGCATCAAAGTGACCAAATACCGCCGCGAGGATCAGAACTGTATTCTTATCTCGATCATTGGCCATCAAGAGCGTAATCTGAACGAAGCCCGCAGTCTGATAGCGATTCCTTCCTTGGCGGGGGGGACTTGCTTTCGAGCTGCGTGATCAGATCGAATACGAACAAGGTGGTCCATGAGATCCATTTGAAATAATCGGTATTCGTTCTGGCCAGCCAGGCATGAATAGATCAGAAGTTTGGCGACTTGCATTGAGGCGTTTCTTGATAAAAGACTATGCGCTTCATGATCGAATAATGTAAGGGTAATTTACAGCGGCGTGGTCGACAAGCAGGATGGGCGGTGCGTGAGCGGAATGATCAGAGTTCCACGGACCACGCACCTCCCCGCTGCTCCTCGTACACGCCCACCCCGCTCCCCCATCAAAACGCAATGCAGGCTTCAGGGGTTACACTAGAGGAATGGTTTTGCGTTTTGGTGGTAGAGGGCGGGGGGGGATGGGATTGGGCCTTAAGGAGTGGAAGTGTGTTCAAGTGCTAGTGTACTGAAGACCGAGAAGATAGGGCTGTTTGTATTTTTGTGTTAGAGCAGTGAATTGCTCGCTGGGTATTGGCTTTTTTGGTAATTGAGTGAATATAAGAGAACTTGAGTATTCAATGAGTGGAACGTAAGATATGATGCGCGGTTCAGTTATATTGCTTTCGTTGTCTTATAGGATATTGAAATCAGAGTGAGTGAGCGCGCGTAACCACACATGATCCTTTGCCACCCAAGTATATATATGCCACGAGCTGCCTGTTCCGGCCCAATCACTCACAAAGCATTGCTCTTACAAGTGAAAACACCAGTCGCAATAGAGTCGTAGTTTTGCACGATGCTCTCGCATGTAGCCTGTAAATTCTCCAGTCAGGCCAAAGTTCCTTTTTACTTTTGAAACAATAGATTAAGGGGAAGAGGGACTCACATAAGTACCACCGCCCAACATGAACAGCCCGAACAAAATCAAAAACAAATTCAGCGCAAAGCCCCAGATACTTCTAACCCCGCGGCTCGTGATCCACCCCGGTCCATAATCAGCTTGTCTCATCCGCATATACGCTGTCCCCCAGAAGATGAAGCCGAAGAAGGAATCAAACAGCGAACTCATGAGACTCAGCAAGGCTGAGAAGAAGGGGATGACTTCTGCGATGATGAAGGCCAGGATCCACAGGAGAGCGAGAATTCCAGCCCATGCACTCCAGCCAAGGACGGTGTGATTGCCTTTATGCCTGGTGCCGTCGAAGGCGCGGAAGAAGATGAAGCGGGCGCTGAGGGAGGCGTAGAGGACGCCGAGGAAGATGAGCGTGGGGATCATTAAAGAGAAGGCAACCTTCTTGTAGATTTCCTGTAGGGAGCCGAATGCGGGGGCGGTATTGTATTGCGTCCCAGTATAGACGTACACGATTGCGCCGACTAAGCTGAAAACGATGATTTCACATATAGTAACAGCCCACAGGGCTTTGGGAAAGTCCTTCGGTTCTCTCATCTCGGCGATGAAGGAGGGGATAGTGATTTGCCCAATAAAAGTGTATGATATGTTGAGGAAGGCGTTCATCCCGCTCACAAAGCCAGTCCCTTTGGTTGCTACGACCAAGACGATGGGGTTGCCAACTAGTGTGCCCGATGTGCCGCCGGTGTTGTAGCCATAAGGGTGTGATTCGATGCCGGCGAAAATGGCGGCGAGGAGGACGGAGATGAAGGTGAAAAAAGCGGAGAAGGTGGCGAGTTTGGACAGGGCGCTGAAGGTCCTGGGAAGTGAGCAGACCCAGGAAAGGACTGTCCAGATGGCGGAGAAGCCGACAGTGCAGACAGCGCCGTTGGACATGGTGTTAAGGTATTTCGCGCCGGTCAGAACGTGCAGGCCCTGGAGTTGTCAGCTGGGGTTTGCCGATTTAAATTTTGGCTAGAGCATACTTGTATGAAAGTATTGTTAAGGATAAACAAGACTGCTGTGAAATACCAGACCCATCTCCAGCCAAAGTAGAGCATTTGGCCAACATCACATACGTCTCGAAGCTCAGGATGACGGAGACAGAATTCCCTAGTGTTTGTGTAAGTTTTCATTCTTTCCCTTGACGTTGAAGAGACTCACCAAACGATCAAGGAGGTATACAGCACAGAGAAAGCCACAACAACCGTTACGATCAGCCCTGGTACCAGTCCCAATACGGAGTATGAGTATGGGAAGGACATGATCGCAAGGCATATGTACTCGCTGAACAACAGCGCCGCGGTCTGCCAAGGGTTGTCAGAAATTCGCCCAATTCTTCGCTTTTCAGTAAAGATGGTGCAAGGTATATATTCCTCCTCCTACCAATGACCGTCTTCACGATCTTCTATGGATGTATTGGGATTCTTGTTGAAAAGCGAGAGAACGGATCAAATCACCTTTGGCCAGGAACATGTCCTGTACTTGATGGAATTGGTAGCCTCCAATTCCAATTGCTTCCCCACAGACAGGTCTGTGTCCGAGTCTGAAGCGTGCAAAAGAGGAGCAATTCTGTTCAGCTTCTTCCCGCCTTTTTCATTGCTTTCCGCATCGTAGGGATAGGCAGGTTTTTCGTCCATAGGGTCGACAGAGGTGACAAGGCCATTATCGGCAGTGATGGGTTGAGTAGTGTTGTCGACTTTGCGACTTCTGGTGCCGAAGCCTAACGCCATTTCAGACTGCGGATACTCTGTATCCTAGGGGTATAATAAAACGGTTTGCGGCCGTGGATCAATTGGAGCATTAACCACAAAGATTGGTGAGGGTCGGTGGGGGTCTTCCCAAGGCACGTGCTCGAGGAACTATCTCTCGAGAACGGGCTGAAGAATGGGATCCGGTTCCTGAAGATGAGGATGTCTGTATATGGATGTTTGTTGTAAGAATTGGATCTTGGCTAGCTGAAGAGGTTATATGGGCTTGAATTGCGTGCCCGGCTGTGAGCGTAAGCCAAGGGAGTAAAAGTGCCTGCTTAACCGAGCTCAAGGTTGGGATCTTACCTAGTACCATACACCATTAGTACAGTAGTTCAAGGTCGGGCCAGATGCAGTTGGAAAAGTCAACTGGGCAGTCGCCGATCTTTTCACCGGCCTACTTCTACTTCTACACAGATGAAGCAGTCGTTGGCCCTTCGGTTAGCCCAGTGAGAGCTTCCCATGACGCTTGCCGGGGCTGGAAGCAGTCCGGTTCGCCCCAAAAAGGCTGGCGGGGTGGGCCCTAGCAGATGGTAGTTTGCAAGCCACCCTGCGCCCCAAACATCTACCCAAGCATTTTCTCATTTCCCATACGCTCTACTCCCTTAATCTGCCCCACCAACACTTGATCCCCACACCTGCCCAGCGCACCCCTCTTGGCTCCGAGATTCACCACTGCAGGTGCAATCGGTCAGGCTGTTGAGCCCCAAATCGTCTGATGAGCCGTAGCCGGTACTTTGCCCATCCTTATGGCTTAGACGGTTCCCGCACTTGTGGATATCATCGCTCTGCCTTTCCGAAGCACGTCAGATGCTGTTCCGACCGGCCCAATAACCCATGCGCTATCGATAGTACTCGCTCGGCCATGCCGTAGTCGCACAAGCTGAGAGGCCGCTGGAGCTCTAATCCTAATAGGACAAACAGGTCGCGTGGTCTGTGGGGTGCCCTGTGTCGCCATTGGATTCCTATTACGAGATAGTAGTATCCCACAGAATCTGTTCTAGATCCATGCAACTAGAACGACAGGGATGGAACCCGACCAGCAATATTTCCGAGGTGCTGACGCCCATTGCATACAATCTATGCTGGCTTGACATGATACTGATGAGCGCTCTTTGTCGTCTGATAAAGCAAGACATCTTGTTGGAAGACCTCATGTTTGTCACAAGTTTTGTGGCACTGGCGTCTACTTGTAGCGGTTGTTGCACATGGCGGGCTAGTGTTGGCTGATGAAGGCTGAAACGGTAGGATAGATATCTTATCAACGCCCCTGCACCACCAAAGACATCTCCATACTACGCTATCTTACCGCCATCTGCTGCTTGGTGGCGCTTCTGCTACCCAAGGTTGTGCTTGGTATATGCGGTACATTAGATCCCAGTTGAGTTAAGGGTATTTCTACAATCATCGAAGACCAACACCTGGCATGCTAGCCAAAACCGACGTTGAAGTCTTCTGAAAATCACTAGCTGTTCCTTTGTTCATACCCCCACTTCCCAACTTTTTTGGTCTAGCCTGGAGCTGTCCCAGCAGCTTGTTTCCAATACTTGCTGGGTACGAAGGGCATCTTAGCCACCTCCGCCTTTCTCCTCTTCCCCCGAACCACGACTTCCACAGGTGTCCCCGACTTGTGCATCCCACTCTTTACATAACCCATTGCTATGTGCTTCCCCAGAGTCGGACTTGGACACCCGCTAGTCACCTTCCCGATCTCTGACCCAGATGCTGGATCCACGACCTCTGCACCCTCCCTAGCTGGTGCACCTTCAACGATCAAACCCACTCGTCTCCGCTGAGGAGGTTCTCCTCCATCCTTCTTAGACCGGAGTTGAGGAAGAATGGTTTCTGCACCATGGAATCCGCCGTCTGTGCGGCGGTCTTTATGTATGACCCAGCTTAGACCGGCTTCAACCGGGGTTGTGGTGTCGTCGAGATCATGTCCGTAAAGGCACATGCCTGCTTCAAGGCGGAGGCTGTCTCGTGCGCCTAGCCCTGCTAGTCGGAGCCGATCTTTCCCGCCTATGGATAGAAGATGCTTGGTGAAAGGTACTGTAAGGTGTGGAGGGATCGATATCTCGAAGCCGTCTTCGCCTGTGTAGCCGCCACGGGAGATGAGAATAGGAGTCTGCTCTGAAGAGGGAGTATTCGGAAGTTTAAGGGTAACGTGTTTGCATTGCCCGAAGTACAGTGACGGGAGGTCCGCATCTAAAACCCCTGCAGCATCCAGTGCACGAGATAATATCTCTGCGCTGAGAGGGCCTTGTAGCGCCACGAGGCCCCAATTGTCCAGTACCTCCCAGTCTAATGTGCCATAGCTTGTGTCGCGCTGTTGTATCTGTTCCGTCAGGTATGCGACGTCCTTGGCTTTGCAAGCAGCATTGGTGACGACGTAGAATAGCTCGGGACCTAGACGAGTAATCACGGTATCGTCTACTATACCACCGGTTACAGGGTGTAGGAGGCACGATAGAGTGGAGTGGTTGGGTGGGAGTGAGGCGAGGGAGGAGGGGGTGATTGATTCGAGAAATGGTGTGGCCGCTGGCCCAGAGAAACGATGTTGTACCCTAAAAAGACAAAGTAGTCAGTACACTTTCTTTTGATAAGTAGCGACGAGGGGCTGTATATACATGTGTCCGACATCAAAAAGACTGGCTTTTTCTCGAGTCCACTTATGGCTTTCTCCCACGCTTAGATCGGAGTACTGGACTGGCATTGAGTAGCCTCCAAAGGGTACCATCTTGCCTCCATTCTTTACATGTAGCTCATGAAGAGCTGTCCGTCCAAGCCCACCATCGCTACTAGAAGCGTCATCGGATGATTTCCTCTGCTGGCATACTGGGTACGGTGGTGCCCCGGGTTGGCAAGATACTCTGCGGGAGAACAGATCCAAAGGCCTTCGCGGCTTCGAGCTGAGCATGCTCAAGCTCCTGGCTTCGAGCTGTGCAAGGGGACTTGATGTCCGGCATACCGATCGAAGAGCAGATGTACGGGCCCCTCGGAGCGTTAAGCCGACTGCTCTTGCGCTTTTCATATTGCTCTGTACCTCCCACGTGCTATATCAGAGGTCGTGGCACAGTTCCAATCTTGAGTTCGGCCCTCTTTGTATTCCCGCAAATTATCCAAGTATTGAGGATCGATCATCCAAGGAATGACATCAAGTCTTGAACGGGGTACGAAAAGCTTCTAATCAGCAGTATTGTGTTAGCGGAAGCACCGGTCAATTCTCCTCGAATGCAGCAAGATCAGCATTTGATTGAGTGTGTTTTTATGGTGTAGGAAAGTTCAATGGCTTAGGCAATTGAGACGCATGAAATGCCCGAGAGTGTGGAGGAGGGGGAAAGGCGGGCCAATTCCGAACTTCAGACCAAGGCTACGAGTAGAACGCCATGTTCTACCGATTTGTATTTCAATCCATCGCTCGACAAATGCCTATGATTATCACTAATATTGAAGCTCATTAGCGATCGCTATTATTATGAGGTATAGATAGCCATATATCCCTGTTATACATCCTTCCTAGCTCCGTAGCTGCGCGAGATATCAGATATATTAAGCCCACAGCGAGCGCCGCAACGAACAGAAAAGCAATAGACCTTTCGGCCGGGGTATCATAAAGCGCTGAAATCCACGGAAGCCCCAACAGCCATCTTACACATTCCTTCTCCTCTTTCAGTCATCGCCACTCCTACAATAATGCATTTCACCTTCTATCCCCCTTCCCCCTTACGACTCGATTCCAATCATCCCACTCCCCAGCAATCTCCATGAGGACATTCCCCATTACTGCAGCACTCGCCATCAGGCCGTGACCCTCGCCCTCCAATATTCGAACCTCACACCTTCTCATCGTCTTCCCGAGCCATTTGACATTCTCCACGGGCACTCGGGTATCCTTACTCCCATGATGAATAACCACCGCTCTTGTAATATCCACGTAGCGAAAGCCAATGGGTTGTCGGCGTTCAAGGCAAACGAGCAGGTCAACGGCTGGGTTGGCACCTGTGGTGGCGGCATTCCAGATCGCCTCGGTTAGCCTGGAATCGTATTTAGCTTTGCGCTCCTCTTTGGTGAGCAGGTCGTAGGCTGTAAAAGAGCTACGGCGCACAGGCACTGAAGGGTCGTTCTCTTTCCCGGAGTCGGTTTCTACATCACTTCGGCGAACTTTGGGAGAGGGAGAGAGGCTGCGGCGAGCATCAGAGGGATCGGGCTGGACTTCAGAGGCCGATGTCTCGTTCCTGTTCACGTTCCTGCGATTGGCACGACGTGGCGACTTAGGTAAACTTGTTGTGATGCTGGAGCTAGTGGTACTCAAGAAGTTGGAATTTGCGGCGCGAAGAAAGGTGGTAGGTAGTGCTCTTAGGAAACGCTGCGAATATGGTAAGGCGCTGGCAGGTAAAGGCTCTTGCTGAGCGCTAGCGGAGGACATCTGAGATGGCGGTATCCAAGGTGCGAGAAGATGGACACGACAGCGAATATGCTGAGGCATACGGAGTGCAGTAGCTAAAGCATAAATTGCGCCAGCAGAATGAGCCATAATCGAGAATTTGGTAATCCTCAAATGTTCGCAGATGGCGCGCACATCGTCAGGCCAGCCTAACGGTGTATCCAGTCCATCTGCATGGGGCTCGCTGCCTCCTACGCCAGGACGGTCGGGTGTGATGAGTCGAAGCTTCAATGTCGATGCCAGCTCATCATAGAATGCAGTCAAAAATCTCGTCAGCCCCATTCCAACGCAACAGAAGACCACTGAGCCGTCGGGAACCCCTACTTCTGAAAACGAGACCACACGTCCCGTTTGCGGATTGCTGATCCTCTGGTTTAGTCTGGGCGAAGAGAGGTACCGCGCGACCTCATCATCTATAGGGTCAGTGACCTTCTCAGATTGGTAGGATATATTGCGATTGCTTTGTTGGCCCAAAGGGTTTGAATATGTCCTTTTGTGTTTTGCAGTTGTAGGATTTCCATGCTGCGAGAGGCGTTTTAAGAGGCGAGAATTCGACCGCTGTGGCGAGGTCACAGACCTTTGCGGAACGTTTTCCTTGCCACTGGCTCCGGACTCTTTCTCAGTCGTGGTCTTGTTCACGTGCAAAGGAAAATAGCTTCCACTACTTCTCTTAACCCCCGGAGCAACGGCTGGCGACGGGGCGCTATCTTCAATGTCTTCCGCAAGCTGGACTTCGACAGACTTGGCTACTTCCGGCTCTTGCTCGGTCGTCGCAGCATTCACATCCACCGATTGAGGAACGGCCGCTGATGGAGAGGCCGTAAGACTGCGCTCTGGCGTCTCGGGAGCTGTCAGAAACCCTGATGAGTCTTCCATGGAGCTTCGATCCCTCTTTGATTTTTGGTCCTTTAGCTCTTTGATCCTACGCGACACAAGATCTTCGGTTGGATCATCGGACACCTTTTCTAGTGCTTGCTTGAGTGCAACTGGATGGCTTTCGACAGACGGTCTCTCTGCTTCCTGGACACTATCTGCTTCCGACTGACGAGAGTGTTTCCTTTGATGTGGGGAGCCTGTTACCAGGCTGTGTCGTTTCGAGGACTCTCTCTGTGGTATGTAGTCCCTGCCGGGTATACCGTGCTCAAATTTTATATTCGTAGAACTGCCGGCAACGTCGTTTGCATTCCAGTAAAGCTTCTTCACGTTGTGCGTAGACTGTATGGATGATCGGCGAGCCGGTATACTGGGCATTTCCCATGGCACGCTGCTAGGGACGCTTTCCTTTGATATCGTGGCATGGTAGGTTAAGGGTGAATGAGGTGGCGTGTAATCTCCTATAACTACTCTACCGCGCTTGCCATCTCTTTCTCGGTCACGCTTAGACTTGCGGACTGTCTGCCCATCAGGCTCCCGTAGTGAGTCCCTAGAGCTCCTGAAGCCCAAGCTTCTCAGGCTTCTAAGGCTTTTGGTGCTCTTGACACTTCTGATGCTTCTGGCCTTGTGGGTGCCCGCAGAGGGCGATGGCGGCAGGCCTGGTTCAATACTCACGTTTCCGATACTGTATGTTTCAGCGCCCAAATCATACAGATCTTCTGGGTCTTTGAATTCTTGCGGGATGCCTCTCGACTGAGCGACTCTGATCGAAGCGTGGTCAGGGTGGAGGAGGTAGCTAGCATCTACGCCATGCGGGCGCTTGCTGACTCCGTATAGAGAAGATGACATAGGGGCGCCTGGGTTTGTCGCGCTGCCAGGTTCGGAGATGGACGGAAAGTCGGATTGCCATGGGCCTGGTGAGCTTGGTGTAGAATGCGAAGCAGTAATTTGGGGTAGGGTATCGAAGTGCTGTCCTACTGGCGACGAGATGGCGGAGAGAGTCTCTATCAGAGATGAGATGACCTCGGTTGATGCGGGCTGGACAACGACCCGATTTGAATCGCGACGGCGGGCGTCACGCTGAGGGGATGCAGGCGGTAAAGAGCGTCGCCGGCGGTCCTCTTTAGACCGGCGCTCTTCCCTTGATCTGGTATTTGAAGAGGTTCTAGCGGAGGTCCGCTCTGGTATTGGCGGCCCATTGAATTGATCCAACATGGTGAAAAGTCCGCGATTGGGACAAATTGACGGCAGGATCAGCGCATGGCCTCATGCACGGACGGGCTGATGGGCAAGATGTAGTAAAAGGCTCCCGGCCCCGTTGATAGTCGGACATATATCATCTGTTGGAAATATTGTAGGACTCTGGCGAGAAGTTTCGGGACTTAATTGCCAAATGACCACCGAGCTTGTTGATAAGAACAAGTATACAGAAAGCGCAAATAACAGTTCTTGTTGAAAGGAGTAGACGTGCAATCTAGATGCTCGTTTGTGAGAGGACCAAATCTACCAATTTAGGGCAGCGCAGGGGGCTGGAAGTACTAGAAACGACGGGCCTGCAGATCTTCAAACACGCAATGAACAAACGCATATCAGAGATCTCTTACGTGCAGGTCCGTGATGGTGACTAAATGCAGGAGCAACTAATTGGTGAAAACTGGGACAAAATGCAACTATTCCCAGGCTTATCCTGTTTGTTCTACATTGTTGACACTGGTCTCCGTTGCCAGAGCGGCGTCTGGCATGGACCGCAGCCGGCCACCTGCTCGGAAAGCTACAGCAAGGTGCCAAAGTCTACGTGCTACGGGGATCATGGATTGAGATGCCTACTCTAAGGGCTATCCTGTCATTGTAGGTGCTTCGACGTCTCCGTGTTCTTGGTCATGCTGGACCGCTCGTGATTGGTTGATTGGACTTGTTTGGGCTAAGGTAAGGCAGGGGAGGGTTGTCGCGTTGTTGACGTTTCCTTCCTACCCCACATTGTACATACACACACCAAGCATGAATCTGATGAATCTGCTTCCGTGGGCCAAAGAGCCGTCGCTCAGCGATAAAGCATGGTCTACCATTCAATATCCCTTTACGTTCACCAAAGAGCCGTCGCTCTTCGACAAAGCCTGGATGACTTTCCGCTGGCCATATGACATCGTCCGCAGCCCAATTCAAGCAATTGCATCCATTCCCGCGCTCTCCTTCCTTGTCATTCCGGCCTTTTCCTCCTACGGCACGTCTCTAAATTTACTGTTCTTCTACATGACATGGGCGATCCTAATCCGCTCCAATGATCCCTTGCGTGTGGAATTCTTAGGAACTCTAGGTGTTCGCATACTGTTCTACATCCTACCCTCACTTGGCTTTCTTGCGTTCGACAGCGCGACGCCAAATCTTGCAATTAATATTAAAGAGCATGGAGAAACTGCGTTGCCAATGGGCGATGAACAAGGTGGCAGGAAGGGACGCTGGTGGAAAGTGACGTTGGTTAGCATTGGAAATGTCATGCTCGGAGTAGCAATTCAAATGGGCCTCGAGACGCTGTTTACCCAGGTCTTGCACATGCGCAGTCTCCTCAAGGTCTCTGTCTATGTGCCAATGCCGTGGAGCATTGCGAAGGATCTGGTACTCGGCCTCCTCCTGCGCGAGATCCTGACCTATATTCTCCACCGCTACGCGCTGCACTCTTCAATGTCGCCGCGACTGAGGAAGTTGCACTCATCCTGGCAACACAGCTTACCAGCGCCATTTTCGCTAGTCGCTCACTACGATCACCCACTAACGTACCTTATACATACCTTTCTTCCGATGTATCTACCAGCTGTCCTTTTCCGCTTCCATCTCCTGACATACCATCTCTATCTCATCCTTATCTCTGTCGAAGAGACATTCGCATTTAGCGGATACAATGTGTTGCCGAGCGCCTTTATTCTCGGTGGTATAGCCCGAAGGCAAGAACAACATCTTATGGGAGGCGGAAAGGGCAACTATGGATGCTTCGGGCTTATGGACTTCTGCATGGGAACAAGCCTTGGAACGGACCTGGCGGACGACGTGATGGACGAAGCACAGGATAAGCAGGTTGCTCGAAGGGCGAAGGGGAAACTGAGACGGGCTGGCAACAGAGTACGGAGCTCTCGGAAGATGATTCAATATGAGGACGAGGACGAGGATGAGGAAGAGGAATCGAGCGAAGTTGAAGAAGAGGAGGAAGAGAGACCTAGGCGGAGAAAGAATGGGAAGAAAAGTAGCGACGATTTTGAAGAGGAGGCCAAGGGCAAGACTCCTAAGAGAAAGCCTGGGAGGAAGAAGAAGAGTGAAGAAGACGATGAGGCTGACGATGTAGTGGAGAATGAGAAGCCTAAGAGCAAACCGAGGAAGCTGGAGAGGAGGGGTAGTCAGAAGAAGAAGGCTTGAAGATGATAGGACAGGCCTTCATCTGTTTGGATTATATAAGTCCCAGGGTTGGATTAGATTATCTTGGCGAATTTTCGACCGGGCTGGTTCTTTAGTTTTTGTGAGATACCCTGGACACTCCAGTCCTGTTTACGAAATAGATGTCTACCTCGTCAGCATATGCAGACCGAACCGTCTTCCTGAAACGGCACCGTTCGTCTTTGTTGTAGAATTGTTAAGATTTGAATTGATTGAACTGGCTTAGTACAAAAGCTCACAGTCATTAGGCGCCTCACAATGCCAGGTCATGAACGGCCCAAGCATGCGAATTCTACCGACCCTTTGCACACCTCCCCAAGGATCCAACCTCACAACAACCATCTACCACTTCATTTCGTGTGGTCTGTCCCCCTTCCTCAGACTGAATGTGCTCCCCAGGTATTCCATCAGATGAGGTTCCTTTTTAATACTAGCCAACAAAGCCTTATCAACAGCCTTCTGGTCGTTCGCCCTATCAGAGCTGATTTCCTTCTGCGAATCAATTAGCCACCATCCAACCATTCCCCTCCCACCTCCCCCCACAAGTAAAAAGATATTCGACAACCTACCTCGGGCTTCTCTCCCTGACTAAAAAATGCCTCCTCCCCTTTCTTCTGCGTGGCCTTATCCCTCGTAAAATACCCCTCCTCCCCCACCTTCTCAACAACCTTCTCATCAATTCCCTTCAACTCCACCTTCGCGCTCGTAGCGATCACGTATCGGGCGTTTACTCTTCGGAGTGGTACGCCATTGACTTTGAAGGGGCCGGTGACTAAAAGCACGCCTTGTGGGAGGTGCTTGAGGAGGACGACGCGCTTGCCGCGGAAACGGCCGGCGAGGAGGATGAGGATGCTGCCGGGTTGGAGGGTGTGGCGGGGACGGGCGGCGTGGATGGATTTGCGGACCTGGAGGGGGGTTGTTAGCGGTGGGTGCGGTGTGGATGGGTGGTGGTTGTGGGGAGGGAGGTTGGATGTTGATTGTGTTGATGTTCTAGAGCTGTGTGGTTGATTCCCGGGTCTGAAAGACGCAATTGCAAGAACACAGCTTGCAAGGACATAAAAAGAGCCTCGAGTCCATTGATCCAACGTACCTTTTTCGGCTTCGATTCATCCTCTGCTGGATAGAATTTCTTGGCCTTCTGGGTGTGGTGAGGTACGTTTCGCTCGCTCTTGCCGAACTTCTTTGTCTTGTGTTCGGCCTTGCTGGCCTCTTGCTTCGCTGACATGGCGAAGATATCTCTGCAGCAGGTTAGTAGGAAGGGGAGTTGTGGTCGCGGTGGTGCAGGTGTCAATGCTTGATGTGTTCCGCCATCTAGTTTGTGTGGTTTCGGCTGCGGAAAGCTTGGCGCTAGACTGCGCGCTAATTATCTTGGGTTAGCATGCTCAAGTAATATGAGATCAAAAGAGAAAGATGAGCCATTGAATGAAATTTCAAAGCCCATACTGTCAGTGCTTCCTACTTGTACATCTCGCTAATGTCAAAGTTAATAGGTATGTGTGGTGGCGAATCTAGATTATATACATGTTTTATTCAGTATTCATTCTCCGTTCATCATCTTCGTCATTCTTCTCAGCATCAATTTCTTTCTCAACAGACGCTTTAATACCATCCATGAATGCCTCTACAGCATCTCCACCCCCCAATGGCACACCGCCGCGCCTGATGAAGCCACCGTCCTTTACCGGAATATGTAAACCATCGCTAACAGCAGGTAAACCCCCATCCCGAAGTGCTTGGGTAAGGCTCGCAAGGCTCTGAGAGAACTGAGGTGACCGAAGAACTTTTTTCAGAATTTCCTTTTTCTGATCCAGGCTCAAAGCCTCCATCGCTGCTTTCGCCGTTTCCGAGTTAGGGTCCGTTGAGGAGAAATCGTCCGCTTCTTGGCTGAGAAGTAGTAGCTCGGGAGGTAAATGATTCAATAAGTTATCGACCAAGGCCGTATCTGCTGATTCAACCATTGGGATTGTCTCTGACGGTGGAAGCAAGTCGGGCAAAGTGGTGAAAATCTTGACTTGTTGCTGCTCTTGTCGATTGCTCGCGAACTCGCTCCCTTGCAGGGAACGTAAAAGGTTCTGCACGGCAATTTGTGCGCTAGTTAAGAGGTCAGCTATATTGGAACTTGTTATTATAATTTGGATTATGCTAGGGAAATTGACTTTGATCAAGTAGTAACTAATGATCATGACTACATGTATTTGGAGGCTGCATTCGCAAAGGATTCTATAATGCTTTTCCCAACACATGTAGCCAGCTAGAATGCATTTCTATCCCAGTCGTGTCTCATGAAAAATGGTTGAGGGGCAGCACCTACGCTCTTCCACCATCTGCACCTCCCTCCCTAGCCTCTTCACCTTCCTCTCCTGGATCACCTATGAATGGGTCCCCACTTCCAAAATTTCCCTGTACGTCACCATGACCTTCTGGTGCGGCGTCCTCCATGGTTTCGTCACCTCCATCCCCTCGCTCGTTCGAGATGTTGGCTACTTCTTCCTGAACGTTGACCTCTTCTCCCTGCAATAGCGAATTCACAATCGAGCCAATCTTTAGATCTCGAGGGCTAAACCAAGAAGAATCACCTTGCGGATGCTGACTCTTTGACTGCAGCCAAAAAAGATGTCGTTGTGTACTCGAGGAGAATTTCAGGACGAATATCCTTCCATTAGTCGGCGACTTTGTTGCAGAAGCCGAATTCGAATCTGGACCTGTGTATGGTTTGAACACGCCATCAGATGGCACCATGACAAGATCCAGCTCTGGCTCGCTCATGAGAGCATTCCGATGCCTCCAGCAAAAGTGGATGAGGCCATCTTCTTCGTAGAGGTAAAGATATCCGGCGGTAGGTTTAGGAATGACTTTGTGAGGAGAGGTGCTGGTCTATTGCAGGTATTAGCCGGCAGGATAGAAGCTACAAAGAACGAGAATACTTACGTCCGGATCACACATTCCTGCCCTGAATGTTATTATTGGCGAGATCGACATCTTGGATGCTTCTTGGTCTGGTGTGAGTATCAAGCGGAGATCGTGGTGAAAGGGTCAAGAGAATAATTGTGTCTTAGATCATGTTGCCGTGAGTGTGAGTCGGAACAGGCCAAGTACAGCCTCATACTGTATCAAAAAGCTGTACGGCTGTATCCGCCACTAGCCAGATTTGACTTTCTAGGACAACGCGCCCGTCCTCTTGAACATCAAATATCCACTTTGCGCCAACTTTTGTGGTCATACCACTATTCCTTTGCTAGGCTTCCCCTTTTGCCAGGCAAGATGGTTCATCCTTAGCTATAAGTCTGTCCCAGTAACAATTTCTAAGGAGCGTGGTGATCTTGTACTTCACCAACAATCATTCTGGACCGTGATCCTCTTCGAGAGGCCAAGCCTTAGGGCAAGGCCAGTTAGCCGCCATGACTCCCCAGGCCTTCATCTCAAGTTACGCTCCTCGTCTACGAGCCTACGGAAACTCTTTACTCACACCCGTTATCCCACAAACCGCCGCCGCAAATGCTCCCTTGTCACGAACGACAAAGCGTGGCACGATCGCCATCAACTACGCTGAGAATGAGTACGATGATGATGACATCTTTGAAGACAGTGAGGGACCCAGGCGGCATACTGGTCTGCGAAGTAGGAGAGAAGACCCGAATCAGGCAAATAAGGAAGGGTTAGCGGACAAGCTTGGCAAGGAGATACATGCACCAGTCGAGGTCCAGGGGATATGGAGGGAATGGATGGGGAAGCTGAGATCTGTGAAGTAAGAAGTGCACATGGACAATATTTCGCAAATCATGCAAGCTAACAGAAAACACAGGACGGAAAAAACAGCTCAACGCACCCACCGCTCTCCCTCTAACGCTCATACCAATCCGGATAGACCTGGATATCCCCTCATACACACCGCACCCTGCGCTACCACTTCCACCTGAGTACCATGCTCTTAATATAAATCCTGCTCTGCCGGCGTACAGAACACCAGAACCAACACCAGCATATCGACTTAAAGACATCTTCTTATGGAATCTGCACGAAACATTGATGACGCCAGACCAGTTCGCTACAATTCTTATTCACGATCTAGACCTCCCAAATTCATCAGGCTTGGCCATGCAGGTGAGCAAGCAAATCCGAGAACAGTTGGAGGAGTATGCAGGCGTTGCTCTGCACCCTCTATTTCATTCCACAGACACTGGCGCCAGTAACGGCACTGGAGTGAAAACCATACAAGCTGCACGTTCACGGGATCAGTCATCTACTCCGGCTCCCGCAGGACCTGGCACACCTAAGCCTAGCACACCCAAACCAAGTTTTGCCAACGGTATCAATGGCTACGCATCTCCTGCGAAGGAACCTGCCAAGGATATCACAGCAACTGCCACCCCTCATCCCGCCCCAAATTCCGGCTCTGAAAATGACCCTGATGATACCTATCGCTGCATCGTGAACCTCAACATCAATCTTCAAAACAAACTCTACACAGACAAATTCGAATGGTCCCTCCTCCACCCTGTCGGCATGGCCGAATACTTTGCCAAACAAACATGCGCCGACATAGGCCTATCCGGCGAATGGGTACCCGCCATGGCCCACGCCATCTACGAAGCCGTCCTCCGCCTCAAAAAGGAAGCGTGCGAAAACGGCGGCCTGGTCGGCACCATGAACGGTTACGGCGGCGAAATCGACAACATGGCCGCCAACGGCGCCGAAGCCGGCTGGCGCTTCGACAACGAACACCTCGCCGACGAATGGGAGCCCAAAATCGAGCGCCTCTCCAAAGAAGAAATCGAGAAGCGCGAGGGCGATCGCGAACGCCAACTGCGACGCTTGCGAAGAGAAACGGCTCGCTTTTCTAGCACAACGAATATGGCGGGCGGCATGCCGCAAACGACTGGGTACGATAATCAGGGCGATGAGACACCAGCGATGGGCAGAGGCGAGCGGAGTAAGAAGAAGAAACGGTTTAGGAGTTTGAGTCCGTTAGCAAGAGCTTCGCCGGACGTGGGAAATGCCGGCTATGGGGGTGGCGGGGCGGGGAGTTTGAACGATTGGGAGAGACAGACGTGGAGGTGTGCGCATTGTTTGGTGCATGGGTCGGCGGTGTGGGCTGTGAGGGATGGTCCTAATGGGCCTAGGGTGGGTCATCTTCATTTCCTTCCTCTTCTTCTCACCTTCTTCCCTTCTCCATCGAGACCATCCACAAAAAAAACGCTTTGAAACTAACATAAAACATAGTCCTTATGCAGTAACTGCGGCCTCGCCTTCGAGCGCGACAAACGGCTCCCCCCCTGGGCGAAAAATCTCCATTACGCTGACGTCCCTGTCGGTCGTTGATTCCATTTCCAGCCTACCTTTAATTCAATATTTAAATCCAACATGGCCCCCCCTCTTCTGGATCCCGCTTAATCTACAAAGTATTTCGACGGCTTTCATCAACATCAAAGAAGTGGGGGTTTGGTCCGAGTAATACAGTACTAGATACATTATCTCATCCGATTTTGTACGCTTTAGTTTACTTTACCTTTATGTGTGGGAAGTTAAGGTAAGGTATTCTTGATATGTTTCACTGCTTGTTGCATGTGCATGGCGCTATTAGAAGGGAAACATGGGAAGGGATGGGAATGGCCTTCGAGCGGGTTTTGTTAGCGATACCAAAAGAGGGGATTCATAGTGGTTTGGTGTGGTTTAGTGTAAGATATATGTCCTTTCTCTCTCTCTCTCGTCGCCGCGGTGGACGGAGAGATAGTGGGGGGGGGGGGGGGGGGGGGGGGGGGGGGGTTGAATGGGAGGCAGAGGAGATGGAAGGAAGGGAAAAAGTATTACTGGGATGGGAATCCAGTAGATTCATTCATCACTTCCATATGATTATTTGAGTCGTGCTATTTGTTTTCTCTCAACATATCGAATGATGTCCTTCCCTACTAGCTTATACATATTCCCACCGTTGCCCACCATCCCATAAAATACAGAGAGAGAGACACTCAGCAAACTACTTCCCTCCCGTCCCATCATCCCATCCTCTCCCTTCAAACCCCCTTCTCAACCTTAACTTTCTTCCCACCTCGCGTCTCCACAACAGGTTCCTGCATGACCAAAAAAATCAGCATCCCTTCCCTTACCCACTTACAACCCAAAACCAACAAAGAAAAAAGAGGGAGAAACTCACACTCTCAGCCCTCCTCTTCCTCCCCTCCTCACAAACCCTATCCTTACCAACCATTTCCCCTTCCCCACGCGCCTTAACCGAATCCTTAACAGCAGCGTCCTCCTCATCAAACCCACCCTCCCCAAAAACAACAACATTCCTCGACCCCATCAGCACCATCCCCGTTCGTATCGTGATATTAACAGGTCCAGCCGCGTAGTAGCCCGTGGGCTTTGTATGAGACAATGCAGCACGGGTTATCCCCTCGACTCTAGCAGCTTCATGGACGTTATGAGCAGATAAGCGGATTTTATTTGCGTGGCCCATGATGCGGGTGGAGGCGTCGATGGTGATGGTCGGGAAGGAGGAGGGTGGTTGATTGTTGGAGGGGGGTGAGGAGGGTGAGGGTTTGGAGGCGTTGTTGGAAGTTGTAGTGGTGGGAGTGGGTCTGGGGTTGGGGTGGGTTGAGAGGAGGGTTTGGAGGAGGGCGCGGGCTTGGGAGGCTGTTAGGGGGGGGGAGGGGGCGGGTGTGGGTGTGGTGGTTGTTGTTGGTGTGTGGGGTGGAGTGGGTTGGGCTGCCATTTCGGGTTTAGGGGAGGGTGATGAGGGTAGATGGATGTTAGAGGAGGGGTTCTTGGTGATTGGTAGTAGGGTGGTAGGAGAAGAGACTTGTGCTTTGCTTTAATTAGAAAGGAAGCAATGTCTGTAGAAGGAGAGGAGATGGAGAAGAGGGACTTTTATACACGGCGAGAAGTGTGTGAAGGGTTATAGAAGCAGGGGAGAAAGGAGTGGAGAAGAGGAGACTCCTCAATAGCTTTCGTGCGTCAATAGAGAATTGCCTGATTAGGGATGGTGAGGCCTGCCTGAGAAATCGACTTGCTATTGTGTTGAGAGTTATTGAGGGCCCATAGCGGGAGGACAGATAAAATTGAATGATGATTGGCGAGAGCAGAGATCAATAACGACGGCAATCAGTCTCCTGATTGGAGGATTCGACCCTTTGGGTGTGAATGGTTGCCGGTGTTGCTATTGTAGTTCTATTTGGGCTTAGCGTCGCGCTAACGCTTGATATTGTCCTTCCCGCTTTCCGCACTTTTGCGTGTAAGCAAGACTAGGATAGGAAGGACAATACTTCACACTGTCTCATCATAGACACAAGAACAATAGCATCACGGTGATGCGCACGTTGGCCATCATGCCCATAACCGACATGTCCCGTCCGCCCCTGCACTTACGCACCACGGCTCGGTAGGATGCCAATCCACGTCCAGCACTCCCAATTCCTTCTTAATCTGGTGTCCTTTCAGCACCTTCAATGGCACTATACTGGCATTCTCCATCATGTCGCTCACTACTTTCCCATGAAAGATCTGTAAGCTGCCGTCATCGCTAGCGTCGGCAAACAACGGTAGACCACCTGGATGGAACTTGACCGCCCTGATGGCTTTCTGGTGGTAGCGCAACGTCTTATAAGGTCGCACAGACAGTTCCAAGTCATGCCAAAGCAATCGCTTGTCGTAACTTCCGACAATGAGATTGTCGCCGCCAGGGTGGACGTCGAAGGAAGATATCCAACGAGCACCGGGCTGAATGATCTTGATGAGCTCTTGTCTAGATAGGTCGTAACTGCGTATCATGCGTTGAGTAGCGACAAAGAAGATGGGCTTGGAGGGATGAAACTGGGCCGACTGTGCAAGACCTTTGAGCTTTCGGAAGGGTAGTTGGGTAAGGTGTTTGGAGAGGGTGTGGATGGCAACGGCGCTAGACTGGCCTTGCGGGGAGACTGTGGAGAAATATTCTCCTCGACGATGCCAGGCAATGACTTTGACTGTTTTGCGAAGACTGAACTTGACAAGCACGCCTTTGTCTTGAAGGCTGCTACCGGGGCGTACCCATTGAGTCGCAGGTTCTTTTTTGGCCTTGCCAGAAGCACCATTAGCTGCGTAACCCCAGCCTGCATCAACCAGTTCCCTGCTCTTGACATGGAGCTCTGGGTCAATATCGTTTTCTGACATTGGTGGCGCAATCAGGTAGACGTCTTCGCCAGTCGCAGCGGCGAGGATAACTGCATCAGTCCCAGGTCTCCATCGTACAGCGTTAACAGCCTCTTCTTTGCTTAATTTGACGGACCAGATTTGATGACCTGTAAAGAGTTGCCATATCCTGACCATTCCATCATCCCCTCCGCTAGCCACAAAACTCCCCGATGGATCGATTGCCAAGCTTCGTACACGAGCTTCATGCCCACGAAATATTGTGTAACATGAAGTAGGAAACGGTCTCAGCTCCTCAGGACTTGGCAACTTTGGGAGCAAAGACTCGGGATCTATATTCAGCTTACTCCTTCGTACACGAGGCGCGAGATAGAGATCAAGACATCTTTCGAACTTCTCCTTAATGAATTTATTATAACCAGGCACCTTTCGTAATGAATCGTGATTTGTGGGTAGAGACTCCCTATCCCTATCTTCCTCGTCGGCTTCCTCCCACGCCTTTTTCTCATTCTTGTCTGGTAGGTACTCCGGCGGTGGGTGATAACTTTCCTCATAACCAGGAGGTGGAAGCTTGGGCGCAGGTATATTCATAGGGTGGTCCGGTTTAGGCGCCTCGTTTGCCCAAATGTCGTAACGCTTCACGTCCGGGTCGTCTTCCTCTTCCTCCGATGGAGGCTTGTATGGTAGTATGCGCCCCTCACGGATAGCTCGAACAATCTTCATCACCCTCTTAGCTTCATGTTTCGAAGGAATGAATCGCCTCTTAGGCTCTGGTGCGGCGCTCAATGGCATTTGCTCCGTCTTGCTAGTAAAGTATTCGATCGTAGCAGGATATGGATCATAGTTTTCTTCCGGCACCTCATTCATCTGAATCCTCTTCAACACCTCCAGCTCTTGTTGACTCAGTTCCAACGGCTTGCCTGTGGCTGGATCTGTCAACCCAGTCCATCCTTTCGGAATCTCAATACTATCCAGTAACGCATCTAAAGCTTCTCCTTGAGCTGGTCGAGAAATCTTCCTGCCATTGATATCGTACCCAATGTGTGGGTAAGAATCGTAGAACGATAGTGGAATATTGCCGATAGTATTCGTTGTCGCAGGAGCGTCAGAGTCGTCAGAATCATATACAGGATCGATTTCATTATAGAGAAAACGAACATTGCCATTGGCATCTTCTGTAATTTTGTAGTTCGTAGCCGGCCCACCGTTAAGCTCGCCTTTGATGTCCCGTGAATGTGTTGATTGCTCTCCTCGTTCCAGGTTCTTAGCATTCTCTTCGTCATCAGAGGGAATTTCATCACTGTCGAGCTCGTCCTCAAGCTCTTCGTCATCCTCAATATCGCTCTCATCCTCGAAAAGATCGCTACTGTCGCCCTCGTCTTCATTTAATTCGTCCTCACTCTGGTTCCCATTGGGTAGTGGAACCTCGAAATCCTCGCCCCCATCGCTTAAAACTACTTCGTCAGATTCTGGTGAGTCCCTTGTAATCGCCTTGCGCTTCCTTGCGCCCTGTTCCGGTGCCATTGTTTGGTGTTTTGACGGGTTCACTCTTTTTTCGTGGGTAGAAATAATTTGATAGGGCTGAGCTAGCTCCGGCAAGAATAGCTGAGGTGAAGCCGAGGGATTCTCTTAAAAAAATCACGATAAATGAAGTCAGCGTCTGGTGAGATGTCGGGTTTCTGAAGATGCAGATTTGTGTAGTTATGCTCCATAGTATGAAGAGAAGTTTTAGGGCGTATAATTGAAGCCTATACAATATGTCCAGATATCTGTACCCAGTTCGCCGTCGCTCACGGTTAACAAAACAACAACATTAAACGCCAATAAACATCAGAAGGGTATATATAAATCCCAACCTATCACTCCTAATTTTGCCCACCATCCGCACCAATCTCAGCTTTCTCCTCCTCCCCCTCCTCCTGTTCAATCGTCTTCCCCCCCTCTACCACCAAACCCACCCCTTTCACCGGATGCAGCAGCATACCAGGCAAACACATCCGCCCTTCTCCCGCAATCTCCTCCTGCTCGCCACCATCATTATCAACTTTATACCCTAACCACCTGCGCCACAGGTTCGGTGAGAACCCCGCATCATAGAACCAAGTCGTGCCTTTGAAATTGTGCTCGCGTCCACCGTAAACGCTTGTTCGCGCACCACCTGATGCGCCGTTTCGCCCCCCGTTCATGACGCCGGCGAGGTAGGTGGGCGGCCAGCGGCGGTCGATGTAGATCGGGTGAGGGGCATAGACGGCTTTGAGACCGTGGTGCAGAGCGATTGATGCGGGCCAGGATTCGGTGAACATGTGGTGTTGCTTGAGGACTGTTTCACGGTGCATGGTTTGCAGGAGTCGGCGGGAAAGACGGGATGAGGTGCCGATGGTTGCGCGCCTTGGGGGGAGACCTTCGGTGGTGTTGTAGCCTGTTACGTCTTCGACGTAGAACCAGGTTGTGCCGTCGGGATCGAAGAGGGGACTGAATGTTATGAAGTCGGCTTCTTCGCCTACGCCCCATGTGTATTTGTCCTTTTCGAAAGTAGTAGGGGGAACGGGGTCGTCTTGCGCTGCTAGCATGTCGGCGGGCCCTTCGGGACCCCACACATTTCTATCGAGTTTGCCTTGAGAGAATCCTGGAACCTCGGTGGTGCCTCCTTTCAATCCAGACCAGATGTTGTTTGGGCTATCGTTGCCTAGCTCTGTTTGTACGCGAACCATCTGCTTGAAGTCTTCCCAGGTGCCGTGAACGGAAGGTACGTAGAATCGACCATTCCGTTCCCAGAGACCTTTCCGAGGCTGATCTCTTGTCCACCGGCTGACTCTGTCGAATAAGTGGTACCATTGACCAGTATAACGAACGTCCATTTCCCAGTTCCATACGTAGTCGTACTCTGGATGCTGATGGGAAAAGTATTGCAGAGCCATGTATTGAGCCCGATAGACACCATGCACAGGCAGCTCACGGAAAAAGCTTTCTTGAAGGCCACCATAGATAAGGCCCATCTGTCTCTCGCTCCACAAAGTACCCATTCCTCGAAACTCTTCAGGAAGTGAATTCTCTAGAATCCTGTCATAGATCTTTCTGTCGGCCCAAATAGGTACATTGTCGTCCTTGACATGAACTAGGAAATGAAGGGTGTATTCTCCACCGGACATTAGTGAGAGTTCGGCAATCATGGATCTCAAGTAAATAATGTCTTCCACACTATACTGATGATCCCACCAAGTGCGGATTACGATTGCTGTGCGAGGAAGTAGAGTTACGGCCTTGGTTCGCTCGGTTTGCTCCTCCGTCGACGTGTGATTCGAAAGCGCCGAAGAGTTGTCTCTCCTCTCAATCGCAGATTTGCTTGGTGCTCCCTGTCCAATATCTGACCCCATTCCTAGAAAGTAGTCCCCAGACGACTTAGTTTCCGTAGCTGGCGAGGCAAACCTCATGCTGTTCTTCTCGGAGCACGCTTTCTGCGCCTCAGCCCAGGAGACTCTCCTATAGTCAACTTCTTGAGGCTTCCCCGCTCCATTCCACATTTCATCTGCTCCTTCCCTTTCACCAGTCATTCCAGCTCCTGTACCGCCTCGCTTGATGCTGTAGCCATATCCGTACGGTCCGAGCCTCCCAAACCTGTCAAAGCATATATCATTATGCAGACCAAGCACCTCGTGCGAACCAATCACAGCATCAGGCTGGCCTCGTGGTACACCTGTGTAGTAGTGGACTCGTGGTATTCGCACGGAGTTTCTGGAGTCCAGAAAACATTCGTACTTTTCTGCATACCCTGCCAGATATGCAGGAGACTTGTAATCTGGGTATGGGTCGAACGGAACACTCTTGGGGAATGCTTTGTCTGTTTGCGCCTCTACAGAAGCATTGGTTGGTACCGGCGCTGATTCCTCCTCACTGGGGTACTCTGGTATATTCTGCTTTCTGGGTACCAACGCCCTTATGCCTCCAAAATATCTCTTCAAGAACGGAAACTCCTCCCACAAAGGAGGCTTTGGCGGTTGCTTCTCCACAAGGCCTAATTCCAGTTGCCTGGACGAGTTCCAGCTAGCTCGAACCAGACTCAGCACAAATATTAACAGTGTCGTGAAAACTGCTAGACAGAGATATCTAATTGTCCTTCTGTTTGGCGGTTTGTAGGACTCGGCGGCTCTTTTCCGTCTCGATGGATGTTTGCGCAGCATCGGTTGGTGAGACCCAGAAGTTTCGCGGGAGGAGTTGGATTGAGATGATGGAATACCAGCGTGTTCATACTCGATTGAAGAGTCACTACTTTCGTAGTCGTACTTCTCGACATCCGGAACATCGCCTGGCGTGTTGTACTCGAGGTCCTCGTCAAATGCGGGGTCCCGGAGATAAAATTTGCCCATTGCTATCTCTTTTGCCAGCTCACAATCGAGTATTGATACGACGCGCCAGCATTACTGGGGCTCTTACATGAAGAGATCTTGGTTCCGGATAGGATCTCGGTACACTGTTGCAGGATTTCCATCTTCTTTACGCTACTGATAAAGTTCGCGTCGTTATTTACTGATTGTCGGCTAGGCGATTATCTCCGCCTGACAGCGCTTGGCATTTAACTTGGTGACGCTGACATTTCCTTTATTTCTTTCATCCTCTTTTAACGTTATTGCCTGCTCATACCAAATAAAATCCGTATTACCATGCTGAAGCGACGTCTGAAAACGTTCTATCAGTCCCAAGTGGACCATTGTTCGGAAAGGAATCGCTAAAATGTTCCTGCTGACCGTTCTCACGAGACCGTTGTGATGCGGCCTGGTAAGATTGAGGCGCATTGGCAAATCGTGGGTCCATACACTCCAACTTCAAAGTCCATGCATCCGAGCGCTGCATTCGCAAGTCCGTTATTCTGAACGTGTTTGATCTAAACTTGCGATCATTTCGATCTCGATTGTATATGCTTGGCCCAATTCTGGTGCCTACTACCTCTCAATGGACCAGAAAGTATCACTGTTCCGTTTTGGAAACAACGTTAGTTGAGTAGTGTCGTTACAACTAACTCGCTACATGTTGCTACCAGTGCATCTGCAAGGGAAACATTCAGAGATGACCGTCCGGACGAGGCCGGACACGGATATTCTGGCCATTATGGATTATGGATTGTCGCTGCAGGGACTTGGCTCCTGTGAAGGTATCCAGTACCCCCACACTGTTCCGGTCTCGCTTCACATCCCTCCAGGTCCTTTATCCACGTTTCCATGGAGCGCTCTCTGCAAGCCACGGGGAATAATTGACCACATAGCGACAACTAGCAGAGTGGTCTGGCCAGTCGATCCGCGCTAGGAAAATTGGCTGGATTACCCAGCAAAGACAATCATTCACCGTCCAAATGGCCTGGTATTCCCGGTCAGTACAAGACGGATACCGATACTTTGATAACAATCTACTCAGCAGTCACTCGTCATATCCCTTTCGCCAGCAGTCGCAAGCGCTTTTGCGGCGTGAAAAAAACGCGAGATCTTTAATTGTGGTGATTGAATTTGTGCATTATTGTTCGTTTCAATTCTCAGGCACGAGTGCATAATTAACGTATCTGGCCCTAGATAATGTGGTAGGCTCGCTGATACAGGTCTACTCGGTTTTACTCGTTTACGGCGAAATATCAGCTGCAGCTGTCGCATTAAGTGGGGCATGCCTAATACTATTCCACCCTTGCGGAACGTCACCCGCAATCCGCAATTCCCATACTAGACCCCATTTTACGTCACATGTCACACCCACCCTTTGCCTCCGTGACATCGTTTCTCACTCTGAAATCACTCCTCACCACCCTCTACTCTACGTTACATCTGTCAATCATCCTCTCATACGCACCAATTGTTGAGCTGTTGTTACTCTGTACCACAGGAGACTATTATCAACGAGGTCTGCTCCTTCCTTGGTGGGAAAGGTGCACCATTGACGTGGTATAAGTTTACGTCAACCAGCCTATTCAACTCCTATGACAGAAGACAACAACCTAAACCTAAAGCCTGATCTTATATGTCCGTCGGCTACCTCATAGCCAGCAACCTTAGCACCCATCGGCACCTCTGACCATATCAAACATACACTTGTACATGCTCCTACTGACTGTCAACACGGTCAGCTTGACAGAGGTATATCCCTTCAAACATTGAGCTTCCTCTGCTTAATGTTCAAATAAATACAGAAAGTACTCTGGTGCAAGCTAAGAGCGGCGCATTCCCCCCACCATTTCCTAATCAGCGTGGATTAATATTGATCCTTCAGGTACAATCTACTCCACACCTGTTAGGTATTGCTCACCATGGCAGCCTTCCTTGACCACGATACGAGCAACTTCAGTCATCTCCTTACCACCCCAGCTTCCAAGCTCAGCCATCTGCTGTATCCGACCCTTCTCATCTCCATTCTTCTACCCGCCTACCGCTTCATCCTCAAAGACTACCATGCATTCTTGGCCCTTGGACCAGGTGGCACGCCAAGCACCTTCGCTGGCTACCTCCGAGTCACGTATCTTCGTCTTTTCACCATCAGCGATCCGTTCCAGCCTCCGTCCCTAGCTCAGCCAACTTGTCCACAAGGGAGTTATCTACAGCGACTACCACAACGCTTAGGTCCTCGTCCAATGACAGCTGGCATCGCACCACACCGCCAACTGAATCAGAAACCCTCTCTAGACCTCCATCATGCAGTTCGAAAGGCTCTTCACTCTCTAGTGGCCGGCTGCCCATCACTGCTACGCAAAGGCAATTCATGTTTCGAAAAGAACGGCCTCGCTCTTTTCTTGTCTGCTGGTCTTCATTCGCATCCTCCTGACACAACAGCACATCCAGCGCCCAGTCACTTGAATCCTACCTGTCAAGATACAGGCGAAATCTGTCATCTGCATGCTACGGTAAGCCGAACTCCTAACAACGCTATATGGGGTCATGTGACCTCCTAACTACCAAACCCATGACCTCGAGAATTTAATCTCAAATGGCTATTCTCGGGAAGAACCCCTGACTAATACTTTGCTCTCGTCTTATAGGACTCATCCATGCATCTAACACTCCACCCTCTCGATGCAGCCCTTGTCATCGCCTCTGGCTGGGGCGAGCGCCACCCACTAGCTGGCTGCTCCATCCACGGCAAACGCCTTTTACCATCAGGCTTTGTAATGGTCTATGCGCCCCGCGAGGAAAGCGAAGTCGCCACAATCATGGAAATCGTCAAGGCTGGCGGCTGGTGGGTCGGAGGTGTAGATCTGGGAAAGTCATTGTAAGTCAATGGCGGAGGAAATTCATGGAGGATGAGTGCAGGAGGGGAAGAGAAACCAATTTGAGAAGTCGAACGGTGATAGGCCTGGCCTGGTGCTTCTGAGCCAGCTAGCTTATGGCTTGATGCATTAACGGATGGTGAAATGGACTGGCGAGATCGTGCATGGGAAGGGCACTTCAGCATGGACATGGAGTATCTTTTATAACTTTGCTGGCATTTTTCACATTGGGCGTAATGGCTGTGGGGTCTGATGGTTGCTTTATGCTTGATATACACACAGCAGCAGAGCGAGCGGAGCGGAACTGAGCGGGGCGTTGGCATGATGGACATACATATGAAAAGCAGGTCTTAGGAAAAAAAAAATGAACAAATTGACGAGTACTGGCTCCACATAGGACTCCAAACCAGACACCCAAATAAAAAAGCCGCCATTACCTAGGATATAAAGAATCGGTGATTACCTTACTCCTCCTATCTTCAAAGATGAAGGAAAGATCGGTCAATGAATATTGATTGAATTCAGAACCGTCGTAACCCTTTCAGTAGATAAGCAACATTTCCCATTTTACAAACACCATACCATGGGAACAAAGAGCGTACTACCTTACACATTTACCTGGTTTTAAAATAATAAGCCTGCAGACCTGCAAGATCTTATAGTATAAAAGTACAGCTCAACAGGTAACTTTCTTAAAAAATGGAAATGGGTGTTAAGAAAACACTGTATTTATTTTGAATTTGTATAGATAGGTTTGTATGATATGGAAGTTTTGATTGTATAAAGTTGATATGGTTTAGGTAGAGTAGAGGGTTTATCAAGCAGGGTAGGTAGGGTAGGGTGAGATTCTTTATTCTCAAGTTACGTAGTTCGTTAATTAAAGTAGTACTGGAAGGAAGTAGGTTCAATGGATGATCGTCTCATTAGTATTTACTTTCATCTTAAAGAGATGTTTATATACCGCTATCACACCCCTATCACCCGTCTGTACTCTCGTACCTTAGCTACCATGCTCCCCATTTCTTTGGGACCGGCCGCAGTGATAACCCAAGCGACGATGGTGAGGACAATCTATCCTCAGCATTTGGTTTGGTAAAGCCATCGACATTCTTCTTTCCCGCCCCAAAAGAATTAATATGTATCCTTATTATTCAATTTGATCAATGGAGTGTATCACGCCCGCGTCGTTGAAGACGTCTTAACGGCAACGCCGAGGTAATGCAATGCAATGTAATGCGATGCAACGAACCTACCCATATATATAATTGGGATTTGCTGATGCCATTTTTCTCTTTTCCTATGTACCCATCCGTTTTTATTACGCTCTTCCAAGTTGTTGAAACCTTTTCTTCTTCTTCTCCTATTAATCTTCTTCCGCCCACCTCCTCTCCCTCAACGGCTTCTCCTCCCCCTTCCTTTCCCTACTCCCATCCACCTCCGCCCTCCAGGCCCAATACTCCCCCAACCTCACCTCCGCATAACTCGCATAATCAAAATCAATCTGACTGATGGTGGCCTGAATCAGCGCCCATATCCCCCAATACAAGCCCGGCACGCCCCTGAATCTGTCTACCTCGTCGAAGAGACGGGTAGCGAGGCGGTCTTGTTCTGAGGAAGAGAGAGGCGTGGGAGAGAAAGAGGTGTAGGAGGAGATGTATTCGGAGAGGAAGGCGCGGCGGACGGAGCGGGTAGGGAGGACGCTGAAGTCGCAGCTGAAACCGCCCCATTCGGCGAAGTGGTTGGATATGTCGAAGGCGGCGGGGGAAGGGACGGCGTATTCGTAGTCTATGAAGGCGACAGATTCGATGGAGGGAGGTTGGGATTGGGTTTTATCGGTGTTGTAAGGGAGGAGGATTACGTTACCGCTGAGGAGGTCAGTGTGGCCGAAGACGAGCTGTGTGGGGACTTGTTAGTTGTGGCCTTCGTGGGTGATCGCTTGGGGGTTTTGCTGGCATACCCCGTCTTCACCTAGGCCTGGCGTGTCTCCTAATTCGGATACTGTCCGCTCAAGCTCCTCTTGTAATACTTTCTTTCGTCTGATCTCGGCCTCGTTCGTTGTTGGTAGGGCGAATACCCACTTTTGCATTATGGTCCATACGTTGGGAGTTGGCTTTCCAGGCGTGATGGCGTTGATCTGGTCCAAGGAGGGTGATGATTTCGGGACGTCCAAGGTGAGGGGTACATCATGTTTGGCATTCTCAATGCTGGCCGTTCGTTCTGCCGATATGATAGGTAAGGTCGCGTGCCATTCGCCCAGCTTGCGTGCCACTCCTCGCCAGACCGGCTCCCGCGTCAAATCCTCGGGTGAGCATACCCGACCCCTAATGAACTTGTATATGAGACCGTTCTGGAAGCGGGCGAGCAGCGCAGGAGCAAGCTTGTGTTGCGAAAGCAGCGAGTGGGATACTGCTTCTTCTGTTCGAAGCGAGAGTTGTCAATGGCAAACTGGATGCGTAGAGCAAAGAAGTGGGACACTCCACCTACTCTTTCTGTCTATGAGAACTTCTGTTCCCTTTCCATAAGCTCGTAGCAGCACCGCTTCGTTATCTATCTGCTCCTCTGTGTAACCTGGCCTCCTCTTCACCGCTTTCAATAGCTAGTGTCGTGATTAGTGAGGATTTTCTCCGCGAGTGAGGAATGGGAGGAGTACGGTATTGGTGATGCCATCTGTAAAACGTATGAATTCAATCTTGCCCTCGCCATGTTCCCAATTGGGGAACAGTGTCAAGATCAGTCTCAAAGCCGAAGTCTGAGAGTCGGCATTGTTGTAGGACAGAGGTATGAATCGGAGGTCCTTCGAGATGCCAGGGTCCGTACTAATTGAAGTCATGGTGGAGCAGGGTAATTGAAGGTTGGAGTTGACAGCCGTTGCGAATCGATGTAGTCGTGGTCAATTGAGGTGTGGTGTGGGGTAATGTCTGTGGGGTGGCCTTGTTTATATAAAGTTCAGCGAGTACCTGACCCAGTCTGCATGGTGCCTAGAAACGGAAGGCGGTCGTGTGAGCAATTTGCTTATTCCGTGGCAACGGCCTAGTTCTAGACAACAGAAAGGAGCCGCCAAAGAGACGAGAACTTACCGGCTGTCCGGGGTTGAAAGATGTCTGATGCCTGAGGCTCAAGCGAATTCAATATCTCATCATATATGTTTTCGCATCTCCCCTCCCTGCTCGGAAATTTTGCGCCTGTGCATCTCCTGTCATGTCAGGGCATGACGTGGGGCCCTGCAGATTGCTTTGCCCGCCGACCCCCAGCACCCCCACCCCCGCGGGAGGACAATAGAGGATCGACCTATGTTGGGCGTCATCAAAGCGCACCTCGGCCGGAACTCTCCACAGGTTGTCGCAAAGAGGATATATCATGTCTACTTTATCTTCACGACGATAATGTTGAGCTGCCCACATTATCTCAACTGTGCCAACAAAGTGGTCTGCTCTCTGGACCGGTCCGGCTCGCTCATGCTGACACATTGTCTGTGATTGGCTATTGCTCGAATTCAAATTGTCTTGCCAGGTTGCTACTGACAAAATGTCTTCTAGTTGCAGGCATCTTCGTTGTCCTAGACACATCTCAAACTGTAATTCCTTTCGGTTCTTACATTGGTACAATGAGCTGTGAACGGAGCTCTCCATCCCTAAATTTTCATACAATATATCTCATCTGTCCTATTATACTAGTGGTTATTGACTTTGTGCAGAGGGCTTGGCAGTTGCTTGTGTCTCTTAGTGGTGAGAATGTCCTGTCGGTAGATCAGTGCCATGGAATGGATGTTGCTCAAAGACACTCCATGTTCAGAATAGCTCTGTGGTCTGGCTTCTGCAAGATTGAAAAGTCCTTGTCAATGGATGCAGCTCCCTTAAGACCAACAATGTCAGGGCCAATTGGTCACCTTAAAGGCCATTGACGTCGTCTCTCATTATTCTTTATCCAGCTTGATTCTACAAATATATTCCATCCGGATGCCGCCACCTTGCCAGGGTCCTCCTAGGCATCACCCTGTCACTAATGTCCAAAATTCTACCCCCCGCCCCTGGATCCTCTCTAGGTCCGTACACAAGTCCCTTAACGCCGTTGTCTTCCATTGCCTTACTTAGATCCTTTCCCCCAATCAGCGTCCCTTGGCCGCCTAGATGATCGACTAACGGCCGCAGCAATCTTGCCGTAGAGAGGTTGGAGTCATCCTTGATGATGACCAACCTGCTGGTGTAGACAGCCGCGGCGAAGAGGAGGAAATGGACGATTAAAATGGAGGCGCAGAGAGCGAGGGTAAATTCCCATTGCACGGTGAGATGGAAGCCTAGAATAGGTACGGCCCCGTGGGATTGGACCGTTGGGTTTCGGATAGCCATTGAGGCGAGCGAGCCGAGGGCGAATTCAGCCATCCTAGACCCTACTATGTTGATTGGAAGGTTATGGATCTCCCATCTAGAGCTGAGGAGAGGATTAGTCAATGACGACACTAATTACCTTCGGTTAGGGAACTTACCCATATGGATATAACTGATATTGCGTCCAGATCCTTCCATTCGCCTGATTGACAGATCTGCCCTGTAATCCGATTGACGCAGCAGCTAATTTAGCCATTCCGTTGGATATTGTTTGCGATTCTAGCGTTGTGTTGCTGACAGAGCTGATCGTGATCGGGCACTGGAACACTGTTTGTGGTTGATCTAGGTCACGGGGCAGGGTGCTTAGTGCCCTCCAAGCCCACATCCACATACATTGCGGTCCGCAAGCGTTCTCCGTCTCATTTTGCGGTACTTCTAGGCCGCGATAGATATATGTTGTGGAGTCAATGGCGGAGTACTCTGTGGGTATAGTGATGTTGCCACTTATGGTTCCATTGGAGTAAGACCAGTTGTAGGCAGCTCGGTCTCCGTTGTCATCGTCAACCTTCTTTCCACTGGTTTGGTTGACGTCATATTGGTAGCATTGGTCATACGAAGCTGTTACAACCCGATTTGTGAACAACGGGTATGTCCTCGAAAAGTCTTCAGGATTTGTTTCCGTGAAGCGGTACGCAAACTCTTCTTGACCTGGTGTTCTGTTACAGTAATACGCGCAGTTCTTATCTGAATTCAAGACGTCCGAAAGTTCCTTGTACTGACAACACCGATCACTTTGAGATATATCGCCGTAAGTGTGGGCCACGATTTGGGGGACCTCGGGCTCTACTGGACATGCGTTGTTATTGTAATAGCAACTGAGGTCTGACGCGTTTACAGTGCCAGGCTGGGTATAGACTCCCCGATAGTCGGTACCGCTGTCCACAGAGTAGGATAGACCTATTACTGCTACGGCCGCTTGTGCAATCTATTGGTTGAGTGAGGTCAGTATCTGGTTTACGAACAAGCATCAGGGAGAGTCTTACCAGATTTAAGAAAAGCTAAACAAGATCCTATTGTCAGTCAATGAGTTTGAGAGCCTGAATATCCGAAGCTTTGGGAGTAAGAAAATACGCCCAGGCACGTCGACGAGGCTGCACCTCCGAGGCGAGACAGTGAAACCGTGGAGCAGGCCACTGAGCATAAGCGCGGTACAGAGAATCACTTACCCATGAGAAACAGGCAAGGAGTATCAAGATTTGCTTTCGACATTCCCACGCCAGCTCGAATACCGTAGTCAGGTTCTCGATACTTATGATCAGGTCAATTTCTCGAACGCTGTGTCTTTTGTTTGCTAGAATTCTCCATCGTAAAACCTTGGCTATATCTTTGAACGCTTCCTGCGCAGGAATATATGGGTCAGTGCACCGAGAACCGCCTTGAAAAGGTGAGATGTTGACCTACAAAGAAATTGAGGCCCAATCCTAAACTGCATGCGGTCACGATGGTATTGAAAGCGTATTTCTGGTCGTGCGAAAAATTATCTTTGTCATGATAGACCTTCAATGTGGCTAGCATAAAAGCGACAAAGATGAGGGTTCCAATCCACCGAATGCTTTGTGATAGAAAGAGCTTGCGCGTCTGCTGGTTTGAATTGAAGAGCTGTAAGTTTGAGGGTATAGCCTGCGCAGCTGCTGCTTGTTTTGAGAAGTGGCTGTTTTCGAGCTGAATGCCCTCCGCGTGCTCTTCAATGGTATTCTCCGAGTGTTGAGAGCTGTCGTCCACGGCCCTGTACCCCGTTTTACTGGGCATTTCTATCAGTAATGATCTCGTAGTTCCTAAATTTGGTACTCATGTGGCGAATGCGAAAAGCGCCGCCGATGACCAAACCTTTTATACCCACTGAAACAATAGCTTGGCAGCGCGACGGTGCACTTGATCTACATGTCATCCTGTTGCCTATATATCGAGCTAAGATTCTATACGATAGAAGGAGAAATGGCGTCTGTCATAGCCTCTCCAACGCCACGCCGAGTGGGCTCGTTGATAATAATGTTAGCCGAGGCCCAATGGCATTGCGCTCTCCAACCCTTTGTCATCCGCGTGCTTGAAGATCGACCATTATCTTCAGCTGCCCAAGTAAGTATCAACCAATGACAGTGCTCTGTTGCCGTAAAATCAACGTTACATTCTCGCTCTGTAGCAATGGTTTCCTAGCTGCCTGCTCTTTCTGCGATTGTCCCCGGTCTTAAATGATACCGAGTCTGACATAAGATAATGGGTGTCACATGAGGAACGACTCTTGATCAAAAAGAGTGCAATAAAGACAGAAGTAAGCTTTTGGCGCTGTTATTGTTCCCTCGCTAGTCAGATTGCCAACTGCGCAACAGTATGGGAGCCACCGTGATCGGTGCGCGACCCCAATTTTGCAGAGACGAGATAAGAATAGAACTTCCAGCAACAGCAAACTTCAAAGAACAGACGCTGAATACTTCCGTGATAGATGTCAAGTTTTGGCATGTCAATCAGAGGGTCTGTATACTACATCGGCCAGAGTATGTCGACGGACACCCTCATAGAACAACGATCTGTTAATATCGATGCGTAAGCCGTCAGGGCTTCAGGATATATCTGAAAGGTATCCTGTATCATTGGTGCCACATCATAAGTGCTCATTGTTTCGGTCAAGTTGCAGAATGCTGTTGATCGTAGCTGTCTAAGAGATGGCATTTGTGTACTTCGTATCGTACATTCAGGAGTGGACAACTATTTCGGGTATATCTTGTGCCAAGAATTTTGAGCCGAGGCATATACCATATTAGGGTTAGTTAAAACGAAGTATGGCGTATCACAAGAAGCATTTTCAGCAATTGCTCGCGCAAACCTGCTGTTTAGCATTCCGTGGATACTCGATGTCTTTCTTCCGGTATGGCTTATGCAATTCGTATCCACAGATATGCCTCATGCGGATTCCGTTGCGCCGTCTACCCGGATCCGTCTGTCTCAACAGTACGTTACTGACACGAGCGGTGCGTAATAATGCCCCGAGGCTATATGTTTCGAATCTTGGTAGCTTTTCTTGTTCATATTAAGAAGAACCCTATTGCTGACTTCAAATACCAGCTTCGCCCTCACCAAGCCTCCGTCGTGCCCGCCTCCGTCGAATAATCACAATTGGCGCCTTTTCCATTTTCTTTACCTCTGCCGGCTTTCTCATTGCTACTGCTCCCGCAATTGCGTCGATCATAGCCCTCATGTCGGCCCCTACAGATGCTGAGTCTGTCGCTATGTATTCTGCCCCCAACGACATTGCTGCTGCGCTCAACAGCTACATTAACAATCATCCTCTAACCCGTTCTCTGCGAGCCGATCCTGCATGGACAGAATCAAGGCCACATTTGCGCTATCCTGAGAACCATAGAAAGCATAGTCTGACCGCAGGTACATTGCTAGGCCCGGGCAAGATACCTGTCCCTCCATTGGTGTTCATCGAGGAGGGAAAGCGACTGGTGTCGATGTCATATCTAGGCACAGATCTCTGTGGTCATATCGGCATAGTGCACGGAGGATTGCTGGCAACGTTACTAGACGAGGGACTTGCGAGATGCGGGTTCGCAGCGCTGCCGAATAAAATTGGGGTGACTGCCAGCTTGACAATCAACTACAGGAAGCCAGCACCCGCAGGCTCATTCATTGTACTCAAAGCCGAGACCACGAAGGTTGAAGGGCGGAAAGTCTGGGTGAAAGGAAGGATAGAGATTCTCGGGGAGTCAGAGGAACCAGGAATGGTGCTTGTTGAGGCAGAGGGGTTGTTCATTGAGCCCAAATATGCGAAGGTACTACCCCGGATCGATCTTTGTGGTTAAAAAAAATACTTATGTGTGACTAGTCATTACCAAAGCTCTTCGAGGGACCCAAATCTTGACTTCAGCATTCAAGACACTCGTACAGAAGCGATTGGTGCAGAATCAGATCTACTCGTAGACATTTAACGCCAAGGTCTTTCTTTCTACGATACTTACATTGGCCCCCTTCTGATAATTATCCCAGATATCATCGAATCCTACGTTGAACCGCCATCTTATTGTTCTTCTATCATGATGGCCATTCTATGAAATGGAGTATTATTGGATTATTGCAACCAACAGCTACCGGAGCATTCGGTTTGCGGCTCGAGAGACCTAAGTGCGACCTTGCCGGCTTGATTAATCGAATATGAAATGAACACTGATCAGTGAATCTCGCGAGCGAAGCATTTTCTGCGTGGCGACAAAAGAGCGAAGAATCATCGATGCATTAGACTCAAAAGGGGCAGCCAATGATATAGATGATCTTTAGAATAGATGCTACTTTGAATGAAACTATTTCAATCATGACATGTTTTCCACTCCGGCGCAGTCAACTGCTGGTGTGAATAAGGTATGTTGTTCAGCGTCGAAGAAACCTATTCTAGGCACGCCAAGCATCTGGAGGTATCAAGCACTAGCACTGCGCATTGCCGCCGCCCAAGACCTCGATCAAACGCATGAAACTTGAGACGTTTCCGTAAGATGTCCAAAGGTGTCAAGTACCTTTTGGTATCACTACCGACCTCAATATCCCCCTCCAACGACCATGATGAAGCTCTGACGGCTCTCAGATCAGCCGTAACGACTGATTATGGAGCTGTCACCCCATTCCCAATACCGGAGTTCAAGATTGGGACACTGGATGCTTTAGTGCAGCAGGCGGACGATTTAGCTAAGCTAGAAGCGGGGTGTGAGGGTGTAGTAAGCAAGGTTGGGGATTCGCTGAAGACTATATTGGAAGGGAACGAGGAGAAGATATCGCAGCAGAAAACGGTCAATGACAGTTAGTACCATTGTCAGCAACGCAGGAGCTCTATTTTGAGGTGCTAATGATATGAAAAGAACCTGCTGAACAATATTTACTGAAGTTTCACTGGAATAAGGTCAAATACAGAGCAGACAAACCATTGGGGGAGATTATAGATACACTACAAAAGGTAGCTCTATGTAGTGCGTTTTATGCTACTCAAAATATACTGATCGCTCGTACAGGAAGTCACTAGCATCGACAACGATGTCAAGAACAAATATAACCAGTATAATCAAGTCAAGACCAATCTCACGGTCTTACAACGGAGACAAACGTACGCCGACCCTATTTCCCCACCGTTTCAAAGCTCCGTAGCTAACCTTTCTTTTAGAGGCAATCTCTCCAATAAATCCCTAACAGCAATAGTCGACCCATCCCTCATCATCCGCGATTCTGAATACCTCGAGACCCACCTCATCGCCGTCCCTAAACAACTTACAAAAGACTTTCTCAAATCCTACGAAACCCTCTGCCCCATGATCGTACCACGCTCCGCACAATTAATGGCTTCTGACGACGAGTTCAATCTTTACGCTGTTACGACTTTTAAGAAATACAGTGCTGAGTTTGTGCATAAGTGTAGGGAAAGCAAGTGGACACCGAGGGATTACAGGTATAAGGAAGGTGGGAAGGAGGAGGAGAGGCAGGAGGTGGAACGAATGAGTAAAGAGGAGAGGAAAGTCTGGGATCAGGCGCTGAGGATGGGGAGGACGGCTTGGGGGGAGGCTGTAATGGCATGGGTACATGTGCTTGCTTTGAGGGTATTCGTTGAGACCGTGCTGCGGTATGGACTGCCGTTGCAATTCGTTTGTGGGCTTGTTCGAGTATGTGCATCCTCTTTCAACTTGGGTATTCATGTTAGGGCGGGTTACTAACGATAGGGCCGAACAGACTACGCCAAAGCTTGCGAAGAAAGCACGGGCTTCGCTAGACGTCGCATATTCACATCTGGGAGGGAAAGCCTTTGGTCGAGATAAGAAAGGCAGGGTGCAGAAAGACGATTCTGCGACTTCAGCAGACATGCAGGCAGCGGGGCATATGGGTGATGGAGGCGAGTACTCCGCGTACGTTTGCTATGAATTTGAGATTCAATAGTATAGCATAGTGGTCTGTCTTGTAAATACCCAAGGAGGATCGGTGTCTCCGGCCTCTTCAGCGGCCTGTGGCCTTCGAATATAAGGCCTTCGCCAGTTCATCTCACTCATTTCCATCGACTGGTCTTACGCTTTCTTTACGCCAACTAGCAGTTGCTTCTCCTCGAGGTACTTCACAATCTGCCCTACTTCTTCTTCAACACTCTTCTCTCCACTCTTGATGACTATCTCCGCATTCTCAGGCTCCTCGTATGGAGCACTAATGCCTGTGAAATCCTTGATCTCACCTTTCCTCGCCTTCGCATACAGCCCTTTCGGGTCTCTCTCCTCTGCCACAGAAAGAGGAACATGCACGTATATTTCTATAAAAGGTATAGATCTCGACTGATGGAGTTCACGGGCTGTAGCACGATCGGCGCGGTAGGGCGAGATGAAGGATGTAAGGGCAATTGTGCAGGAATCCGAGAAGAGGAGTGAAACCTGCAAAACACATCACTACCAGCATATCATAACTACGTATCCCTCCAGCGCAATTTGCCCACCTCAGCAATCCTCCTGATATTCTCATTGCGATCTTTCTCACTAAACCCAAGATCCTTATTCAGGCCAAAGCGAACATTGTCCCCATCGAGGCGGTAGGCAGCTAGCCCTAGATGAAGTAGATGCTGCTCCAGGGCAATGGCAATTGTAGATTTACCGCTGGCAGAGAGGCCAGTGAACCATAGCGTAAAGCCCTTCTGCCCCCGAAGTCCGCAACGCTCCTGGTGGGAGACCGAGGATGCGTGCCATGTTATGTTACTGATGCAGAATTTAGCATCGTATTAGGGATAAAGGGGGTATTAAGGACGCACCTACGTCGCCATTGTCGGATTGGAGAAGAGTAGTAATTGGAGAATGCAGATATCTCTTGGTTGTCAGATCGCTTGCTTGCGAGCAAAGTGAAGGAATGACGCACAGCGGGCGGCCCGAAGGCTGCCGGCTTGGCAGAGCTATCAGATCAACAATACAACGACGACTTGAAGCGACAATAACCTCTGTTTGATCATCTGTAGGATCAGGATAGAAGCCTGAAGGTTGCCGATCTTATGTGATTGCGAAATCGTCGGCAAAGTTGCCAACTTTTCTTCGTCAAAAATCTATCCCGAAGCAGCACGTGCTGATGCAGGTTCCCCGTTACGGAAGTACTACGATAATATCCTCTTTGGTATTATGATACTTTACTGAGCCTTTTCATTTAAATCTCGTAGGGTGTCCTGCGGTTCTCATTGCTGATGTTTTAGATATTCATGTGCCTGCTATTTCGCTTGTCTTTCTCTTTCGCCGCTGTCCTCGTCGTATACTGAGTCTAATTACATATTTCAGAGGCTTAGAAAACACTAATTAGCTCTATCTCCACCTCTCGGGGACCTATACTAGCTCTCGAATGAGTATTTGCTCCAGCTAGGTCTTGTGAGCTTGCAACCGAGCCCAAGCATGTGAAGCCGATATTTTGTTGCACCACTTAGCACCTATGTTGGCCTGGCGAGGGGTTTCCAGAAGAGCGGTCAGTCATATGCCAAGCATAGGTATGGCAGGGTGGCAACTGCATTGCAAGGCAGTTGACCAAGCTTTTTGTCATGTTTCAAGATTTTCAAGTCATATTTTGTCATCACATTGTGTCTCAAGCGACAGAGCTGGGTAAGCAGGGGTGATACGATACCCTACTAGGTGTAGGATTCCACTCTACTAGGGTAGGGCTGAACATTCTTTGCACCAATCAGCAGTCCCAGCATGCGTACTTGGGATGGCCTGTAGGTGGGTTGCCTCCGCCATGTTGAATTTATGAATCATTTGCTAACCATTTCGCAATGGTTTCGCATGTGGAATGATCCTAGTGGTATGATATTCATTGATGTAAGCTAAGTCCCCCCAAAGGAAGAAACATGGGTGCTGCCAAGATGGTAGCAGCACCCCGTTCCTATGCCAGCTACCATTCCAAATCTATGTAGCACTGCTACCTCCGAGCAGTGCTCTAACTGGGTGACCAATGATCAAAGAAACGGCCTAAGATATCCTGGATCTCAGAAAACAATCGCTTCCTATCCTGAAGGACATTGGTAAGACGTTCATTCGATAAGTCGTGAATGTACTTCCGAGCTAGATTGTCCGATATTATGTGGAGGTATCCAAAGTCTGTGCGTCCTTCCGATGAAGCTTTAGCCATGTGTCCAATCTCTGGATCCACAAAGTCATACCGCCTCTCTGCAGCAGCTAGCCACTCTTTTGTTTCGTCTAGCACAGATCCTAGCGAGCAATGAACCCCGAACGCAACGGTTGGAGAACGCTCTACATGCGGTTCGAGTGGATTCACCCAAGTCACCAGCTCGTTCCGAACGAGACTCTGGCAGCCCGTTGCAAGCCGGTTATTAGGGACGTGGTCAGCGCGTAGACTTCCCAGCTTGCCAACGTACAGTACGCATTTTGCGCCGTTCAGTCTCTGCAGTGCTCGAACCACGTTTCCCCCAATATCTCCCCAAAAACAGATGCGGCAGCCTAATAATGCAATACGGTAGCCTCGCCGGCTAGTGATCATTTTCCATGAGAAGAGGTTGCTGCTGCTATTACCTTCCCACGGAACTTCGGCCCAACGCTCAAGGTGGTCGACGTAACCAACGACGACGATATCAACGGCACCCATTTCTGCAAGATTCGAATTCAGGAGAGGTTTTAAGCATTCATCCTGAGAGGGTAAAGTATACTGTACAACATCCTGCTGGCCCTTTTCTAAGGAGAGGTACGTGGCTAAGATGGCAGCGTAATGCGCAACGTAGTCAGTGCCAGGGAAGACATGCAGCTGAAGCGTCTTGGTGTCAACTACAGAGACTGTGGGGCGCTGCCAATTGAAAGGTTTGTCTGTCTTCTCGTTGGATGTGATGCGGACCACTGAAGGGTCCCTTTGGTGTTCGCCTACAACGATAATTCGAGACCAGTCAATATATTGAATCAGAGGGTGGACCTTCATGCTAAGGTACTCGGACAAAGATTGACCCATGGTGTGGGTTTCCACAGAGGCTATTGTAGGCTTTCCGACTGCATTGCGTGGGTTGGTATGGTAGCAAGCTCTCAGGAAGCGAAAGCTGGTCATTGAGGGCCATGCCAGCGAACACTTGGGCAGGTACATTATGAATCACGGATTAATCCGAAGTACAACACTTTGGCATACAATTTGAAGTATGAAGGTATGAGGATTGAGGATTGCAATATGTCGCAGGTGTTGGACCTCACTTGGGCAGGCATGTTATAAATGAGAGATCGATCTGGAGTACAACCCTTGGGCGTACAATTCGAAGTATGGTGTCATGAGGAACACAGAAGTGTACCTGCCACGCTTATTCCCAATTACATAGAAGTACATCGAAATAAGATGTAGCTTAGCACCTTCGAAACATACAAATCAGAGTCTTGGAAGTTATTTGGCAGTGGTGGTCCTCGAGCATGAGTGAATGCAACAGATATGGTCAACGAAGTTCGAAATTTTATCTGGCCGCTATATGGAAGCGCTTCAACCATCTCTCTCATCTCGTCGACAGATCACTCGAAGGTCACAAGGCAAAAGTCAAGCCTCAACAAGTTTCCCGTGGTTTCATGTTTGATTAGCTTGTGGTACCTCGGCTGTTGCACAACGCACGCAGCATGCACCCTCGAAGCGGTGAGAGATAGTATCTTGCACATGATCACAGCAACGATGCCATTTGAAAATACAAGAAATACAAGAATATTATGAAATGTCATTCTCGTTGGAATCGTTGTTGGCACGACTCAACTCAGGATACAAAGATTTCAAGAACCTTTGTGAGAGTCTTTCACCGCCGATGCCATTTCAGACGACGGTATGTCGTCATCCTCGATCACTCAAGACATGGACAAATTTTTCCAAGGGGTAATGAAGGTTATTGTGGGCAAAGGTATCACAGTCCCATGTTTTCTGTCTACTCATGTTGACTCAGCAGCCCTTACAAACCGCTATCTCTCCCACCAAGATCCGAAGCGCACCTCACAAAAGAGCCATAGGCGATGGCTGTCCGACAAGGACCTTCGTCATACCCACAACTTGATGCCCGAGCGCTCTGTGCCGATTGATGCTCCAAGCGCCAAGACGAGCCTAGGCTGTCAGAGACGGCCATGCGGCTCAACGGTGATGGCTCCGGCCACCGGACCTACACCCGAAATGGAGCTGGAGATACCCTTTCCACATTTCTTGAACATGAGCTCCCACCATGCGCATCCTCACTCCAATATGGATCATAGGTTTTTGCCGGAGAAGCCGCCCACGCCGTCATTCATGATTCCCCTCACACATAAATCTCAGAAGGAGTTACAGGAGGAGAAGGATGCCGAAGACCAGGAAATGCTGAAAACGAAGGCGATTCGACAGTGGAAAATAAAGCGGAGTAAGGAATTTCTGCCTCCGCCTTTTGCACCCCCAGCGGACTACTCGTACGGTCCAGAAGACTTCGAGTTGGCTGACGACTTCGACCGCATCATCTTTTTACCATTGGAGGAAGAGCTCCTCACCTGGTATTGGAGTAACGACATCACCTCGCGTATAGCTTCCGCTCGGAGCGCCATGCCTACACAACAAGATATCGAACCGTCTAGTCATCCTCAACTCATCAGGGTCAAGGCGGAGGGGGACTTGGCAGCCTGGAAAATGTCAAAACAGAAGCAGGTTCAATGGGCACGCGATTCGGAGAAGCCAAAAAACCCAGAATCCCATATCTCCCAGGAGCCCAATATCTTCAAAAGTTCTGATCCTGGCGCACAACCCTGTGTGCCGATGAAAAGACTCCAGTCCCATGAGTCAGAAGCTGGGGAATCTTCATCTTTGGCTGCTGAAGCTCCGCAAACGCTCCATGGGGTAGAAGGACCTACCGAGGAGTCTCATGAGTCTTCTGAAGTGGACTTCTATAGCAGCGAAGAGAGCTATGAGGGGTCCGAGTGGACTGATGAGGATAGCGACTACTACGATGACCCCAGTTCAGACCTCTTCATTTCAACGAAACAGTCTTCGTGGTCCAGTGAGAAGGGGAAAGCGAGATGCGTTGAGGTCTAGTCGATGATCCCAGGGGTTGGTTGAGCGGAGATATCATCAACGGGTGCCTTGACGACGTGGTAGACCACTGTCTGAAAGCGCGCGGACAAAGCTGTGACGAAGTTCCGTGCTGCATGCTTTCAACTCCGCCTTTCATGAGAATATTTTTGGGAGAGGCGCCGAGTTTGTGGAGCGTTGCTCGAGAGGACTGAAGATCGCAGGCAAGGAGCTCCTGAGGTTGGCTCGAGATATGACATTCAGTGACAGCAGAGTTTTGACGATCGCCTACGCAAATGAGATGGCTTTTGATCTTGATGGCATGATTTGAAATGATTAATGACTGAACGAGGGAATGATTGGCATGTGATACCCAGTGGTGGAGACTTTGGAGCGATGACTGCATGGCTAGACAATATCTAGATGGCGACTCTGCCGTTTTGAAACGACCAAACAGGATTTCGGTGGTATGAATAGGGAGCTTTAGAGCTTATGCGTACAATAATATTGCTGATATAGTAAATAGAGTAGATATCTACATACCATTTAGATCACAACCTGGTGACCTCAAAATACAGACTGCCGTCTCCCCTAGTTGGTTGCACTCCAAATCCATTGGTCTCTGCATTGTATCTCCCTGCAGCGTCGTCGTGTGTTAGCTTAACATGAACATCCCATTGTGTGCCCTGGCAGATCCGAGTCAGTAATATAGGAGCCAGAAAAGATAAGTACAAAATATTATCAGAGAAAAAGCAAGCAGAAAAGAGTCTCTTTCCTCCCCCTGACAAAACAAGAACAAAAAAACCCACTCACAGTCTTCTTCCCCACCACCCTCCACATCTCCCTCCAACTCTCCTCATTATGCCTAAACATAGTCCCTCCCTGGTTAGTCCTATGCTCATACTCCATCGGCGTCCTATTCCCCCTCTGCCGTCCCAACACCACACTCCCCCTCCTCTTCTTCAACAACCCCACCACCCTCTCCGCCACCTCCACCTGCTGTCCCCAATCAAACAAATGGAAAATACTAGCCGCATACACCACATCCACGCCCCCCCTCTCCTCCAGTATCCTAAAATGCTCCCCCGTGAACAAATCCCCTACCAAAAACGTGCTCTGCAGCGTCTCTTTATCTTTGAAAAGTTCGTACCCCAATTCTATGAATTCGGGGCGCAGCTCGGCGCCGTAGAGAGATGTGGAGGGTACGCCGTCGTGCACTAGTTTGCGGATGTCTTGCGCGAAACAGCAGCCGAGGTCGAGGAGGGTGTGGGAGGAGTGGAGGAGGCGGGTGAGGAGGGTGGGGTAGAGGGGGGAGAGGGAGATGGAGAGGTCGAGGAAGCGGAAGCGGCCGATGCAGGGGTAGGGGAAGATGGACCAGGCGCGGTCGCGCTGGGATGGGGGGGAGGGGTGTTAGTTTGTGGTGATGGATGGAGGGGGTTTTGGGGAGAGGAGGAAGATGAGGGGAGGGGGGGGCTTACTATTTTGAGGATGTGGGGGATCACTTCGGCAGGTGGGATGTGGCTGTATTTCTCGAGGAGCTCGCGGGCTTGGGGACTGACGGTTTCGAGCTCGGTTTGGTACCATTGCACGTTTTTGTCTTGCGCTTTGATCTGAGGGTTGACTTTTGGTGCGGCCATGCCGGAGAGGAAGAGGGGCAAGCGGGAGAATGAACAATGTACTGCAAACAATAGAAATGAAACGATTATAGACTAGTATATGAAGCTTTTGCTTCAGGAAATAAAAAACAGACGCAATGTGAGATATAAAAGCAGACGCTGACTTAAGACACGTAATCGATGGATATTCGGCTCCGCACATGTCATTGACTTTTTAGTTAGCGGACGCTTGGAGATCGGTGCGCCTGTAGTCTGTCTACTATTGCTCTGGGAGGGGAAAGGAAGAGGATAGGAGCTTTGGGTATTTATCATTGTGAGAAACAAGGATAGACGAGAATAGCTTGAGATCAGATGATGCATGTTGATATCGCAGACAATCAGACCATACGTGTTTGGAAAGGTGGATTGCCTTGACGTCGAAGTTATCGCCGGTCTGAAATCAGACTGGGAGCATCGGAACCGTTTTGGCTGGAGAAGAAAAAGAAAAGAAGGAAGAGGTTGCTCCATTAAGACCATATCTGCTTATCATAAGCGATCGGATAATGCTCTTGGCCGCGATGATGATTTTACGGTACTTGGTAGATATAGGACACATTATTTGCTACTCATCTATGACAATGGCTATATCGACAGAAATCGAGCGCCTTCAGGTGGCGTTTCTGCTGTAGCATTGTTGTTTGAGACTCTAGTCTCTACAATGCCCCTGTTTCGCTCACGTCCATGCTTCTCATCCATGTGTAGGGTCCTACCTAATGTCTATGCCCAATCACATTCAGCGTCCGCCCACGACGCCGTCAATGACTTCGTCCTCAGCAGCTCCCTCGCTCGCCTCTTTCTCTTGATCACTACCCTTCTGCCTGACGTGCTTATCATATCGACCATGTCCCTTGCTGATGTCACTATTCACCACGTTGTGAAGACGTTTGGCGCCAACTTCTGACGGGAGAGAATCGCCTGTACCTGTGACGACGTCGGCAGTAGGTGCTCTATCTTGGGTAGTCTGTTGGAGAGTTAGCCATTCCATTTGTTAGGCTGAGAGTGGTCCGTACTCGGCTGATGTCTTGAGCATTGTCGGCTGCACCGGCGAGGCTGGGAGCTCCATAGTTGTTTGGATCATCGGAAGGGTCCGTGATTTGACCGGGACGAGGGACTGAAGGGATTGTGCGTTGCTTTGCTGCGTCCTCTGGCACTGTGGTACCTTCTACGGCCATATCTGTAATTGAGCCTCCGTCTGGGTGGGCATCTTGCGAAGCCATGTTTGGTTTGTGAGTGTCAGAATGGAAGACTGCTAGGTCTTTCTGGTTTCAGAGATAACGGATGCTTGTTGGATGTATTGATGAATGTTGAAGATCGCGTGTTAACTTCAGGTACAACTTAGAAATATGTCTTTCGTCATAGCTTTCGTCATTAACGAATTAAGCGAGCTGTCAGTCCAACGGTCATCAACCCTCTCAGCCTTACAATCGAGTCGCACAGGGATCCGATTCGCAGTCTGAGTAGATCTTTTCACTCAAAAACGGCTCTTGCAAAGGACTAGTGTTCAGATAACTTGATCCCTGTGGGGTCAAGAGGCGAGTACGATGAAGAGGAAATTCATAGAGCCTTTCTATGGATAGGTTGAGATTGTACTCGCAATTGAGCATGGAACTCGCATAATGTCTACTGGACCAAGTCGAGTCAAGAGATCATCTGTATGGGACCATAACCGTATTCGCATCGTCAAAAGCCGAGGTGTCTGGCGCTTAACCATGATAAGAGAAGGGGGCATTGGTGAAACGAGCAGCACCTGTATCGGACGGGAAGTAGATCTATATGACGTACAATAGGTAGTCAACGCTGCTTTTGTAGAATGGTATCAAATCCCATATTCTAGCCAAGGCGCGAGATTAGCCGTTATCAATGGACATATTTCTTGGTGTAGCTGATCCAGCAACCTGGGATTGGTCATCTCGGTTACGAGTACGTGGTTATATGTATGAAGATAATGTACTGTGTTTGTAGTCATGACATATGCTACCTGGCACTAGAGCGCGGCACCGTGCGGCTATCAACGTTGGGGCGCTTTTGTAGTCCGCTTTACCGCTTTCGATTTACATTTTGTGTCTGCCTAAACTCCACTATAAATTACAAGATGATTCCTCACGAAGTTAAAGGAATCTCATGCTTAAGCTATGGAAGGTTCGCTACAGCGGACCGGAAGTGGCGGGTTGCCCTCTACTGGGACCAGCTCTCAGAGACGGATGCCGCAGCAGTCTCTCAGCTGCACGCATTGCAGGCAAAGAAAGATCAAGTGTGACAAGATCCACCCATGCTCGAATTGCAAGCGCTCCGGGCTTGTTTGCGTCTTCCCCGAACGCGTCAGACATCCAAAGAAGACAAGAGACAGCTCAAAAGCAGTGAATGAGGAACTCTTGCGAAGGCTGGCAAAGATGGAGGAGCTTATTGAGAAGCTGAAGGTGGAAGGGAGAGATAATGATGGGAGTGCGCTCGGTCTTTCCAAGTCACCGAGTCCAAATACATTACCGGGCGAGGGAGGCTTGTCTGAGGATGTCCCATCCCCACAGCAGAGCGGGACGGACGTCAACAGGTTCATTGGCAGTGGTTATTGGCGTAGCCTAACTCACGAGGTCAGTCCTCATGCCCAATTCTATAATAAGTTGCTACTACGCAAACCGAAAACCTTACTAACTATTTTCTACGCTATAGGTAGAAGGCCTAAGGCAAGTAATGGATGATGTCTCTGATGACGAAGAGAATTCGCCGAATCCAATGCTTTCACCATCTGACACAAGCACCTCCCATTCCTCGGCGCTTTTCGGTCCCAATTCGGTTTTACCCAAGGATCTGTCTTCGCTACATCCTTCTCCAGTCCACATGACACGTTTGTGTGATGTTTATGCTCGCAATGTCGATCCTATGTTTAAGGTACTACATATACCAACACTGCGGCAGTTAGTGGCAAAAGCCTCTTCAAATATCAAAAGCATACCATCAGGAAATAACGTTGAAGCGTTATTATTCTCGGTCTATTATGCTGCAATCACAGCTATAACGCAGGAGCAATGTAAAAGCTTTTTTCATGATGATAAGGACTCCTTACTAGCTCGCTACAGGTCCGGCACCGAGGCAGCGTTGGTAAATGCTGATCTACTAAACACCACGGAGTTGGGAACAATTCAGGCGTTAGCCGTGTTCATTGTACGTATTTTCGATCCACATGTTAAATTTCTTCTCGGCTGGTTAGAGCATGGAGCATGGGTCAAGCATAGAGAGGAAGAATAATGCAAGATTCCTGGGATTTTGAAATCTTTGAAAGCAGCAAAAACTTCGTTTCGAAGCTTATCGAACACCAGAATGACCTTATCCATGGGTATGATACCCATTAAGAACTTCTTTTTGAAGGTTCTCAGACAGTAAATTGGCGAAAATCCACTTTTATGCATGACTTATGCTCTACTCTTTTACTTGCGTATGACTTTTTAAATCGTCCTTGCTGACACGGAAACACAGATAGCCGTTCGTGCAAACGATGATTCTCAATTTGCGTGGACTCTCACCAGTGTGGCTGTTCGGCTTGCCACCGCTCTCGGCTTGCATCGGGAGAACTCAAGGACCGGGCTATCGCCGTTCAATGTAGAGATTCGACGTCGATTATGGTTCCAAATCATTCAACTAGACATACGGTCTTGCGAGGATCGAGGCTCTGATCCTATCATCCTTCCGGGGACGTTCAATACTAAGAGGCCCGCGAATATCAATGATGACGATATGGATCCCCAGAGCAGTTTGCCAATAGTTGGGAGACACGGTTTCACAGAGATGACCAAATCCATCGTCACATATATCATGTGGGAGACTGCAATTGGCGTTGGTTATGTGCCCCCGGTACAAGAAGGCGAACAAGAATTAGTGCCGAAAGTCTCTTTCGAACAGAAAGAGGCCTCGATCGCGGAAATGGAAAAACAAGTTCAACGTGAAGTCCTAATTTACTGTGACTCATCGAATCCAATTGCTTGGACGACATCTGTTATAGCCCGTTTGATAATGGCAAGACTCCGCCTCTTGCTTTATCACCCTCCTCTACATGACAACAGGTCTCCTTTACATCAATCAGTACCGCGCGACGTTGTACTATTGGCCGCCGTTCAGGTACTCGAGTACACTCATCTTCTTGAGACAGATCCTGCTGCTGAGCCGTGGCGATGGTTCTGCAGGACCTATGTGCAATGGCATGCCTTAGCGGCTGCTCTGGCCGAGCTTTGTGTAAAGGACAAGGGTCAGCTAGTGGATAGAACATGGAGAATTGTCGAAGTAGTCTTTCATGACTCGGCCGCACAAATTGCAGACTCGAGAAATGGAATGCTCTGGCGACCGATGAAAAAGCTTTGGAACAAGGCTCAATCAAAAAGGACCCAGTCAAAGTCTACGATGATCAGCCAGGTGCCGCAAAAGCCCCTGCCTCAGTTTCAGTCGTCTAATCTCAATAAATTCCACTCTCCAGGCTTTGAGGACCATTGGACACCGCAGGCTCTCCCCCAGAACATGGTCCAAGAATTGACGCCCCAGCGATCTTCTAGCCTGGAGCAAGACCTGTTCCCCGATGCATTCTCTTCATTGGACATGAACGAGACAATGGACACCGTCAATTGGGCACAGTGGGACGAATTCATGCAAGACTTCCAGATGCCAGATCAGTTAGGGGCTACGGACATGGGTACCATGCTGACAGATATGAGTCATCATGGTGCCTGGTTGTGAGTAGTAAGAACGCAGTAGGAATCTCCACTCAATTAAGCAATCTCCCAATTGTGGCGCCAGGGTGAAAAGGGAATCTCGGACAAACCCCCGAACACTGACACTTGAAGCTTCAATCAGGCGGGAAAATCACGGAGAGATGTACGATTATCAAGTTATAGACGGACAACTCTGTGGAATGGTATGCTATAAAACAGCTCACTTTAGCTTCTTTCCTGAATTAAGTATTTACGATAACGTTTGACACCCTTGACTCTGACAAGGCGCATGTCTAGTGAATGCTATTGACCGTCCACAACTCTACTCCGAAAAGAAGCTAATGGACCAATTATCCGCCGCTTACTTCAAAATAATCCTAGATGCTTGGCTGCCCATCCTATCCACGGCAGATAATGCCACACCAATCCTCTAGCCATTTGTGCCGGAGCCTTCCACTCAATCTTTACGTTTTTGCCTTTAGGTAAGACACCGACACCCATCCATTCATATCCATTTGACTCTGCAATCTCAATCATTGCCGCAGCTAAGTCTGGGTAGCTCAAGAATGTTTGCGAGTGGTCCAGACTTAGAACATGACCCTTCTGCTCGTCTTCCACCAATCCACCAGGTGTTACAAACGTGACGTTTAGCCAGGACTCGTGCAGCCGCAGGTAAGCCTCCGCGAGGGCGAGATCCTCGTATGCATATGAGAGGGCCCGCTTAATAAACCCAAGAATAAATGGTGGCTCCTTGGCTGCTATGCGTGGATTTATCGAAGCGCTGCTCAAGAAAATGACCCTTGGAGGTTTTTTGGCACGTCCCTCCGGGTTGGGATAGCACAATGCCGCCACTATCGCCTGCGCTCCGTCTTGAGCTATACGGATACCTGGGAGGTTTTCGTTTAACCCTAGAACGCAAAATACGGTGTTGACATCCGGGGAAATGCATGAAGCGATCAGGGGGATGTCGTCAAGGCGACCGTCAAAGATTCGTACGGATTTGTTCTCCTCAAGGCCGGGGAACAGCGAAAGGAGCTTCGATTTCGAGCGTACGTAAACGTTGATGCGATTTTCCGGATCCTTGAGAAGGAGTGTCAAAATCGACCTGCCTGTAAAGCCGCTTGCCCCTAGGATAGCATATGTGGGCATTGTAGATTATCACGATTTGCTCCTAAGTGTCAACTCGTAATTAACAAAACAATAAATGTATTCTTAGACGTCGACAAGTCCAGATGCTCTTCGTGAACACATCTTCCATCCTGTAATAAAAAGCTCCAACCACCAACCAAAACAACTGTTGTCGTCATCAATGTCGGACAGCGGACTTTGTTGTTCTGCAACACCGAGCAGTTACACAACCATTGCTGCAGTAGGATAGCTTATACTTGCCCAATCACTCCCCCTCCAACCATTTGCATGTTTCAAGTCCCTGCAGCGATCTTCTTGGGCGTCTCAAGCCTGAGATGGCCCCCAAGCCATCGTAATGGCTCTCTCATCAGCATGGGGTGTTGTAGCGGAGGTAGGCAGCTACTGGCAATCTGTACGTCCCCCCCCTCCCCACCAAAAAGTCATGGAACCCCATTTGACAGTAGCATCCCTCACAGAAAGCCTACAACTGGTGGACCCAAAAACCCCCCCTCAACACCCTCCTCGACAACCTCGCCACCGCCCAAAGCTACGAGGAATGGTACATCACCGCCCTCGCCCTCGACGAGCTCCTCAACCTCGACATCTGGCGCCAAGATTCCTCCTCCAAATACTACGACTACCGCCTCATCGACTCACGCTCCAAAGCCATCCGCATCGCCATCGAAGAAGGCGATATTCTCGGTCTAGTTAACCTCCTTCGCAGCGGCCTAGTAAGGAATCTCGGTAACATCACGACGCCGAAGCTGTTTAATAGAGCCTATGCGGGCCCTAAGGCGAGGATATTGGAGTATATAGCTGATGTCAAAGATGCGATTCGATATGTGACGCAGTTGCCTACGGAGCAGAGCTATGATAGTGGGTGGACTAGTCAGACGAAGCTGGATTTGCTGCATGATACGCGGCAGGCGTTTGGACGGACTACGTTGGTGCTGCAGGGGGGAGCTATGTTTGGGCTGTGTCATCTTGGTGTTGTGAAGGCTTTGCATTTGAGGGGGTTATTGCCGAGGATTATAACGGGGACGGCGACGGGAGCGTTGATTGCGGCGCTGGTGGGCATTCATACTGAGGATGAATTGCTGGATTTCTTGAATGGAGATGGGATTGACCTAACGGCTTTCGCGAGACATAACCATGAAGTTGCTGGTGGGGAAGAGAAAGAGGCGTTGGTGCAGAAAGGGGCTGTTGGGATTTTGGAGACCAGTCTGAGGAGGCTGAGAAGATTCATACGGACGGGCTATTTCCTGGATGCCAATGTCCTCGAAGAATGTGTACGAGCCAATGTGGGGGAGCTTACATTTGAAGAGGCCTATGCACGGACAAAACGTGTCTTGAATATTACAGTAGCCACCTCTGGCCGTGCAGGCGTTCCTAATCTTCTTAACTATCTAACAGCTCCGAACGTGGTAAGCAACATGTCCCTAGCCTCTTCCAACATCTGTTAACCGGACACAGCTTATTTGGTCTGCCGCTCTCGCCTCTAATGCGTCGACTACAGTTCACTACCGCCCAAATTCCCTCCTCTGCAAGGACGACACCGGTGCTATTGTCCCTTGGCTCGCCGTACCCTCCCCCCAGGGCCAGATCACATTCCAGCACTGGAAGACAGCCAGCTACTCCCTCAACGAGCGTGAATCTCCGCTCTCCCGCCTCGCAGAGCTCTTCAACGTCAACCATTTCATCGTCAGCCAGGCCCGGCCATACATCGCTCCTTTCCTACGAAACGAACAACAGCACCCAGACAACCCGCGACAAGCAAGACGGAGGAGCGTCTTCGGGTTCCTGACGCACTTAATGACACAAGAGGTCCACCACCGCCTCTCCCAAATGGACTCGCTCGGCGTCCTTCCCACTCCAATCCGCCGTCTACTGGTCGACGAAACCATTCCTGGCGCCGGCCTAACACTAGTACCCGACCTGGCCCCTTCGGACTTTCTCAAACTGCTTGAGACGCCTACGAAAGACAGTATTGAGTATTGGATATTGCATGGAGAGAGAAGCGTATGGCCGGCTGTTAGTGCGTTGCAGACTCGGTGTACAATAGAGATCGAGCTGGATCGATGCTATCAGGTCATTAGGCGCCGAAAGCCGATGGATTCGATAATCCCACAAAGGGCGAAAAGCGATGCGGGAAGTCCGAATAGCAGGAAGAGGGCAAGAGCTGCTAGTGCTGGGCAGTGGTGGGAGTAGCATTGAGGGAGGTGTCATGGCTGACACAAAGCGAAGGAAGGACTTGATGGCGGATTGGGACTCAATGACTGCAGTAAAAGAAGTTTTTGCAAGCCGAGTGGACCGAAATGAAATCATGCTCTGCAGCGAACCCGCACAATCAAAGGCGTCTTCTCCCACAGTATCCAACTCTTTTGTTGTTCCCAACTCCATGGGTTCTCCTTGCTCTCTGTAGCCTCGAAGTCGATAGTCCAGATTAAATGTGCGAGTATCAGGCGCATCTCAAGGTATGCAAGGCTACGGCCCAAGCACCTTCGCGGACCAAGGGAGAACGGGTTGAAAGCTGATGGCGACGTCGCATCATTGGTTTGGAAACCCGGGTCATTCGATGACGGCGTACGCGACAGCCAGCGGGAGGGTTCGAATTCTAAAGGGGAGTTGGGAAAGTTCAGCTTGGAGCGATTGGATGCGTAACCTGAAGCTGAGACGAAGGTCTGTCCGAGGTTAGCGCGTGTAAAACGTACGTAGGATTCAAGGACACAGCGTCAATATGTGATTAAGGTGTTGTAGGAATCTGAAGGTGTTAACTTACGCCTTCAGGTAGCAAATGTCCCGACACCTCTGCACCACCCGCTGGCACCACGCGAGGCATACCAAGAGCAACCGGCGTACACAATCTCAGCCCCTCCTCAATCACGGCGCCAAGATACGACAGCTCACTGACTCGCTCAGCGGAGATCTCAGATGCGTGTCGGAATGAAGAACGAATTTCGGATGTCAGTTCCTTCATCGCTTTAGGACTACCCAATAGATTTCCAATAATGCCCGATAAAGCCGTAGCAGTCGTCTCACTACCCGCCAACACGAGAATCCTCAGCGTTGCTTCTATCTCTGGGTCGCTCATACTCTTTTCGTCATTGTGACGGAGTATAAATGTCATGAAATCATTCCTCTGGCCATCGACTGACACACCTTGAGCACGACGACGACGGATGCGTTCGTTGGCCATATTGATGTGGTCTTTCCGCTTCTGGAGCAGGCTCTTTGGTAAGAGCATTTTTGCGTATCCTGCGAGCCCAAAAAAGCGCAGTGCGATAAAGAGAGCACCAGTTCTGAATTGGGTAAAGAGGATGGATAGCCAGGAGTGATAGCGTGATTCGTCAAGGCAATGGAATGATTCACCAAGGCTGAGATCGCCTATGATGTCGAAGGTAGTGAAGTTGAGCCATTGTACCATATCGATTACGGCTGATTCTGTGGACGAAGCACGGGTGCGGAGTCGCTGGACTAGGAGGGCTATGTACGATTGGAGTAGGTGTTCTTGCTGACGCAATGCTTTCTCCGAAAATGCATGGGAGAGCAAGCGGCGATAGCGTGCGTGGTCGGCGTCGTTGGCGCTGAGAATGGAGTGGATGCCGTCGTTACCGGGGGCCATCCAAAGAGGGTTCTTGGGAAAGTTTGGTCGGCGTTGGTGGTGGTCGTAAATATCGCGCCATGCTTGGCCATCGATGAATGAGAGTTCGTTGGGAGCTAAGCGGACAATGGGGCCATGGCGCTGGTGCAACTCGTGAGTGCGTTGGGTTAGATCGCCTTTGATGAGAGTCCAGACGTAGGGGATGCGAGATATGGCCCATAGTCGAGGTCCTGGGAAGCGAGAGAGAGGATGTCGATAGAGGTTGTTCAAGGCTTGTATCGTGATATACTATGGTCCAGTAAGACAGCCCTTTTTGTAGAGGATGGAACCTTACCAGAATAATTGCGATGATAGCGGTGACAAAGACGAGTCCGAGATTATCGATTAGATGCATGCTGTGGTCACAACGGTTGGCAAGCTCGATTGCAAGCTGCGATTAAACTAACATTGATTTGAATGATTGACAGGCTGATGAATTAGTGCTAGCCGACTTGATGACACAGCATTTAAATAGCTGGTATGTCGGGAAGAATCGATAGGAACTGTGTTCTATTTCTTATGACGTGAAATTGAACGTAGCTGGTATCTACCACTCTCATCTTGGCACAAGGTGGACGCTGCGTCTGATATTGAAACGGGAAGGCTTATGCATGGAATATGCCATTACTCAGCTAGTTGCAGGCTTAGCGAGACATGCAACACCAATAATTCCGACAGTAGCAGATCCTGTGGTGGAGATTGTCAATAACGATCTGACATTCCATCGAGAGATATGGATTAGGAAAACTCGATAGCAGACATATCAGTCACGCCATCGAAAAGCCGGAGACAAGGATCGGGCCCAAGCTGCTTGGTGGCATGAAGTCGACAAGAGTGGAACAGCGTCCTCCGTTGGCAATGTGGTATCAATGGACCTGATAGATACTAACTCGCAAAGGGAATCAATATATGAAACAGCATAGCCAGAGATCAGCCTGATCTGCATTTGAAAAGGATCAGATCAGCAAGAGCTGGAGCTGAAGCCGACATGCATTCAAGCGCATTGATCTGAAGCAAGAACAAATGCTTCAACTTGATACGGCATCCTCAGCCTTGTCTTCCTCCATCGTTTCGACCGCTGCACCACATTAATTTTATCTTCAGGCAAATCGATCGTGGCAAGTCTTCAGCATTTTCAAAGGCCTGCCAGAGACACCTCCTGCAGTCACCACAGTGTCATTGGGAGCACCGTTCGAGTTTGATGTCGAGAAAGGCATTGAGAGTAGTGGCAGCGAGGATAGAAAGCTTTAGTCATCACTGTCCTTTCTCATACGATCGTTCGGCGTGCGTTCCCTCGTCGCTAGCTAGGTCTATTCATGATAGAATTTTCCACTCTTGTCATTCATTTTGTCTGATTACATTCGTTCCGGATATCTGAGCCAGTCTCTTGGTTTAATTATTCTTCCTTGTTAATAGTATTGTATCCATGTTAGTTTCGAATATCAGGGCCAGTCTCCTGCTTGAATGATCTTTTTGTCGAGACTGAAGCTGTTCCTAATTCCACTTTTCGTAGCGGTTAGCACCGGCTCCGAAGCACAGTCACAGCCTGATACAACCACCTCGCTTCCCGAGCCATCCATGAAGTCGCGCTTATATGTCACACCACAGCCCCTCTACAGCAGTCTTCGAGAAAGCATGAGGGGCTATAAAAAGGCAGTCCCAAGCGGCTGAGCCCCACGCACGATCCCGTGCAAATCTTCCGTCATGTTTCGGGTGTTTCACCCTTTAAAGTAAGTCCAGCGATAGCCCGTCCTCGTGCCCCAGTCATGGGTGGGGCGAGATTATGTCTTTCATTGGAAAGCACTTGGGGCTTGAAAGGAGGCTAAGATGGGGCAGATGCATGGCAAGGCTTAGAGGCTTAGAGACGGCTCGGGTTATTATGATGCATAGCATATACAACCACGTGGCGTTTAACGTCAGTTGATTAGTGTACAGATCGAATTAGTAGAGCATTCCTCCCGTGCGTTGTGTCCTCATCTCCGGCTGATCCCAGTCAAACAGCCTATTCGTACACGCAGCCCAGCGCATTGCCACTGTCAACAAGCCCGCGATTTAGCTGATGCTCACTGTAGTCCCGCTAATGGTAAGCCCAGCCGTCCACATTTGCCTCACGTCTGGGTTGTCAGACACCGAGTCTGAATGGAACACCATTTGTGACCCATCTGGTCCCACGGTGGCGCCGCCTGGCGAGTTGAGCGTCCCATTGTCCCCACCAGTCACTAACAAAGGGCTTGAAGCTTTGGTATATGGTCCTGTAATCGAACTGGCGGTGGCGTAGGAAGTGTCATAGTCTGGCCCGTTAAAGCAGTTGCTGCTGAAGAAGAGGAAGTAAGTGCCATCAACGAGTATTAAGCTCGGAGCTTCGATGAGGGGACCGTCAGCAGAATCACGGTCCAGGATTTGGACCGGGTCGCCAGTGGGAGTGACGCCGTCGGCCTCGACGGCTTGCAATATGATGGGCGTCGAATATTCCCCGTTACCATTGCCACAAGTACCACCACCCCCTAGGGAGTTGCCGTCAATTTTGTATACAACGTACAGGGAACCATCACTGTCTTGAAAGCCCGCAGGATCGATAGCGCCGCCTTGAGATAAGGGACAAGCAAATTCAATGTCGCTGGCGGTGTAACCGCTGCCGACTTGAGATGATGTTGCCGTCCCGACGCAATGGAAGCTTGCGTTAGATGATACAGTCGCGCAGAAGTACATCACGAAAGAACCATCGGCGAGTTGGATGACATCTGGTGCCCAGGTATTACCGCTACTCCAGGATGGGATGTTGGTAAGAGCATCCACGCCTGTGTAGGTCCAGGTGTTGAAATCAGGTGAGGTGGCTGTGGGAATATTAAGGCCACCGCTTGTGGTTGAGAACGCAGTGTAAGAACCACCGATTTCAATGAATGCAGGATCAGGGAAGTTATCCGTAATGACAGGGCCATTAGAGAAGGCTCTTTTTCTCATAGGATAAGGATATTGTAGGGAGGTAGGAGTGAAGGCAAGTAGTGAGAAGATTGCTTGGACCAACATTGTCAGAACAGGATATGTCTGTTTCTCTTATCTTCCTTCGATTCCTGGCTTTGGAGATAAATTGCCAGTCAAAAAGTGCAAGAGCCTCCAATTTATATCTTCGTGGATCTTCAATAACCACGCTAGAAGCCATTAAGGTACCCCATCGCACCTGGCCTGATATTGCAAAGCTAACACTGTTGCACCTGCAGGATGCCTGCATATCTGACAGCACACACAGGCAGGACAACGGCAAATGGTTGCGGCGGCCTCTTTTAAGCCGTGAGCCAATGATTTCATGCTTTCGTGTCAAGACGTGAAAGATTCGGGCGAGGATGAGGGGCAAATGTATGACAAAATCCTTAGAATCTATATGCAAGCCCGCCGTTGCATTTGGGGCTGCAGCCACTCATCAGGCCGAAATAGGCAACTGAAAAGTGTTAAGTAGATCTGTAGCCATTCAACCGAGCATCTACATCCATTTGTTTTCGTTACATTAGCCGCTTAGGGCACGATCTTCAGCCCACGATGTATAAACTTTTCCCAGTGATGCATGCAACATGCAAGATGGTTATGCCCATTGTGAAAGAGCATGTCAGATGATGCTTGGCTGGGATATGCAATACAGCTATCAATTTTCGCAGAGATAAGAAAGACAATGGAACAAGAGATTGACTTAGCCAATGTTGAAGGTTATAATGAAAAGACCCTCATTGACAGACTTCAGGGCCGGCCTGATCGACTGCGGGGCATGGACCATGCACCCCGGGGGCCAAAAAGTTATCCCGTATACTTTATAAGCTCCCCGTCCCATGATGCAATGGTAGCTGGCTGGTAGAACTCACCTTGATCTAGGAAACGTGCTTTTCATCTGTAGCGGAGGATAGAAGCCGTATAGCAACCCTGTTTCAAAATTTTTGGCATCTAGGATTTCCCTAGGCTCCTGGCAGCTTCCGGATCATAATTAACGAACCCGTTATGACACCCATTCTGAGGATTTGCTTGTAGCTTTCGCGCTGCTAAAACGCGTTCTGGAGGGTGTAGAAATGCCAATCTCCTGACCGTCTCGGTGATCCTGCCATCGTTGAAGCCGCGTTTTAAGGTAATTTGTATAACGACTTCGTCTTTGTGTATGCCCGTATAGCCTGATCTCTCCTCACATTATTTCTTCAGCCGTGTTGTAACTAGCCTTTTCCTGTTCGCGTCCGAGCTCGTACCATCTTCTCACACCCCCATTTATGTAGGCCATACGGAGACTTTAACGGTGTATATGTGTTTCTCCGTGCCGTCCTCGTGGAACGGCTTCAGATGGAACGGAAACATTCATGACTTGACGTAGTCCGACAATATGATCGACGTCCTCCAAAGTATGTGGTAGCCTGACCTGTCTAACGAGCCGCAACTAGGCTTCTCGACAAGTTTGAACTGTTTGGTGATGGAGATCACTAGGAGTTGAGGTCCGGCGCTGACGGTTAGCTAACCCCGCTCGACTGCAAAGCAAAGTCCCGCTTTCCTAGGCCATTAGGGCTAGGAAGCCGATCTCCCATTTCGACAGCTGAAGAAGGGATCTGAAGGGCAAAGAAGCCATCTGTTTAAGCCAGGGCAAAGGAGCTAAAACATCGACCCGGAAATAGCGTGCTGTCAATGTCTTGGGGCCACATTGTGGCGTACGCTCGGGGGCTAGGGGCCCGTTTTAAGCGCCCCTTCAGGGCTCCGTCTGAAGAATCCCCCCCAAAAACGCATTTCTGGATCCAGCTGTATGCTGAGGCTTCTTGGCTGTGGTTGCCAATGACCGGTAACTACGATGACTTCTTTTTGGCTACTTGAGAGTCTTCGAAGGAAGACTTTTAGAATAATATTGTAGCTACGATGAAAACCTTCTGAAGTCTCCCTCATAAAGCAAAAAATGAGCTCGCAGACACGAATAGGTTGACTGCAATTCTGCATAGTGATCGAATCTGCTCATGCCTAATTCAACAGCAACTCTCTTGTTCGCATGTCCTTTGTTCTTGCCTGGATCCCCCTCATGCAATAAGAACACCTCTCCAATCCAAGAATCAAATGGTGAAAGCAACAAGATTGATGGCAACATTCTTCAGAAGTAGTGCCAACAGAATACCATCTTGTGGCTCGGAGACCGCTCCCCATGCCGCTTTCTCTTGCAATGAAATTGTCCCACTTCGATGACTTGAATCTGAAAGAAACCCGTCAAATGGCAAAATGTTTCAGATATAGTTTCAACAGTCCATCCCTCTATAACTCCACAATTGATTCATGGTCTCCTTTTACCTCTGTCTTGAGATCCAAATATATCCCTGAAAACAGGCTGAGGTTTCAGAAGTGGTCAAGATACACGGAAGATTGAAACCGTGAAGTGAAACCAGGATACAAGAGAAACGCCCGATGGTAGTACCCATGGCGTCGATACGTGCTCCGCGGCCCCAGGTTTCCTCAAATATGATTCTGTCATCGTACTGTTCATGTACTAGTATTACGACACTGACGACGAAGCAACGCTTCACCGCCATTGAAGAGAGACCCATCTCACTCATTCAGCATCTCCTCAACCATGGATATCGTATCAAGCAACGAGGGAGTGGACCAGTGGCAGGTGAAATCCGACACCCATGGCCACAACGTGGTTGTTGTCTTCGAGGCTACAAAAGCTCTTGCCCAAAACATCAATACTGCAGTCATCGAACTTAAGGATACTATCGACGTCGAGAGTCTCCCAGGTATCACCCCCTTCAGCTTCCCGGAAATTGGCTTCGCATGTGCCTGGCCACTTATTCCACTTCTTAAGATAGTTGAGGAGTACTTTGCCTCCTACTACTTCAAAGCAAGGTTCCCATTCCGTGTGGATAACCACCAAGGCACTGACAATATTATTTAGATATTCTCACAGTCGAACGATGGTAAGAATCCTGCCTCGAGTATCGTTCTCCCGGACATCAGCCCTTTTAACAGCTGGGAAACCGGAATCATCGTTTGTCCTGCCGGCCACTGGTTTCTAGGCAAAGGGCACCCGACAATCATAATCCCTCTCTATACATGTGGAGAAGTCAGCATAAGCTCTCACGGTCCACGAGGCCATAGCATCGAGATAGAGTGGGTGCCGGGAGTGGTAGTCGTAGCTGGAGTGAACAGATTGGAGATCACAGGCCCAGGGAGGATGGTGTTTCTACACATTTCCGCCGGAGATAGGCAGTGGAGGATGAATTCACACTTCCAGCACGCATTTCGGAACTGTGGTCTTCCCTTGGAATAGTCAAGAAAGCACCCTCTCTCATTCCGTCCTTGTTGCAGAATCCTGGAAAAGCTGGCTTTGAAGGACCACGTTGTCGAGAAGGACGAATAGCTGCGACGCTTCCAAATGCAGATCCTCATTCAAATACACATTTGAGTATAACATAGCGCGGCACCGGTCTAGGCCTGCCCTGGATTTGGAGGATCGTCTAACAGATGGCCCTACTTGCGCCAGACCAACCTACTAGTTCAATAAAGATTATAATATACTCACCAGTTGTCAATTTGCTTGAGCTCACGGCATACAAAGATGCGGGCGATCTTGGATCACCTTGTTATATCAAAGTCCTATGAATGTCAAATGTCGTCTCAAATTCATTAGTGCTCATCTGACCAGTGTGAAATCGTCTAACGCATGAATATCATGTTGGATATGATAGAATTGCCCCACGAGACTTGTGGGGCTCGATAGGCAGGACAGATAGAAGCTGAATGAAGCATAAGCACTGTTGTGTGATCATATGAGCATGAAGCCCTAGATACTCTATAGCTTTATTTCCCACTGTGAACACGCCTTCCTTATGGAGCACATCCTAATAGGTTGTAGGAGACACAGCACTTTCGGAACAGTCTCGGCAGGTCTAGGATATGTGGAAACAGCAGTGCAGAGCATCCGTTCTCATCCTTGGAATGTCTGTAACATGCCCAAACTCGCTTTGCATCTGTGAAGCAAGAGGCGTCATGGGCGACGCATTGGAGATTGTTGAGTTACTTCCTGGTCCAGTCTACAACTTGGAGGATCCTCTTGGTCGTTCCAGGATTTTGGTCTGGCTTTTGTAGTTCTTGACAAGTTGTCTTACAGCTAAGTCGAGCATGACATCTTCAGATCCACCTGGTATTCGAGCAGCAGGAACCTCACGGTAGATGCCTGTGATGATCGGATCAGCTGCAGCCCTTGCTCTATCAGTTCCCCATTACTTACGTTCAGCAATTTCACCCTTTCCGGACCTCGTATACCCATTACCACCGAACAGCAAAACGGCACACCTAGCGCATTCATCAACGACCATGCCAGCCTGGGCTTTTGCCAATGCAGTAAGTCCGCCCAGTTCAGTATCTGCCTCTTCCTTCGTAAGTTTAGTCATCTGATAGACAAATTGCTCCAGCCAAGCCCACTGGGTTTCCAAAAGCGCCCCGGCTTTTGCAAGTCGATTTCTTACCACCGGTTGATCCATGAGCACCTTTCCGAATGCCTCGCGCTGCAAACAGTATTCGAACGCAGCGCTGAGAGCCACCCTAGATTGCCTAGTAACTCCGATGGCAATAGTGAGTCGTTCGTGGTTGAAGTTCGTCATGATATACTTCATGCCATGACCTTCCTTACCGATAAGATTTTCGACAGGTACGCGGACATCGGAGAGTTCGATGAAAGTGGTACCACTTGTATGGCCGCCGCCTGTTTTTATTCGCCGCATGCTGACACCAGGATAGTCGAGAAGAAGAACAACTAAGAGAGAAAGTCCAGATGGACCGGGTCCTGAAGTGCGTACCGCCATGGTTGTATAATGCGCCCAAATCCCATTCGTGATCCACTTTTTTGTCCCGTTGACGATGTATTCCTTACCATCCTCCGACTTCTCGGCCGTGGTTTCAATATTTGCAACATCACTCCCGGCTCCAGGCTCGGTGATAGCAATGCACGACCTCTTCTTGCACAGTAGCAAGTCTGGCAGAAACTTCTCCTGCAAATCGTTGGATCCGAACTTTATGATTGGCGGTATACCGTAAGCCATTCCTGCTGTCAAACTTGCGGCGGGGCCTCCCAGTCCTGACCGTGACATTTCGTCACAGTAGATGGCTGTGTGTATATAATCCCACTCTTCTACCTTTACTACACCGAGTATGTCATGGACTCCTAGTCTTTTAAGCCATTGAACCGGCAAAGGAGCGGGCAAGGTGGGTACAAGCATGTTGGCTTCGGCGAACCTTTGGAAGACGTGAGGAGGGACATTTTCTTCACGTTCCCAGTCAAAAGCATGCTGGTGGAGGTTTTCAGTGATAAATTCGCGGCATGCTTTCTGCCAACGAAGGTGAGAGGGTGTATAGTATGGGGATGGGAGACCGCAGAGGTAGGGAGGTTCGGAGAATGGGATTGGGCGAGGCATTGTGATGGAAGAGAATTCGTCTTTGGTCAAAAGCGAAGTGATAGTATTGATAAGTCGCCTAGAGAATGAAGACGACAGCAGTCGTGTTTGATCATATCTTTGGAAAGCTCTTCCCCAGTACTTATGAAGAGATGCTCCGGTGTCACCCCCGTACCCCGCAGCCGAGGCTGTCAGCAACTCAGGGTCCAAGGGTGTATTAGTATTTAGTATTTAGGTAAACCTATCAACGGATAGCCCTACGGCGCTAGATCTAAAGCCCTTAGCATGGTCCCCGGAGCGTCCCAGCTTTAGGGTATCTTTAGGGCCCGCTTCGCCAGCTTTAAGGTCGAGCCCTGTAGGGCCATATGAACCTCACGCAAATTTATATTAATGTGTATGCTACCGAGTTTTCTGTGCAAGCATGGTACGCTGATCTCTACATCAGAGAATCGATAGGATTTGCGTGTTGGGGGGGCAAATGGCATTAATCATATCATATCAAGGGACTTTGTCTCGATTTGTATGTTACAGCTTTTCTATGCAAGTACCTACATGGGATTTTCTATCGATCTCGAACTCGAGCCACAAGCTATGCAAGCATGTACTCGAATCGTATATCGGAACCCAGCCTGTATATGATACGCAATAGGCTAAGATGCCTGCCCCGCGTCGCCAACATGCTTCTCCCCATTCTCCCCCTCCATATCCAATTGCTCAACACTGGCACTCAAACTATCCCCTCCGTCCGCATCCCCATTGCCAACAGGTCCCTTCTTTCCCCTCCCCTTCTTTCCTCCTCTTTTCCCCTTCCCCGTCCCAGGAACACTCAGCGGCGCCTCCCTAACCCACCTCGCAATCGCCTCTGCCCTCTCCGTGCTAATTGGATACTCCTTCCCGTCCTCCTGGGCCCATCTCTTCGGCGCACCGCCAGCCCCACCCGCCATTCCCATCTCCTCCCTCCGCTGTTCCTCAGCTCTACGCTCCCTAGCCGCCACAGCAGCCTGGAAACTCGCTTCGTCGTGGACGCGCTCGTCTGCCAAGGCTTCTAAGATAGCTTCCTGCCTCCGTCGTTCCTTGGCTTGCTCTTCAGTCTCTTCCTTCTTTGTGGCGCCCACATGGCCGGGTAGGGGGGCGGGGGCACAGAGCGTTTCCCAGGATTGACTGAGGCCAATCCAATTTTTGGCACGGCGGACGACTTCGATCCAATCGGCGCGGCTGGGCGAGCGGGCGGCAAGGAAGATAGGGTAGCCGTCACAGACGCGCGCGAGACGGGCTACCATGTGCGCGTGGCGGAGGTGTTCTTTGGGTGAGGTTTGGATGAGGGAGTGGCAGAGGAGGAGGGAGTGGAGGGCGTCGGTGAAGAGCGGGTGATATGTTACTGCTTCATGTTGTTCGGAGTGGGCCATGAAGCCGTTGACTAGATCGTCGGCGGCTTGTTTTTGGATCCGTTTTCTGGGGACGAGTGCTTGTGACGTTGCGGGGTACGGTGGTAGATTCTCTGGAGGTGACGCAGAGAATAAGGAGGAGACGGCATGGATTTCAGGTGATGGAAGTCCTGCGTAGGGGTTTTCGTCGAAGGTCCCATTCATAGCATGGCGGTGGAGGTCTCTGGTCTTATGTGGAACGAGAGTGTCGGAGAGATGACCATTACTTAGACTGGAATTTCCAGACATTTCGAGCAACCGATTTGCAGATGGCCCTCGTTTGGCTTTTCCAAAACCACCAGCAGCGGCATTGACTTTGCGAAAGAACTCTTCGGTAACTTCAGCTGGCAGGCCCGGTGTGTAGTCGAAGTACGAGAGGAAGCTCAAGTAGTCCCGAAGAGCCCGCTTAGCATTGGCTTTGACCAACCTGCGTGCTTCTTGCCGACGCTCATCAGCCAGCCTTTCGGCGGTATTCTCCTCAATGTCGGGATTTAATGCTAACGACTCCCGCGCGACGTCCAAGCCATCAAGAGATGCGTGTACATGTTGGCAGGCAAGCGTCAAATACACCCCAGCTCTGTGGAAGAGTAATTGAGTTTCCAGACTGCTGGGCTGATCTGCTTCATCAATCTTCGTATCATATTTCCAATCCCTCGCGCCGCCATTTCTTCTCTCGGCTCCGCCCAGTGCGTTCGCGAGCTCTAGCTGACCCCTTCCTGATTTGTGTGGTGCCACTGTACACCGAATTACAGCCAGTGCCTCTGTCAAATCTCGCGCAGCTCCCGCAAAGTCATCTTTGAAAATCCTGGTGACGGCTCTCGTCCGTAATGGCGCGCCCTCACTTGGACGATCTTGTATCACTTGATCCAACGGCTCCAACGTAGTGCACTGGGCGAGCATTCTAGAAGGGATCTTCTCGTGGAAAAAGTGTACGTACTTGGCATCACTATCATCAGCACTGCGTTGCAAGACCAGTTTGGCAACCTCTTCTAGCGAAGAAGCCCCCTGCATGGTAGCCACGCTGGCTGCAATTTCGTCCAATTGGTATGCGCGCGACAGCTTCTGGGTCGCCTGCTCGCGCATTCTATGCTTTCTCTCCCTGCTGAGCTTCGCATTGGGTCCACCTCCACCAATTCCCAAGCCCAGGGCAGCTGCTCCCCCTCCACCCAGTAAGCCATTTCCGGCACTCAGGGAATTGCTCAAGGACGACGCTGTCGTACCATTGGCCGCGCGCACAGCGAGGTCTGTAGCCTCCTCCACTGCTCGTCGAACCTTCACCAAATCGAAGAAGACAGCGGGATCTATGGGACGAGGACGGGGGGAATCGTAATTGCTGTAGGCGAGTGATTCGAGGACTTCGGGTGGCAATTGCAACCATGGTCCGTGAAAACTAGAGATGTCTATTTTAGAAGTGAGCTCCATGTCAATAGGGACCGGTGGGATTCGTACATCTCCAGTGCTTATTGCGGCATATTATCAGGGCTGACGTAGAAGGGTCTGCAACTTTCTGTTTGGGTATGGATGAAACTCCATTGAGAGCAGGAGAGGCTGAGGGCGTTGAGGATGCTGACGGATTGTCAATAGTAGAGCTGTTGAGGGAGCCCGCGCCATTGCTGGACTTCTTCTTTCTAGTCATGTTTATCAGGTAATGCGTTGGGTCTCTGCAGGAAAGCGTTCGGGTTCCTGCCCAAGATTCGCGCTAGCGGTACCTAGCCGAGGCTGGAACCACCCAGACGTTATTCGGATATAATAATCGACATTGCCTAGCAGGAGAAGGCTTTCATGAATAGTGAACTATCGACACCTCAGGCAAATAATTAAATGCGTTGACTAGATTGATATTGGTATTTATGTAAGATATAATATTCTGAAATCCGGCCAAGAGTCTCATAAAATTGTAAGTCAGAGGGATTGGAAGCGTTAGCTTCAGTTGGATCGATCCCAGAGCGTGCTCGTGCGAATCACAAGCTTTGCTTGACAGCTGATCGAACAGTGTTGCGAATGACAGTACGTGTATGCTCGGTGCTCGCCATTATCGTTCCTTCTGTACTCAGCCGTGCACATTGAAGAAGCATCGGTCTGCCTTTGCATCCTATGTGCGCTAACGTGGGAGACCATAGATCGGTCCTCCCTGGAAATCAACCCCAAGGCCAGCACGAGGGTTGGCGTTCCAGTTTGTGTATCCTGCTTCTAAAGACTGTCTGACCATTCTCGATTTGGCTCTGAATTCATTCAAATGGGTAGGAAGCCCAAACCTTGGACACAACCATTCAAAGACCCTCTCCAATAGGTTTAGACATCGCCGGGATCTGTTCACCATCTCCGCAAGCCCGCAACTACTGATTCCGGGAACATCATCAAGGGCTGGGGAGTTGAGAGGAATAACTGGTACAAGGCCGCTGAAGAGTATGGTAGAGTCTATTAGGAGTAGGTCGAGGAAGCGATCGGCCACACACGAGGTTCTTAACAGGTCATGAGAGGTGTAGAACGAGACTTTACCCTGATCTTGGCTGATTGAAGACATTATCTCTGCATACTCAAATGCGTACTCGAATATCAGAACCTTACCGTACTCGCTGAGGGTGCCTTTCAATCCTGTCGGTGATAGTATGAGGATGCTACTGAATAGCACATCACACCGAAAGAGCTGTTTCATTGAGTGGACAATTACATCGGGCAAATCTACCCACCAACGATGCATGTTCTGGATTGATTTAGCCATGAAGGGCCACGTGTCTTCCAGGGCAGGACGATCTGATTGGAAAAGCTTTTGATATGCCTCCGATTGTATTCGCCGAAGGTGACCTAGCTGTATAGCAGGGTCAAGGCCATATGGGAAGAGCGGATTCGTGGCTGCTGAACCTTCACGTAGTTTTGGAGCTGTGACATGGCCCGAGCCATCAGTGAACGAGAAGCCCCGCGAGTATACCATACTTATAGATCTGCGGAATCTGATTAATCCCCGATGCAGCGATTGATCATGCACATTTACTGACCTATCCAAGTCATATACACAATGGTATACTCTTCGACGAACTTCGAGCTCGGGCTCTTTGATTTGCAATTCAGGTGGCGGGTCTTGATGTAACCCGATGTCTACCATAGCCCGAGAAGCAAGACCGATTAGGTACCAGCTGTTGAAATGATGGGGATCCAACATCGAATATAGAACCAAAAGGATAAGCGCCTGAATTGCTGGCACTGAACCCGGATGAAGAACTTTTTCGATATGGTCAAGCGCTGAACTGGCGTAGCGTACAGCATCCTGGTACTGAGTATCGCCTCTTCTTCGCGACTGAGAGGCAAGTGCAACCGCCAGCACCAACCGAGTCGTCCAGTGGTCCATCGGGCTCGCGTTACGGCCACCCTCTTGATAAACAGCATCGATAGAACCATATAGCATGGTTTCGGTTAGGAAGGGGTATGATACGTTAATGTTGCCTAGGTAATGCTCGATCAACGGTGCTATAGCATATCTTTGAGGAAGCACGTGGCTCGTGTATCTAGGCATCTCTTCCCTAGAAGATGTCGAGAGAACCAGCCTTGCAAAAGACATATCTCTAGTAAAGCCGTTGAAGTCCCTTGCAGTTGCATTGACCGACCTAGAGGTAGGGGTTCGTCAAGTATTCACCCAAAACTACAGGAGCCGGACTCACAGAAAGCCAAAATCCGAGACAAGGTCGTCAATATTCGAAGCCTCTTTACGCTGGGCTCTGCCATGAATTGGAGGGCCTGACATGGGCGGTGACAGAAATGGTTGCGCCGAGATATTGAGAAGATTGCTCGAAGCTGCTTTTCGTGCTTTAGCTTGGGCGATTTGCCTTTCCAATTTCTCAACTCGTGTCTCTAATGAAGCAACATAACTGCGCTCTTTCCCCCGAGCAAAGTTATCGTTGGCGCTTGCACATTCTGCGGTTTTGCCGACCTTTTCGCAAGCTGAACAGGCAGGCAGCTTGCCATCACATTTGATCTTGGCGTTCCGGCATCTTTGACAAGCAGATACCGGCCGACTCACGCGCAACAGGGGGGTCTCGACTTTGGCCATCTTCCCGTTCATGAATGTTGCGCTGTTGAGACTCGGAAGTTTTGATACAAGCTAAGTGCTACAATATGGCAGATGAGATGAGATGAGATGAGATGAGAATGGTGTTGGTGGGGCAAGGTGCGGTAAGAAGGAATGATCGTGAATGGAGTGGCTCGATTATGTCCGAAGTGAATGAGCCCTCAGAGTAGCCTGACATGTATAGCCACGGATCGAGTCGAGTTGTCACAAGAACAGCTCTCGTTATTTCCGTGCGTGCCCCTCCATGACGAGTCTGCGCCCGCTTGAAAGCTGCAGTTCAAGGGTTGGATCAAATGATATTCGAGATAAATATATACTAAATAAGCTATGCGGTATTTGGAGGAAAGGGCGAATCAGGCAAAGAAAGTTGTTCACCGTACTTGATCGAAAAGTTGAGGTAGGTAAGGTAGGTACTCGACAAGAATGGCGTGGGGCTTCGCTCTAGAACCATTGGGGAAAGCTCAACCATCGGGCCCGGCCACTAGAACTACCTTAGATAGTAGGTACCTTGTAAGGTAGATCGACTCGCGCCCACGGCAAGCTGGGGCACCCTAGACAACCTAGACCACCTAGACCACCTAGACCACCAAGAAGTTGGTACTTTAGTAGACCACACGCCCAGAAGGCCCATAGTTCTAGGGCTTGCGTGCTGGAAGGGAAGCCGATTCCACTTTCCCTTTCCCTTTCCCCTACGGTGTGGGTAGGTTGGCGCTCTGGAAGCGGTGAGCTAAACACTTAAACTTATCTGACCTGCACTCCTTCCCGAGTGCGAGCTTTCCGTAGTCGTGTCACTCGTCTACTCCTTCACTCTATCTCGTAATCTGCTTCTGCTTGTAAAACGGTCCGTGCAACCAAAGAAAACGAAAAGGATTGAATTACCCCGGTGCAAGGGGGCAGTGATGTCAAGCATCCTAACGCCTTACCGCGAGAGAAACTGCCTACACCACCGTCACACGAACACACGAACAGTCGCGAACCATTACCCGCTCACGCTGCGCCCGAAGGTACCGCCCTGAGAGCCATGCAGATTCTAGACACTCTTGAATGATAATTGGCAAGGTCGGCTAGTTTTTCGAACAAGATATTGAAGCGCTCACGAGCAGGCTCCATCAACCTCTCCACCTCTCAGAGGACTCTGCCACCGAACGTACGCCTTTTGGGCCCCAGCACCTTTCCCATCTACTTTGCATATCTTCTTCATATCAAGCGCTGGCTCTGGCGGCAGGGTAGCTGACGCTGTAGCACGACACAAGATCTACACAACATCGTATCCAAGCATAGGGTTGGGGTTGGTCTTCTACAACTATCCAGCTCACTACCCATGGCAGACCAGAATCAGCCCGCCGCGATGCGTGCGCACAAAATGACCAACGGCCAGCGGATGGAGGGCCACGGTCAACCGGCTCACCAGACCAACGGCAGTGCTACCAATTCGAAAGAGCGCCCCCTCACGCATACTCTGACTGCGTGTTGCAGATGTCGCAAGAAGAAGACGAAATGTGATCCTGGCTTACCCCGCTGCGGTCCCTGCGAGCGTAGCAATGCGAAGTGCGAATATCACGACACAAGCAAAAACAGAACGATGCCCCGATCATATGTCACCCAGCTGCAGAAAAGAGTGCGGGACCTTGAGGAGGAGCTGAGCCAATTGTCGAAAGAGTTATACAATCCTCCAGATGCAGACGTCATGGTGCGAAGTGGTGGTTATGTTCGATTTGGAGAAAACGACGAGGCCAGGTACCTTGGGCCCTCAAGCGGTATAGCAGTAAGTGGACCAAGCAGTCCTTTTACAGTCCTGATCATCTTGGCGGCTAATAATCCGTTGTTCTAGATCACTCGCTTAGTCATGGAGCTGGCCAAACAGAATTCTGATACCAAAAGCATTAAGGAGGTCGTCCCAGATGTCAAAGCTCAACAAATCAAGGAGACATTCAAACGAGAAGAAGCAAAGCCAACCAGCAAAGTGTATCCCTTGATTAGCGATGTAGCGGCCCTCGAACTTCCTATTCGTGGACTTACAGATGACCTGGTGGGGAAGTTCATGCAAAAAGCCCAATATATGTTTCCAACCTTACACGAACCCTCATATCTGTATGTGGTCGAGGATGTATATGCTGGCTCAACGGATCCATATAAGAATTTCACACTCCGAATGGTCCTGGCCATTAGTATGCAGAGACTTGACACCCAGTATGCTGGCCTAGCGGACTCATACTATCTCGCCGCCTTACCGTATCTCGAGAAGGCGATCAAGCCCATGAACCTCGGCACGCTCCAATGCTTTTCTTTAATGGCCCAATACTCCTTGTTAACGCCTACGCGTACAGCAGCGTACTGGGTAGTAGGCTTGGCGGCGAGGCTATGTCAAGAGCTAGGAATTACTGAAGAAAATACCATTGCACCAATTCATAATCACAAGCCTCGTTTCAATGCAATTGAGGTTGACATGCGCCGACGGCTGTTTTGGATCATCACTTCGCTGGAATTTGGGCTGGCTCACAGCCTCGGACGTCCAAGTGCTTTTGGAACCTCCTTCGACCACGTCGATGTCAAATTTTTCGAACCTGTAGACGATCAATATATAACCCCATCCGGTGTCGTACCGGGGTGCCCTCAGTCTCTCAAAAAAAGGATAGCAATACACTTTTTTAAGATGAGGCTGCTGCAAGCGGAGATTAGACGCATACTTTATCTCAACAGAAAAGATAAGCCGACATCTGATGAAGACATTTGGTTCAAAGAGATGCAAAAGAAACTCACCGACTGGAGGCAAAGCTGTCCAAAACAGGATGGCGGCAGCGGGTTGGGTGAAACTTGGTATGCTCACAGTCTCATTTCATGATGGCTCAATCTTAGCACAGGCTCTCCTTCTAATTACAATGCCCTTTCTGAGCAGAACAAGCCCAATTGTACACAACTGTGAGGTTCTACATGCTGACGCTTTCTTAGGTTCACTGGCAGGTATATGACGATGGTCGTCTTCCTCTACCGCCCATCTCCTCAAGTCCCCAGGCCCACCGCCAATGCTGCTGAAAAATGTTTCGAGGCATGCATATTCTTGATTTATATGCAGAAGGAACAAATTGACACGGGATCGATCGACCTTACGTGGATCTTCACTCAGACGCTCTTTATGGCAATGAACACCATACTTTGGTCTTTATCATACCCAGAAATCCGTCGAGATCATCCAAAAGAGAAACTTCAGGAGGACCTACAAGTGGCAAAAGAAGCAATCAGCCTAGCATCGATACGATGGCCTGGAGTCGAGTCTGCCCTTGAGCTCTACCGAAACCTTATCACTGCTTGCTTGAAGGCGTATGATGGCAGCAGTGATGCTTCGTACGTGGTGGAGTCGCTTTCAAACAGGCCATCGCCTGCATCTATCAACAACACACTCACGCCGCCTTCGACGTCGAGTCCAGAGACAGTTTTCGGCTCCTCTCCCCGCTCTGACAACAGCCATGCTCGACCTTCTCCCAGGGACTACTTTCAGGAATACGATCCATTGCAAGTGTCGGAAACACACCCATCGCCCAATTTCCACTCATCGCCCAGTTTCTCAGACTATAGCCAGACCGACTCGACCGTGTCAAGCAGCTACCAGAACATACCGCCTCAACCGCTCCAACAGCCCGCCATTAATTTTGCGTCTACGTACACAAGCAGCGCCTTAGCCCCCATAACGACTTATGGCTCACTTACACAAGGCCTACCCGCGTTCCATCCTCACATTTTTGACACGACGCCGCAACAATACGGCCAGTATTCATCGATCGGAGATCAGTATTCGCAGTACCTCCACGCACCATATATTCCCCAACAGCTGCCCCAGCCACTGAACCAGGAAACGCAAATAGAGCTGATGAAGAATTTGGAGAATGACTGGGTGATCGGGCCTGAAGGTTGGAAATGAAAGCTTACCACATATCACAGGACGCAGTCAATGGCTGGCACATACTGCCGTCAAAAACAACGGCAACAGCGCTGAACTTAGTGATCCCGGAGCGGCTTGAAGTAACGAAACACAGAAGGACGTACCATACCTGGACGGAAATGGATGAGCACACAGCAGCTATAACCCCGCCAGCTTTACTAACGAACTACGATAAAAGGGAGTTTCAGAACCTTGCTTTTGAACTATCTTTAAAAGGGGAAGCCTTAGATTTAACGGTGACGTCCGCAAGGACGCAGAGATTGGATATCTAATCCTGATGTAGTATAAGATGATGTTATATGAGGACGAGACATTGAAGAGACTTCACTGTTCTATGAATATCTATGTTGTATTGGGAAGCTAGCTAGCTATTCTAACCAATCGAGTTAATACGAACGACATCTTCTCTTACACTCACGTGAGGAATCAGCAGTGGCTAATATGGAGCATAGAGCACCCCAAGGATTCTAGAGATGAAGAAATTTGTGTCCGTCGATGGCTCAGACTTGCCTTTACCACATCACCGCCATGCTCTTGAAACTAATCGCTTAACCACCCCACCCCATCCATCCATCCATACAATGACCAGGTTACCATCTCGCCTGCTCGGCAAGCGAACGCAACACACAGTCACTGCACCGAAGAGGAAATGGTGCAATGAAAAGCCAAAAGCCATCGAGCTGACTCAGCAGTATCTGAATATATCATCATAACCATCGACAGCATCGAATCTCATCATTTTCAATCTGGAACGGACATGTCGTGCTCAGCTTCCCAATTCCACAAATCAATCTCTCTCACACCACCCCATCCGTCCCCCTCCTCCTTCCCCCCTTCATCTTCGCCGTCCGGGCCCCAAATTGTATCGCGCGCTTCTTCTCCCCCGCCACGCGCCTCATGCCCAAATTCCACGCCAGCAATCTTAATACTTTTTTTCCGGGCTCTAATTCCTTTCCCTTTCCCTTTCTCTTCTCCTCCACCCCCACCTCCCCCTCCCCCTCCCCCTCCTCCATCTTATCAAACCCGCATTTCTCCCACACCGGCGCCCTCAACGCCCATTTCACCACTTCCTCATCGAGATAGGGGTAGCGTACTTCTTTTCCCCAATGAGAAATGATGCGGTCGTCACGACCTAAATTCCTTTTTCCAAGCCGCTTGAAATCGAGATCTAATTCGTCGAGGAGACCGGGGTAGTCTTTTCGGGAGAAGGCGGTGGTGTGGCGGGTGTATCCGGCGAAGAGTTCGTCGGCGCCGAGGCCGGAGATGAGGACGCGGGCGGGGGTGGTGTAGGGGGTTTCATGTGTTTCGGTTGAGGTGTTGGTGTTGGGGAGGGGGTCGACGAGGACTGTGGTGGTGGTTGTGGTGCCGGAGCCGCGGGCGGCGAAGTAGAGGGCTAGGGCGATGGAGAGGTCCATTTCTGTGGAGTGGGGGTGGATGAGGGAGATGATGTGGGGGCGGTGGAGGAGGGTGAGGTGGTAGGGGATGTTGATTGAGATGAAGCGCCATGGGCGGGTGGGGCATGTTGCGAGGAGTTCGGCGTGGGAGGTTAGGCCGGTGATGCGGTCGGGGCAGAGGGCGTAGGGGGAGGGCGGGGTGGATTGGGGGGTGAGGGCTGCGGCGGCGCAGATGACGCGGGGGTTTTCGAAGGCTACGTTTAGGAGGTCGATGGGTTGGGAGGGGGGGAGGATGGTGTGTATGATGCGGGCTAGGACTGTGCAGTCAAGGCCGCCGGAGAAGAGGATGGCGATGCGAGCTGGGTTTGCTTCTGTGGATGGTGGTATGGGGATGTCTTGGGTGCGGATGGTAAGAGAGGCGTGGAGGTGTTGATGGAGCTGGGATACTGCTGGTGAATCGAGCGTGAGAGTTTGCTTAAAGGGTTTGTTGTCGTCTTTGTTCAGGTTTGGGAATGGATATGTCTGGTATTAGTCAATGTCTCAGTATATGGGGCGAATTGGAAAAGTAGAGAAAAGGGGGTTTACTAGAGAATAAGGCAAGCCGAACGGTTGATCACCAACAGTCCATGGGATATGAGAGGCTTCATTCGCCTCAAAGTCGAGCATATATACCCCATCGGCTTCGACTTCATCCCAACCGTCTGTTTCTGTGGCATCAGGAACACTAGAAATAGCAAGGCTCCCAGCCCCGTACCTCTTAATCACAAGTGACCGCCTACCCAAGGCATCTCGGCCATAGAAGACTCGACGACATCGAGCATCATAGAAAACAAAGGCATAGGGACCAGTTATACTTCCAATAGCTTGGAGGAAATTCTGAATCCCGTGTTCCGGTGAAGAAGACCCATCTTGGGAATAAGTACTGCATGACTGTGAAGCTTGTAATAATAGCTCAAAAACAGCTTTGGCATCATTGCCTTGGACTAATGCATTGTCGATTTTCCATGCCTCTCCATTCCAACAAAGTAAAGAGCCAGAGTCTGGATCTTCTAATGGCTGATTTATAATAGAGTCGCCACGAAGGGACAAGACAGTTGATACAAAAGTAAGGAAACGACTTTCCGCCAACGTGCTCGCAGATGTAGTGGGCTGAACAGTAACTGTCCGTGATCCCAGACCCATACTATCAGGCCCACGTTTTCTGAGGGCATCAAGGAGCTCTTCATTAGGAGCCAAATGATCCTCCTTGCTCAGAGAAAAGAAAATACCACACATGATGAAAGCGAGAGACGTAGGTCAAACCGTTTTAGGTCTCATACCTGCCTAAGAAAAAGCTGAAGGAGGTGGAGAATCGTCTTTAAGGACCTCGGGCAGTTCTGGAAGTGTCCCCAATATTATGTAGCTGCTTCATGTTGTGAATGGGAAGAAGAAGCCGAGTGAGGTTCTACACGATGCCTATCCGCTAACCACCCTCAGTCGTATAGCCCTGTAGGGCTGATACAGAACCCCCCTACAGATACCCCGGAGCGGGAATTTCTTGCCCCTAAGCCAAGACCGTAACTCTATGGAATTGGGGTAAAATCCTATAGGGCTGGACCTAGATCTGGCGAAACTGTCCCTAAAGACACCCTAGAGCTAAGACGCTCCGGGGACGAATTGAGGGGCGGACCATTCCACGGTTCGCGGGCGGCTGACTGCCGCGCTCTATCTTCCGCTCTAGCTCTAGCTCTAGGTCAATAGCTCCCCAACATTTGAGATCGCAACTTATTGTCGCTCTGAAGGACTTACTTGATTTCCTTTCTTCTGTATATTTACTTGATTGTTCGGTGATGGACCGTCTGATGTTCGAACCATAACGCCAATATATCAATATTTCGATTTCTCTCCCGCCAGATGCAGTCAACTTTATGTCTTCACGAGATACCTTTGGGCGTATTCCAGATCCGCCCAACTCGGGAGATGACCAAGCAGTAGGAGATCAAGATGTAGCTGATGCTGCTCCAGCATCATCTGAGCAAAGTTTAGGAGGAGCGGGGAAGAGCCACGCGGCAGCAAAAACCGTGGCCGAGAGTGGCACAAGCACAATTCACGGCATCAAGAACCCCGAGGGTGCAAATCAAGGGAAGCCACCCACGCATCAGGAAAGCGTAAGGAATGGTGACCAGGACAGCATGTCGGGGCTGGCCAAAAAGACAGAAAGTCTCACGGTGGCTTCTGATCCATCATCGGTCTCCTTGAGCTCGGCGTGTCCTACTGATATTAGCGGGCAGGATGCTGGTGGTATTGATAGCCTTGAAGGGTCAAAGGATGAAATCTATCTAGACCCTACACCTAAAACTCCTCGTCAGGTCCCCTCGCCGGCGCTTCGACCACAGGTTGGAGAAGAAGTCAAGGCTGAAGAGGGTTCAACGCCGGAGATTCAGAATATAATGGACCAGTTCGATGAGGATAATGCAGAGGAATATGCTGTCGAGGCTGACGAGGGGCAAAGCTCAGGACTTGGGACTGGAAATTCTCATCTGGGAGCACTAGTCCAGCACCCCCCACGACGGTCGAGCCTTGAACCACTGAGACAAAGTCCTTCCCAGCCAGCCGCAGAGCCCCCAGATGACAGCGGGCTTCCCCCATACCAGCTGAATTACGCCAAGTCAAGTGACGATCCTTCTCCATCCGATCCGACAACTACTGCGACGCCAAGACGAACTTCTAGCCTGCCACAGTCTGCTCGGCTTCAGAACAGTGATTCAGTGACTCCGTCTTCTCCTAATTCACTACCAAAGCTGCCTCCGCCACACCCAGACCCGGAGCCAGATCTACCATTCGACTTTCATCGATTTCTAGAGCAGCTCCGACACCGAACAGCAGACCCCGTGGCGAAGTTTCTTCGCTCTTTCCTCATCGAATTTGGGAAGAAGCAATGGATGGTCCATGAACAAGTAAAGATAGTCAATGACTTTTTGGCTTTCATTACTAATAAAATGGCTCAATGCGAGGTCTGGCGAGGAGTATCGGATGCGGAGTTTGATAATGCAAAGGAGGGTATGGAGAAATTAGTAATGAACAGACTCTACTCTCAAACTTTTTCACCCGCAATCCCTGCACCGGCTCCTGTACAAGGGGTGAAGGGCAAGAGGAAAAATACGGAGAAACAGTTGGGACCAGGAAGGAGGGGTCAGCATCAAGAGGATATCGAAAGAGATGAGATACTGGGCCAGAAGGTGCGCATCTACGGTTGGGTCCAGGAGGAACACCTTGATATTCCACCCGTTGGCGATAGTGGGCGTCGCTTTTTAGTGTTAGCTCAGCAAGGTAGGGCTGTCTGGTTCCAGAGAGACCGTCGGAAAAGGTGGATTCTGACACGCGGCCACAGAGTTATTGAAGATAAAGACCTACAGAGCTCCACGTGATAAAATCATTTGCGTTTTGAATTGTTGTAAGGTGATATTTGGTAAGAACCTTCATCCAGAATTGGACTCCTAAACAGTATTGACTGCTAACAGGGTTCTTGCGTAATTCGAAACAATCTGACACATCAGCCGATTCGTTCGTTCCACTTTTGATTTACGTTGTGCTGCACGCCAATCCAGATCACCTCGTTTCCAATGTCCAATACATTCTCCGATTCCGAAACCCAGAGAAACTGGGTGGAGAAGCTGGCTACTATCTATCTTCTTTGGTCTGTCTGCCACAATGATTACTTCCACCACCTAATATCCGGCTAATCTCTATCAGATGGGCGCTATACAATTCATCGAAAATTTGGATCGAACTTCTTTGTCAATCTCTGACGAAGAATTCGAAAAGAATGTTGAAGCTGCAGTATCTGTGATTGCGGAACGACACAAGGAAGAGATGCCGGCCTCGCAGCCACCCACGCCACGCAATCCGATCCACCCTCAATTGTCCGAGAAATCTGGCTTAAGTCAACCAGAGGTCACTCCACGCAATTCAATCGAAGCTGAGTATAGTAACCCAAGACGATCTACGTCCTCTCGTGACACTTCAGGCCCGTTCTTGGGTGGTGATGGATCCGATGAAAGCACTGCTGTAGGCGGCCTTCTTCGTACCATACAAAAACCACTGTCGAGTATCGGGCGGATGTTTTCTGATGAGCCTCCAACCGTGCCTCCAAAACCTCCATCTGGACCTTTGCCTCCTCCGTCAAGCCAACCTCGCCTTTCCCCAGCAGTGTTTCAGCCGCCTCGAGACAGTAATGAAGCGAGGCAACCGGATGAAGCATCTCGCTCTGCCGCGAACTCGAACCCGGAGAGAAGGCTAAATGCAGAGGATGCTGCTGCCCGCCAAGCGAGCGCTGAGGCTGCTGAAGCCCAACGTATACAGAGGGCAGAGCATAAGACAGTGGTAGAGTTAGTAGAGCCTCGGTAGCATGTAGAGGACTTAGACTAACAACCTCATCTAGAACATTGGCGGGAATGTTTCCAGACTTAGATAAGGACGTTATTGACGATGTTGTACGAGTGAAGCAAGGCAGGTGAGCGAGAATCCGAACTTCTAGTGCTCGTTGTCGCTAGCTGATCATCTTGACTGAGAAGGGTTGGGCTAGCAGTAGATGCTTGCCTGACGCTGAGTTCATGATACTAATGAGGCTGCTGGTTTTTGGCTAGATTTTCCGCAAATTTGCCAAGCCATTGCTCTCGTGACGAAACCAATATAATAGACATACAGTATGGCTCAGTAGCTACGTGAGAAAGGCTCCAAACTTGGTGACAGGGAGAGCGCCTTTGTCGAGGGTGTACCAAAAAGATTATACGCGTTTACCTGGTAATGCGGGCACTGAACCTGAACCGCATTTGGTCCCATAGAAGTATCCGCAAACCGCATCTATGATGTTGCCGTCAGCAGAGCAGCTGAGGTTAGAAGGTCAGAATTTGCTAATAACATTGTTCTGGTCCCATCCAAGATGTGCAACATGAGCGACTTCCTTCTCCAATCAACTCGGCAGCGCCACAGGAGCTGATCTTGTAGTAAGTTCGTCATGATCTTCGTATTCTGGTTGCTCTTTCCTAAAAGAAGGGGGAAGCACCTGCTAACTTGCTAATGTCTAGTCTAAGCTGTTTGCGCTTGCTCGAATGACCTTACACTGGGATTATGTTTGCATGATAGGACCTGTTTGGTCCTCCAAGCATCGCGCGTAACAGCATTTCCTGAACATCAACTATTCCAGAGAAATCTGAGTCCTCTACCTGGCACGCCGTAGCTATGGATGCAAATGCAGGACGACGCGGGAGACCTCCGGTGAACGATCAGGAGGGGCAAGAGTTGGCTCACATGTTTTCGGCCCCATATCCTGGACTTGCCATGGACCCAAGGAGTACTAGAAGGACTCATCATCGATATCCACAGACATGGTATCAATTATTCTGGAGACTTGTGGATGACCTATATCTAATACTCGTATCGTTGGCAGCTGTCATGATGATTGCGGTTGGCTTATACTACTCCCCAGCGATATGGGATGTGATCTGCGGCTGGCTTTTTCCAGAAATGGTCAATATCGATAGCTCAAGTAGCGAGATCTCTTACTCTTCAGCAACACCCTCTTCGCGTATAACACCAACTACATCTCCCGTTACTTCCCGTGCAAATCGGTTCCACCTAGCTCATCATGCTCAAATCCGGCAGTATTCGGACTCATCAGTAGATGCTACATCTAGCGACTCAACAACAAGCCTTGCCTGGGTTCCAGGACTCTATCTCATCCCAATCCCAGCATCTTATCCTCAGGAAAGTATAATGCTACATGCCACGTTTCGCTCCGGGAGCTCTCCAACAACGCCCCCGAAGCCACAGGTGCAAGAACGTGCACCAGATCCTTTTATTACATTTTCCAGCATATCTACTACGGCGGATCGGAAGGTGACACCACCAACGGATAAACATCCCCCATTTGTCTTCGGGGGCGTCACGATATTGCCCGCCTCAGACCATATATCATTTCGTGATCATTTATTAAAATTCTGCGTCAAGAATGTGTGCAGCAGCAATATCACATTAGCCGCTAGGTGCAACAATAGCGTCCCGGAAACCCAGTACGAAAGAAAAGAATGCGGATGGTGCTGGGATAATTCGAGTCACGTCTACCATCCAAAAGGCCTAGCGCTCCTTGTACATTGCCAAGAGGTTGTTGACCACTCTATAAGGACTTTGTGGATCGTTGGCAGTCTGTGTCTTCTTCCCCTCCTTATCATATCAATCATATTGCTCAGACGCTGTATCATTTCGCAGAAAAGGAAACGGGCAGCGGCTAAGCACCTTTGCAAGTTAGCTCGAACTCTCGAGCCCGGCGAATTTGGCGGCGACCATACGGAGCTCGACCCAACCCGTCGCAACAATGATGGAGATCGTGAGATGGCCAAAAAGAGTCCTAAGCGATGCAGACTGCCGAAGATGCGGAGGAAAGGTTGGGAGGAGAAGCAGGGGATGGGAATAACAGCTACGGGCGATAGGGACTTGATCACGCGTCCTGATATACCTCACTCGATCGATGCCGAGATATTTTCAAATATCCGTGGGATGGGGCAAGGGAAGTTGGTAGAAGGGAGCAATAGCCAAGAAGATAGCTTAGGGCTCTCACGGACGGATTCAAGAAGAGAACGAGTGCTCCAGTCGCGCAACGCCACTGTTCCGATTATCCTGGTTCATCGGGTTGGTGGGAGCAGTAGTGGTGCAGAGGTCCAAGCTGAGCCTGAACGTGCAAAGTCGAGGCATCGCAGCATCGAAATGACAAGTTCCTCCGGGGTAGAAGGTCCTCCGCTAGACATGGCTCGCTGATGCTAATTCGCAATCTGAAGGTATTACCCCATGGGACGAGTGTTTTCTTCCGGTACTTTTTATGACTCCTACTGCGGGAAGTGGATGACGCCAAGTAGCGTGCAATGAGTTGGGATAGAGTCTTTTACAGTGTGCAGTATTAATAGGTGGGGTACCACGAGTGGAAAAGGCATTTGTCTTTAAACACTAGCCCACAAGGCGATAATATTATTCTTACTGAAGCATCCTCTCAGGCTCGGAATCGAGAAGATCTTCTACCACGCTTAGATCCATTGACCTGCTGATACTCTTGATTTGCTGCCTCGATCATCCTAGTAGAGAACAACCTCAACCCAAACCTCTACAGCTTAACACTCTTCACTAAATTCTTCTTAATCCCCGTCAGCTCGCCCGCATACCCACCCCTCCCCTCGCCACCCTTATACACCGCCCTAATACTCCCCAACTTCTTCTTCTTCTCCTCAAACTTCTTCCTCTTCTTCACCCGCGGATTCCTCACATCCTTTTTCCGCTTCGGCGCCAACCCTTTATTCTTCTCAATCGCATACGAAATCGCACGTTTACCATCAACACCTTCTTCCTCCACAAAACGAACCACGCCGCCTTCCTTCTCCGCTTGAGCTCGTGCCGCTGCCAGAGCCGCTTTCGCAGCTTTCTTCTCTGCCGAGCGCGAAGCAACGAGGTCATAATAACCTTCCTCCCCGCCGCCTCCACCCTTCCGCAGCTCCATTGCCGTAGCGTAATCTTCCTCATCGCTAGGTCCGCCTAGCGGATCCCCTTTACCACCGCTGCGATCTTTTGGCTGGTTAATCTTCCCGCGCTTTTCGGCTTCGGCATTTAAGCGTGCTTGTCGGTCTTTCAGCCGTTCGCGATAGGGTACATCTGCGTCGCCGCCGGCGTCGCGGCCTGCGGTTCCGCGTTTGTTGGATTTTTGTGCGATTTGAGATGTGTAGAAGCGGAGGGATTTTTTGCGGAGGGCTTTTTGGGCGGCTTCGTTGGGGGTGAGGGTTGTTTGGTCGCCGAAGTCTGAGGAGTCGGAGTCTTGGGGTTGGGTTTGGGGGGGTTTCGAGGGGGTTGTGGTGGATTTTGGGAGGGCCTTGAGATGCTTTGTGAGGGAGGAGAGATCTGCGAGGTTTTCTTCGGTTTTTCGTAGTTTTTCGGCCTGGAGGGCGGCTGATTCGGCTTGGGCTGCTTCTGCTGCTCTTTGAGCTTTGCTCTTGCGGTGTTTTGGTTTCTTTTGGGGTTGCACTTTTTGGTCGAGGGTACCGTTGACTTCAGCGTGCTCATCTTCAAGCACATCTGGTAAATCTTCCTCCTCAGCTAGGATGTCATTGGCGGCTGGGACAGGCAGATCTTTGGCTAGCTGCCAATCATCTCGGAATTGCACGAGTGACTCCATAATTGTATGATCTCGAAGTTCCTCCGCAGGCATGGCAGCAGGTTTGCCGTCTGAGCCTTCTGGGCCAGATGTGAATAGTGCGAAATACATACACAAAGCCGCTAGATAGCAACCCAAAGTCCGGTACTTGAAATCAAGTATTGACACGCTCGGAGGCTCAGAATGACTAGGTACTTCCGTCCTGCCAGTATTGTTTGAGTAGACTGCCATTGCTTCCATGAATGCCGTTCTTAGACCGTCATGCACTGGCCGGAGCTCCACGAACTCCTTCGCTAGGGGTTCAAATTCCGGGTACCTTGTCCTCAATATCTTGACACGTTCTTCAGGTTCCATTTCATCAGTCATCTCCAGCTTTGGTAGCACCTCTCTGACGACCTTTCCTTCGCCGTCTTCATCACCACTGTCTTCCTTACCAGCTTCCTTCCAATCGATTTCGTCAAAGCCGAAGTCCGCCTCAGTCATTCCCTGTAGCTGCTTCTGCTGCAACCGCCTTGCTTCCGCCTCTTCTTCCAAGGCATCAGCCTCGGTCTCAATTTTGTCTGCATCATAGTAATCTCTTCTCGAGGTTCCCCAGCCTCCTGCATCTTCATCTTCTTCAGGCGCGGCGGAGGCTTCTGAATCTGAATCCTGCAATTTCTGGCTGGAAGTCACAGTCCTCAATCGCTTGCTAGGTGGGCTTGGAAGCTCATTGGCATCCTCATATTCTCCTGCAGAGTCACTGTCAACGTCGCTAGCTGCGAGGACTTCCTCGTCCGATAGCTCAAGGAACGCATCTAAGGTCACGGGTCAGCTGAGAAGCATAATATTGGTCAAGAAGAGGCGACAAACCCTCCTCTTGTGCTCTACGTAGCCTTTTCTGCGTAGAACTCTCTTCCAGCAAAACCTTGTCGCGGTTGATGTGGAACTCGTCTTCTGAATCCGCCACATCCTCGTATGTGTTCACTCTCAGCTTGCTATCTCCATCTTGTTCAGGTCTGAGTTGATCATTGCCAAACGGACGTCCACCAGCCTTCCTTTTCTTTGCCATCTCGTGGTTGATCAAATTCCCAAAGCTCTGAGAGCTCAAGCTGGAAATTTCGTGGGCTTCGGAGTTAAGTCGACGGAAATTAGACTAGCGTGTTTATCTAAAAACTGAGACCCCGTCTCGCCCGTCTCTAGTTATGATGGATCGTTACAATCCCCTCACGTTTTTCAAACGCCTCTATAACAGCCCATGGCCTTGGGTTTTGCTTGGGCTTCTGGCTTACTGGGCGTCTTCTTATCTGTTCTTTTCCTTGACAGAATGGGTGCGTTCCAGAGCAAGAACAGGTTCCCCGTGGATGGCAGGGTGCGTATTTCAGGTTCTTCGCAAGCCTGCAATGGCTGACTTACTGAACTAGACAGTGATTATAACTGGCGGCTCGGAGGGGATGGGCAAGGCTCTCGCTAGATTGTTGGCTCAAAAGGGCGCCAATGTTTTAATTGTCGCGCGAACTGTACAAAAGCTCGAAGTTGCCCTCAAAGACATCTCTGTAAGCCATTGTAGTCACAGATCACCCGGGATGGGGTACTAATGTATGCTCAGGCAGCTGCTATACGTCCCTCCTCCCAAAGATTTCACTATATCAGCGCAGACCTCACCAATCCATCAGGACCCCCCCGCATAATCTCCGAAGCCACAGCATGGAACAATGGCTACACCCCCGAGATTCTCTTCTGCTGTGCTGGCGCCTCACGACCAGGTTTATTCATTGATATGTCAAACTCAGCTATAAAAGAACAGATGGAAGTAAATTACTACTCTGCCGCCTACATGGCCCACGCCTTTCTCCAACCATGGCTCCAAAACCCCACCACACCCAAAACCAAAGAACCCAAGCACATAGTCTTTACGTCTTCTATTGCAGCATTCCTTCCAATCGTCGGTTACAGCCCCTATTCACCATCGAAATTTGCAATCCGTGCACTCTCAGATTCGCTATCCCAAGAGCTCCTCCTATACCAATCCATATGTGACATGCGTGTCCATACCGTGTTTCCTGGGACCATTTTCTCCCCTGGTCTCGAAACAGAGAACTTGACCAAGCCTGCGATCACGAAGAAATTGGAGGAAAGTGATGGCGGACAGACGCCCGAAGAGGTAGCGGCGTCGAGTATGAAAGGGTTGGAGAGGGGAGAGGAGTTGATCACGAGTGGGGCTATTGGGCTTGCATTGAAGGCGGGGATGCTAGGATGTAGTAGGAGAAATGGCTGGGGCATTGTGGATACGGTTATGGGATGGATTGTGCTTATTGTGTTGGTCATTGTAAGGAGGGATATGGATGGGACTGTTAGGAAATGGGGAAAGGAGAGGCTTGGAAAGGATTCAGGTTAGTGGATGGGGGATCTGTTTTCAAGCGTTGTGTATGGCAGAGATACCCTAGCCGAGTGCTGTACTTAATACCAGTGCTCTGTGCCAGCAATCTTATGATCTTTTTGTTCCGGATTTTGAATTGTGTCCTCGGACTATGACTAGGTAGTCTTCGCATAGGGACTAAAGATTTCCAACGTCCACAAAAGAGTTTCGAAATTCGGTCAATTGATAACGCTATGCTAACTCCGTGTCGATGCATGCTTGGGTATCACATTACAGCAAAAAAGATTCCGAATCTACCCATATATCATACCCTGCCCCTTGATCCGTTGAGAAATGCGTTGCCAATACCATTTAGCGCTATGATTTCTGTACAATTCTTTGTACATTATCACCCTCACAACATAAGCTTCTTCTCCTTCCGCAGGACATCCACCAGACCTGCAAGTTGTTTGGCAGCTGGGCTTGGGGGTGATCTCTTCGGTAGCTCAATTAAGATATGTCTCAAGGCTGCCAGCCCGGCGTCACCAAAGAAAAGCAGTATTTTCGACTCGTAACCCTGGATCATGGCCTTCAGTGCTATAAAGTGAGTTTGGGTGACACCATCAGGAGGGACGTTTGTAAGGCGTGCAATCGCCTTCCAATAGTGGTATTCTGGGTAGGGGTTTTTGGTTCTGGCCCTCTCGTAATTCTTTAGTGAGATCCCAGCGAAGCCGGCACTCAATCCTGTCATCCTGTCGAAATGGGTTGTCTCTGAGATGAAAGGTCCATCTACATCCTCCTTGATCCACCCCAGACGCTGTTTGCCCTCTACAGTTTGCTCGTTACCATATATCCCGAAGATGACAGGGCATGTGACATGCATTTTGGCAATAAGAACGTCAATCAGGCTAATGTCATGCCACCGAAAGTCAGAAACAGCAAATATGTGGCTTGCTACGGTACCCAGCGCATCGGCAATTTTGGGCTTGGGTCCAGCTTCCGTGATGAATTGATTGACAATAGCCTTGGCGAAGATATTAAGACAATAGAGGAGGAGCGCGGAACCTTTAGAGCCGTTGGCATCTGAAGGTGGAGACGCCAGGTATATAGGGATGTCAATCTGGGGATTCTCCGCAGTGGCTGCCTTCTTAAGGATCTCTACCAGAGCTTGGCGCTTCAGAGCCCCGTTAGCTTCACGAAACACAGGATGATGATGGAACATACTGGTAGCGTGTTGTTGGTGCCCTTCCCTTCTCTAATCTGGCCTACGCACTTCCTGATCTCCCGTCGCATATTACCCATCGCGTTCTTGAGCTCCGGATTTTGGGCTCCCTGCGCTGCCAAACCCTTGCGCAATTCTTTCAAACTTTGATGGATCTCCAAATACCTCTGATGTTCTGCCGTCACGTCAGGAGTTCCGGTGGCCGGACGGATGAGTTGGACAGTTTGAGAAGAAATGACAGGGCTGGATCGTGTAGGAGTTATGAGAGAAGCAGCATTGGTTTTTGCCCTGGCCTCTGCTGTCCGTACCTCATCTATCCTTCGACTTTCGGCCTCCCGCTCCACGATCGATCGTCGTGTTGCCTTCTCGAGCTCGTCACGCTCTTTCTCTGCCTTTAGCCTATCGGCCGCCTCCTTCTCTGCTCTCTTTATAGCCGCAAGCCTTTGTTCCTCCAGTTCCGCTGTTTTTGCCCTTTCTTTCTCTGCCCTCTTTCTCGCTGCTAGCTCCTGATCGAGCTGCTCCTGACGCAGTCTCTCAATGTCGCGTTGTCTCTCTTCTTCTTGCCGCCTGCGCTCAGCTTCAATTTGCCGCTCAATTTGCAAGCGACACTGTTCAGCGTCATGTCGTATGCGCTCGTGTCTTTTAGAGGCTTTCGCTAAGGCTTGGCGGTGTTGTGCTTCTCTTTCTTCGTCTTCTCGATCTAGCTGGGCGTAAAAATCTTGCTGTGTCGAGATCGCAAGCTGGTTCAATTCCCATAGTAGCTGGCGTGAAGGGCTATCAGGAGCCAGTCGGTAGGGGCTCGCCATCACATCCATGCAGCCAGCCGCACGTCTGGATGGGATGATATGGCGGAGAATATGTTTGGGAACGAAGGGGGGATATCAAGACTTCGACAGGTCCGAATTCATGAAAAGAGGACGCGTAACATCTTGTACGACTATACCAATGGGTTAGACCTCAGATTGGCCTTCGTTATTCAAGACTGAGGCAAAGGTATGCGTGAGATACGTTCAAGAGCTCGTCGAAAAGTAATTTAGTTTGGCGTCGCAGAGCTGTTGCTTAGTAAGCAACGTCCGAGCCTGCGTCTGCCGGGCCTGACGAACTAGGTATCTCTATCTGTGCATTCATTTGATATTGTGAGAAATGCTTTACGGACGCCATAGCAGAGCTGTTAGTTAGCACAAACAGGATACCTTGAGTTTGAGCTTGGTGCTACATAAAGGTCGATCAGTTTCTAATAACGTCTGTTTCAGGGGCTCCAGTAATTTGGTACCAAATGAGCTTTCTGACGTTAAAGGCATAGTAGTTTCATATGCCATATTAGATTTTTATCGAAATATAGAATCAGATGAATAGTCCATTGTATATATAAGAGAATGATTTCCAAGTAAGGCTTTAAGACGTTCGGAGAAAGAGCGACGGCGAGCCGCAAGAACTACACTCAATTCGGACCTCTCTCAACTTTTAATCCCACGCTCCTTCATCACACCTGCCATTTCCACGTCACTCCCTTCCAAAGCCTTGCTTCCATCCTTCTTTGATCTCTGTCTCTCCCTTCTACCATCTGTCCTTGTCATTGTGACATTACTATTGCGTTGCGGACGCAGCTATCCACCAACCTGTCTTTTGCGGGGAGAAGGCAACGTCACCGTACAGCAAATCATCGTGCATGCTATACAACTACCTAGCATCGACCATCCTTGACCTCCGCTTCTATATCCTCTCCTTCTTGGGACTCGACCTCTTTTGGCCTCGTTGTTCGAAGCTTCCGGCACGGACAGTCGAACCGAGCTGACAGTACCTGGCAAGCCCAGCTTTACCCATCAATTCGCCTCTCTGACACCAATCTGTTTACACGGCACAGCCGGAGATCACACGTCTGACTACTTGATCTTGACGGGAATATATTGGAACTATTACACCAAGCTTTCTTTATCGCAAACATGGACCAGCAACCACATCCTGGCGTTCCCGGCCCTACTGGCCGACGACTACATATCGCTCATCGACGTAGTCCTTCCGAGATGACTCCATTGCTCAGTAAGTCATACATGTCGATGGTCAATACCATCATGACGGAAACATGGGTCTGCTTTCGCCAATATGGATCTCGCTGATTTCCTTGTCTTTGCAGTGGAACAACTCGCTTTGCAGCAACAGATCGAACACCTTCAACAACAGCAACAACAAATATCGAGCATGCACCAACAATACGTCAGTATGGGCATGATCCCTCAACAACAACAGCTACCTATCGTGAATTACCCGCCCCAACAGGGCCCACAACCGCAAGTTACCGTGGCGGGCATGCCGCCCCATGCAAACGCGTTCCAATTCCCCCAACAACCTCAGCAACAGCAGCTGGGTGTTCCAATGAATGCCCCAACGCAGCCGGCATCACATCGCCGTAATCAGTCTGCTCTACCTAATATGGGTTTGGGTCCACCTCCGGCTCCATCTTCGGGTGCGTCCGGCTCAGCATTTGGGGAGTTCAGTCAGGGTCGTGATACTGGAGCACAACGTGGTGGGCGGGGTGGAGGGGCGCCCAGTGGTGGAGGGCATCAACGTCGCCACTCGTTAGCTTTACCAGAAGCGAAGAAGGCCGCTGAATTGGCACAACAAAAGCGAACGACATCTGGCTTCCAATTCCCAATACCAGGAGCCTCGGGTGCCTCTCCTACATCTGCAAATAGGTCCACAAGTCCATTGGCCGCAGACGAGAAAAGTGGCGATAGTCAACAAGCGCAGCCAAACCAGGCTGGTCTCACTCCTCGTGCCGGTAATCGGGGTGCTGCAGCAGGTCATGGAAGAAGCCAAAGCATGCTTATGGGAAATGGTCGTGGTGCACCTCAAGGTCGCGGCGCCGGTAGCTTCCAATTCCCGCCGCCAATGGCTACCAACGACGCCGGAGCAAACCCCGCTGGCCAGTCGTCAGACTTTCAACGTCGGGGCAGTCAGAACGGCCATGGACGAACGTCATCGAGAAATTTCGACAGCAACTGGAGACAGCAGGGCGGTAACCAGCCACAGATGCAGGACCAGCAGCCCTCAATGGGGGGTTACCAGAACCAGAACCCAAACGCCAACGTCTTCCAGCCCGGTCATCGAGTACGAGGCTCGATGAATCAGTCAATCGGTTCGATAGGGCAGTTCCAATTCCCTAACCAACCCCAGCTGGTGCAACTACCGCAAGGTCAGGTAATGATTCAGCAGCCACAAATGTTTGCCGGTCAGCAGCTTAATCCCCTACAACTTCAGCAGTTGCAAGCATTGCAGGCTGCGCAAATGGGTGGCCAGCAATTCAATATGCAAGGCAATCAGCCCGTCCAGCCTCAGCTGTCCGCACAACAGCAAGCACGCAAAACTTTGTTTACCCCTTATCTACCACAAGCAAACCTTCCAGCACTATTATCTAATGACCAGCTCGTGGCTGGTATACTTCGAGTGAACAAGAAAAACCGCAGTGATGCTTATGTGACCGCAAGCGACTTGGACGCCGATATATTTATTTGTGGCAGTAAAGATAGAAACCGTGCGCTTGAGGGTGATTATGTCGCAGTTGAGCTCCTCGACGTCGATGAAGTCTGGGGACAAAAACGTGAAAAGGAAGAAAAGAAGAAACGCAAAGATATATCTGACGCAAGAAGTGGAACAAGTAACACTACTGAAGGCCGGCCTCGCAGCGATTCGGCTGCTAACGGTGATAGCGGGCAGACTGGTGGAAATGAAGGTGGTCTCCGCAGGAGAGGCAGCCTAAGACAACGCCCGACCCAAAAGAAGAATGACGATGTAGAAGTGGAAGGCCAAAGTCTCTTGCTAATGGAGGAAGAAGAAGTCAATGACGAGCAGAAGCCTTTGTATGCTGGCCATGTTGTCGCGGTCATCGAACGTGTGGCTGGTCAGATGTTTTCAGGGTCAGTTTCACCTCTTCAAAGGATATTGGTGCAACCATACTAATAATCCGCAGCACTCTTGGGCTTTTGCGACCAAGTAGCCAAGCAACAAAGGAGAAGCAAGAAGCGGAACGCCAGCATCGTGATGGCGGCTCCGGCCGTCACCAACAGGACCGACAGCCTGATAAGCCGAAGATTGTTTGGTTCAAACCTACTGACAAGCGTGTGCCACTGATCGCTATCCCTACTGAGCAAGCACCGCGAGACTTCGTCGACAACCATCAAGACTATGCTAACAGTATATTTGTTGCGTGTATCAAGAGATGGCCTATTACATCTCTCCATCCCTTCGGTACATTAGTAGAACAGCTGGGTAAGATGGGTGATTTGAAGGTTGAGACCGATGCACTCCTCAGAGACAACAACTTCGGACCTGATGAGTTTTCTGACGCTGTATTGAAAAACATCGGTTTCGACGAATGGTCAGTCAGTAACGAATCGGAGGAAGCACTTGCTTCACGCCGAGACTTCCGGAATGAGACAACATTCACAATTGATCCCAATGGAACGCAGGAACTCGATGACGCGTTACATGTTAAAGAACTTCCGAATGGGGTTGTTGAGATTGGTATCCACGTTGCAGATGCAGCGCACTTCATCAAATCCAATTCTCTCGTGGACCGTGAAGCCAAAAAGCGCGGAACTGGCGTTTACCTAATGAATCGAGCAGTCAACATGCTTCCGCCGAGGCTGGCGTCCGAAATCTGTTCCCTTAGCCCTGGTGAAGAAAGATTTACGGTTAGTACGGTTTTCAGAGTGAACGGCGAGACAGGACAGGTAATTGATAGCGAACCATGGATCGGCAAAGCAATGATTAAGAGTGCTGGGAAGCTGACTTACGATGACGTTGACGCTGTCATCGGTGGTAAGGAGGTTGAACTTCAAGGGGCTACCGCCAGTGACATCCACATATTGAAGGTAGGCCCACTTCCATTCAGACGCAGGGTAAGTTTGTCGTACTGACAATAAAGTAGAAAGTTGCACAAAAATTCCGTGAGGCTCGGTATGGATCTCGCTCTGAAGAAGTACCGCCACTACGTCTGCTTCACCAGCTGGATGATGAAAATGTTCCTGTAGAGCATAACATTTTCGACTCTACGCCGGCACATGAGATCATAGAAGAGCTTAGTCACAAAGCGAACTATTTTGTTGCTCAGCGAATCGCTGCTGCGTTCCCTAAGCAGGCTTTCCTGCGCCGCCAAGCTCCACCCAATCCAAGAAGACTGGCCACTTTCGCTGACCGGATGTCTCGACTTGGTTATGAGATTGATACCACAAGCAGTGGCGCACTCCAGAACAGTCTTTTTGCGGTTAAGGATGCGGACCTGCGCAAGGTGGGTCCAGATTGTTACGTATCTAAACCGTGGACGTTGCTGACATCATTTAGGGAATGGAAACCCTACTGGTCAAAGCTATGCAAAGGGCGAAATATTATGTGCTTGGGAAAGCAAGACCAGATCAGATCCCGCATTATGCCCTGAACCTACCTCTTTACACACACTTCACGAACCCGTCCCGTCGATATGCTGATATAGTAGTCCATCGTCAGCTTGAGGCAGCCCTTTCAAATGGTACTATCGAGTTTACCGAGGATGTTGAGAACTTAGCAAAGACAGCCGAGTCTTGCAACACGAAGAAGGACTCCGCCCAGAGCGCCCAGGAACAAAGTGTTCACATAGAGTCCTGTCGAATGATGGACAAGAAGCGGGAGGAGCTCGGTAGCGAGTTCATTAGCGAAGGGGTGGTCCTGTGCGTCTATGAATCCGCTTTCGACGTCCTAATACCAGAATACGGCTTTGAGAAACGTGTGCACTGCGATCAGCTGCCCTTAAAGAAGGCCGAATTCCGCAAAGAACAACGTGTGCTTGAACTTTACTGGGAGAAAGGTGTGCCATCCTCGGCATATGTTCCTGAAGATGAACGTCCCCATGCCAGTCTCAGCTCAAGGCATCATGGCAGCGCCCCTGGCCGCCATGAAGACTCTACCAAGCAGCAGGCAAGACAACACGAAGAGTTGCAGCGCAGGCAGACGGAAATTGGCACCATGTCCACGGATGATGTTGATGCTCTCTTCGATGATGAGGACGACGTATCGGAAATTACAGAGTCCACTGCTGGTGTATCGCTGGGGTTGCAATCCTCAGATCGCCCGACCCAAAGCATGCCTCCTTCGCCAACGCATGATGGCCCCGCCAACGATCACGCTCCTTTACGAACCCACTCTGACCCAAAGCTTGCCACGAACGTGGGAGATACTCCTGAAGCCAAGTTGAACAACAAAGAGAAGTATTTGAGCTTTTTCAAACTCAGAGAGGAAGGCGGAGAATACATTCAAGATGTCACGGAAATGACGCGGGTTCCGGTCATTCTCAAGACCGATCTTACCAAGAGCCCACCTTGCCTAACCATCCGCTCAATGAACCCTTATGCCTTGTAGGACGTTGAAGGTGAAGCAAGAACGGGTGGTGGGCGCTTGGCAATAGTGCTAAATGTGACAGATTGTATAAGTCTAACGGCATAGTTTCGATCGCGCTCAAGAAGGAACATCAGGCTACGAGCATGCACATTGGGGTACCAATTCCCAGGCTCGTCACTTTAATGGCCCCAAATTATTTTGGAAGATGCAGACAGTCGAGCGCGGTCAACACGAATGTGGGAAACAAAGTGTCACCATGGGGAAGGATCATTGTGTCAGCATAACTTAGTCAAGACCGATCAGAGTGTTCATAACGCGCAGATTCCCCCAGTATTTAGCTAGCTTTTCAATTAATATATCAAGCATAGACCACGTTACCAACAGTTTAGTTCCACACCATTACGCAGGTGTTCTCATTGCGAAGCAATCGACTGACGAGCATCAAGTCCCTCTGTATACGATCCGTATCATCAAATAATATGGTAGCGTGTAGATGGGGATAGATACATAATCCACCGTATTCGCATTCTCGGTGATTTTTGGCCTCGAGAGCTGCAGGTAAAGCTTGGCGGAGGGACATTTAAGCTCCCCCGCAGGAAGGCTCCACTGGAATTGGGTTGAATCTTCTTCGACAGTTTGCCTCCAAGACACGCTCATTACTTCTTATACTGTACATCTAGGTTCGCTATTCAGTCATTTCCACATGTGAATCCTCCGACTGCTTTTCTCCTCTCAACACCACGTGGCAGCCACCTCTTGACTGAAAAATCCTGGACTGTGGTAACCCCCTAACAAGAGCTTGCGTACTCCCTTTAGTCTCCGATACTCGACAACAACGACTTGTACAGGTGCAAGCACTCAACCTGAAGACATTGACTACCTACTCGCTGCGACTAGTTTCCGGGTCTCGGCAAGACTGAGCCACTTTTCATAGCGTCCATCTCCAGGTGGACACCCCTTGCGTCCATTGCAACCCACTCGTTCTACTCCTCCCGCTCGGAGAACCTCTGCTGAAAGCCTATGACCATCTCTTCCAACTATACCGCCACCATTCCGACCATCGTTCGACAGCTTTGAGTCTGGTACATAAGTCTACTTAATCGATTCCTTAAGCACGCTACCACACATCTCCTCAAGTTTTCTCCTGGAGCAAACCAACAAACCTTATCCAATTCGTTAAGGCAGGTTCTAGCCTTGATAACAGGGCCTCTAGAAGATAGACTTGTCCAAGTCCCACCCCACAAGACTACACAATGGATCCTTGGAAGAGTTGGGCTATCGTGGGTGTCGTTGGAGTTGGCGCTGCCTATTACTACTCCCAATCAGGCAAATCCAAACGTGGCCGAGGTCGTCCAGCTGCGACACTGGTGGATCAAAACCAGCAACGTGCATCAAGCTCGCGTAATGACAGCAAAGAGACCCGGAAGAAGAAAGGGAAGGCCAAGGCTTCTGATGCATCAGACCAAGCTGCCAGCGATGCCGCAGATGTTTCCTCCGCTTCACCCCAGACTAGCCCGTCCGAGCGAGTGAAAAGACGAAAAGGTGGAAAACAACAACCCAGCAAGCTTGCTCAGAGCTCCGCTGGTGAATTAAGCAAAGAGCGAGAATTGGACGGCGCCCACGGAGAAGAAGGAGAAGAAGGAATGACCAACGTGGAGTTCGCAAAACAGTTATCGCAATTGAAGACAGGAACCTCTCTGAAGAAGCCAGTCACAACTGATGAGACGAAAAAGACTAGAAAGCAAGGGAAGCGCAATGAACTACCGCCGGAAGCACTGAACGGCGGTCCTCCCAAGATGAACGGGATTACAAGCTCCCAAGGTATGTCTACGACGTCTTCTACGACAGGAGCGGATGCGGACGACGATCTCTCATTACCAGTCTCCCCTGAGATCGGTGCCACTGAATCCACCACACCTTCGGGGCTAGATGTTTCGGACATGCTTGAACCACCATCTAAAGGACCTTCTGTTCTGCGATTAACTGAACCTATTAACCAACCGCCAGCTAGACAGCCGAAACCACAGAAAGCTTCTGCTGAACCAGAGACAAAGAAGCAGAGGCAGAATAGAAAAAAGAACGAAGAGAAGAAAGCTATGCGGGAGCAAGCTGAGCAAGAGAGGCGTGTCATGCTTGAAAAGCAGCTTCGCACTGCTAGAGAAGCTGAAGGTAGGCCTGCAAAAAACGGTATCGGGACTGCGAAACCACCGTCCACAAATGCATGGAGCAATCCGACTAGTGCACCGACGAGGTCTGAAGCACCACCGACAACGTTGAAGAATGGGCCTCTATTAGATACATTGGAGGATAGGGAAGCTACCATAGAGTCAAACACCAAAAACGTCAACGGCTCAGGTGATAAGACAGTGGTAGATGGGAAAACTTGGAACCGGGGATTACCTTCCGAGGAAGAGCAAATCAGATTAATGAACGCAATGGACAGGGATAATGCTTGGAGCACCGTTCCGAGCGGCAAAGGCAAGAAAAGGTCTGCTGTGGCTGGGGCAGGGACCGGTGCATACAAAGCAGACTCCTCCGGAAGTAAGATGCCTTCTTTTGAAAATTTCACCCCATCTTATACAACCTCTCAGGCACCTCACAACAATAACCACGAGGACGACAAGTTATCCACCGAAGTCGAAAAAACAAAATCCAGTAACGACAAAGTGGCCTCTTTCACAGCAAACGAGTCGTTGGACAGCAAAGAGACCATCAAATCTCCCACCAAAACGCCCTTTGAATCTGGTATGACGTACGATCAACACGGTGAGCAGTTCAGCTCATACGGAGATTACATGAAGCATTGGAGAAAAATTAGATGGAGTGACGGCCGTCTCAAAGACCCGGCTGGCGGAGCAATCCACACAACAGAGACCACCGCCTCAGGTGAGAAGCGCGTGAGCAAGAAGCTTCGCAGACGACCGAAGGCCACTTATGACACCATCGACCACAGTATCTGGACCTATGACAATATCAAGGAACATCCTGACTACGATCCAAAATTCCCTCGCGCTTTGACAGGGCATCCGGCGGATTCTGATTGGGAAGGCGGTAAGTCTAAGTCATATTGACGCAAAAATTCTGATAATGTCTGCTTTGTGCTGATGTTTGGTAGGACATGGTCGAGCATACTTTCATATCTATCATAAGCCAAAAGATTATTACTCCTCCGATGAGCTCTCCAGCGATGTGGACGAGCCTACAAAACGGGCTCCCACCAGCGAGACTTCGACAACGGAAAATTCCAACAATACCGAATCGAATAGTCTGGACTCCACCAACTACGACTCCATCGATGAAGCCTTCGACAACAAATAGGAGCACACAAGGACCATCTTCTATCCTGCATATCCGTCATTACTTGAGATAATCATGTTCAAATATTGGGCGGCTATAAAGTTATATTGGCACTACTGGCAGCATACTGGTCAGCGAGTGTAAGGCCTAGCGATGCATCAACGGCGCAAATTCTCTTTAGCTTGGTTCTTGTAGCATCATGGGGTTCTCATTCAAAAGCACTGGCATTTCTCCCTCCTACTCATTGCGATTGCATGGAGGGTCACTGGGCGATTTTTCGTGCTCATGTACATCTTACCACCTACCCAACAAGACTTGACTTGTTTTTACTTATGTATTTACTATCCGAGTTGGAAGCTGGCATGCGCACCTGAGACTAGATACCTCACTGAATATATAGGAGTTTAAGATCAACTGTTCCTTTCGTCAGACCAGCAAAGGCAGTCAGCTTTCCTCGACGTTTGACTTGCATAAGGTACCAGGACCTTTTGAACACTGTAAAATGACCTTGAGTAGTTCCACTTGAGGAAATTCACGACATTGAACTATCTGGATGACTGACAATTGACCCCTTTGAGAAGGTCTTGGCACGCTACGGCGCTACGGTAGCCGATAAGACCGACTTGAAGCGCAACATCTTGAAGCGTGTCTTTTACTGCGTTTCTCGCATAATTCTCAAGAGCCACTCATTAATCTTTCCTCCTTTACTCCAGAGCTGAAGACTACATAGGGTCTCCCCTGTAGCTTCACGTAACCTTATAAGGCCGCAACATCTTTCTGCATGAAAAGTGACAATGGCGCAAATACGGGGCACAGCGGGATACAATCTGGGTTCGCAAGACCGCTTTGGAGGACCTGGTCGGGCAGATGCTACAAACGATCCTAGTCCGCTGGAACAGCTCAGAGAACAAACTAGCAAGATCGAGGAATGGTTGGATACAGCTGCGGATCCTATAAAACCGTGAGTTCAACATCCTCTCAGAGCTATGCTGACAGAGGGCTCTGAGCTTCTGCGGGGTAAGATGATTTACTGGAGATTGTGCTAATCCAAGTCTTGTTTTGCAGATATATACCAGCTGTAGGACGTTTTCTTATAGTTTGCACATTTATTGAAGATGCTATCCGAATCATGACACAATGGAACGATCAACTCCTCTATCTCCACGATTATAGACATAGTATGTACCTTACCAGACACCGCAGCTTACACGCAGCTTCCTCCAAGCATTTCTAACCAGCACCTAGTACCACGGGGATTAACTCACCTCTTCCTCTTTGTCAATGTCCTCGCCATGTGCACGTGCTCCACTCTCATCATCATCCGCAAGTACCCTGAATACGCTGTTTTCGGCCTCATTGGTGTAGTTATTACCCAAGCTCTCGGCTACGGCCTTATATTCGACCTCAATTTCTTCCTACGAAACCTTAGCGTTATGGGCGGACTCCTTATGGTGCTGAGCGATAGCTGGGTGCGTAAGAGATTCGCCCCAGCAGGCTTACCTTTACCAGCCGAAAAGGATCGCAAGAAGTATATCCAGCTGGCTGGGAGGATTCTCCTGATCCTGTTGTTTGTGGGGTTCATATGGAGCGGGGATTGGGGGTTCGCCAGGATATTGGTCAGTTTGTTCGGATTGGTGGCTTGTGTGATGGTTGTGGTGGGTTTCAAGGCGAAGTGGAGTGCGATATTATTAGTTGTAATACTGAGTGTATTCAATCTCTTGGTCAACAACTTCTGGACGGTAAGGAACGCCCTTGAGATTTGCACGCTACTGGATTAATGAGCTGACAAATGAACAGCTTCACGAACATCACCCACATAAGGACTTCGCCAAATATGATTTCTTCCAAATTCTTTCCATTGTGTATGTGAGGCCCGACTCATTCCTGTTTGCAATCTGCTAAATTCTTTCACAGTGGCGGTCTCCTGCTCCTAGTCAACATGGGCCCGGGGCAATTCAGCGTTGATGAGAAGAAGAAAGTGTATTGATCCAATGCAATTCAACAAGCATCAAATCCATTGTCTTGACCACCCAAGTCTTAGTGGCTGACATGTGTTCTGCGGGGTATGTAACAGCATTTGGAATAACGTCTGTCACTTAGGGAAGGACATGGATCGTCTTGTCGAATAGGAGCTCAGGATCTTGCGAAATGAATGTACCATAGAAGTAAATGATAAAACTTTTTGGGATGAAGGTCACACCACAATTTCGTTCACTACAGCGAGAACGTTGTACACGCGTCACCTCCGTGAATTCCCTTTCTTTCACCTATTTAATCAATCGTGCTCGATAATAATTTCAACTGTTCCATCCACCCCATAGACAGTCTATGGTTTTATTGCTATTTAAACCACCAATAAGAACGCTCAGCCCTATCACAATTTAGGCAGGCGACCATAAGGCTAACGGCGATGGATTCTCTTCGCTCTCTTGCCAACTCCCTGACAGGTATCACGGATGAAAAGATGGACGTCTCACAATTCTACGCCGACTCGCCACCAACGGTGGTGCCACTGGTTATCAAGCCACACTTCGAAGCGCTGACGGAGAAGCAAAAGCTCTACGCCCATTACATCTCACGGTCAGCTAGCCTCCCATTTTTGCATTGTAAATCTCGCTGTACTTTTGATAGCTTTTACATTAACATTAACATAATCTTGTTTTATCCTTGCGTTCTTGTTTCTCTCTTGTTTTGAGAAGTGATGATTTTCATTCTATCAATGCTCCCCAAAGCTGTGGACACCACTTAAGAAGATTCTTTCTATTGCCTACTCATGCTTAGATGATGCTGATTCCATTCAGAGCATCGTTCTCTGGCAGTCGTATCGTTCTACGCCAGGTCTCTCCAGAATCAGAGTATATCTATGACCTCATCATGTTACTGTACAAGCACTGTAACGGCGACTGGTCAGGGCTAGCTAAAGAGGCCGGTGTAGAGCACGGAGAAGTGCAGAAATTCCTCGAGTATGCCACTCAATTCCTCGGGAATCTAGGCAATTACAAAGGCTTTGGCGACGTAAAGTTCATTCCCAGATGTGCTCCTAAGTTCCTTCAGACAATTGCCTCTGAAATTCCTGGGGCCGCGGACCTCTGTGGATCATGTTTATCTGCCATGTACGCGGATACGGAGAGACCGGGTCTGATGCACTTTGGTTTCCCTGGGGAAGGCCATGTGTCATGCTACTACCCTAACTCGCCAGACATCAACAAGCAAGAGATCACGCAGGTGGGTGAGTTCTTAGCTAAAAAGAAGCTCTCACCTGAGAACACTCGTCTTCGAAAGACGAAGGACGGCAACTACGAAGTTCTGATTGCATCCGGCCTCTCAAAGCCGAATGCAAATCCAGATATCTCAACGGTCTTCAACAATGGGGACGTGACGTGGCCGATCGAGGAAGGGCCACTCAAAGGGACTAGATTGACCCTTGTATTTGCTGACCACCAAGAACAAATGGCAAAAGTATGCGTGAACATTAAAAAGGCCGGCCAATACGCTGAAAATGAGATCCAAAAGAAAATGATGGATGAATACGCCCACTCCTTCAGTTCGGGTTCGCTAACAGCCTTCAAAGAGTCCCAAAAGCTTTGGGTCAAAGATCTCGGACCAGAGGTCGAATGCAACATCGGCTTCATAGAAACATACCGCGACCCAGCCGGCGTTCGCGGTGAATGGGAAGGTTTCGTAGCAATGGTCAACAAAGAACGCACGGCCGCCTTCCAACGCCTTGTCGCCGCCGCACCCTCGATGATCCCCAAACTCCCTTGGTCATCTGACTTCGAAAAACCAGTCTTCCATCCCCCCGACTTCACCTCCCTCGAAGTTCTCTCCTTTTGTGGCAGCGGTATCCCTGCTGGAATCAATATACCCAATGACGACCAAATCCGACAAGATTACGGCTTCAAAAACGTCTCACTCGGCAACGTCCTCGGCGCCAAAGAACTTAACGAACCCATACCCTTCATCCACCCCTCCGATCTCACTGTCTACACCGAAAACCGTGACGCAGCTTTTGAAGTTCAAGTCGGCATCCACGAACTCCTAGGCCATGGCACGGGAAAACTCCTCCGCGAAACCTCCCGCGGAATCTACAATTTCAATCATTCCTACCCGCCTGTCTCCCCTGTGACTAACAAACCAATAACCACGCACTACGCACCAGACGAAACATACTCCTCCCTCTTCGGCGATCTCGCTTCCTCATACGAAGAATGCAGAGCCGAATGCGTCGCCATGGCACTCTCCTGCGACTTCGAAATCCTAAAAATCTTCGGCTTCGGAAACGGTGAAACAGACCTCAATTCCGACGCGGGAGATGTGCTATACACATCCTATCTCAGCATGGCCCGCGCCGGCATCCTGGCCCTCGAATACTGGGATCCCAAGTCCAAGAAATGGGGCCAGATCCATATGCAAGCGCGTTTCGGCATCCTACGCACATTCCTTGATGCGGGTGATGATTTCTGCGTACTTCATTACTCGGAGCCCGACCTCTCTGATCTCACTATCAGACTCGATCGCAATAAAATCCTCACCCATGGCCGCCCGGCGGTGGAGAAGGTGTTGCAGAAATTGCATGTTTATAAGAGCTGCGGGGATGTGCAAAGCGCGAGGCAGCTCTATGATGAGATGACGGGTGTGCAAGGGGATTTTTGGGCGAAGGAGGTTAGGGGGGTGGTGTTGGCGAAGAAGAGACCGAGGAAGGTTTTTGTGCAGGCGAATACGGTGGAGAAGGATGGGAAGGTGGAGTTAAGAGAGTATGAGGCTACGATGGAGGGGATGGTGAGGAGTTGGGCGGAGAGAGACGTTTGAGGAGGTTTGGGGGCTTTGGGTTGCGAGATGGAAGGGAACGTATGTGGAAAGATTATTCTTTTCGATTTCCTTGGATGATGATAACGATAAGATGATATTATTTGTGGTGATGGTAGCAAAAGTAAAAGGCTCTTTCCACTCATGTAGAAGATTCCGCCCGAACTCCTGATTAGCCAACCCTCTCTGTATAGTGACCAAGATCGTCTAGACCAAGAGAGGTCTCCATCCGAAACGCCATTCCCCTTTATAGGGACTATGCTCATCTTGTCATCTCATAAACATTAGATCAAGCTTTCATATTTATCTAATCCTGTCTTCTGCCCCGGTGGCTTCATGGCCGTGGGTGCTTGTGGAATTTTACCAATATTACCCCCAAAATACCCACTATTCTGCTGTTGCATACCCGGCTGCTGAGCCGGCGACGTTGGCGGCGGTGGAAGAGAGAAATTAGAGAATGGCGTTACGGGCTGTGGCTGAGGTTGAGATGGCATAGAGAATGTATGTGGCTGAGGTGGTGGCATGGTGAAAGTTGGCTGTGATGGCTGCAGTGGTTGTGCGATATTGGTTGACCAGCCTGATGGTGCAGTCGGTTGCATGGGAGTTGATGACCAGCCTGTATTCATGGGCGGGGTAGGCTGTATTGTGGTGGCTTGCATGGGAGGGAATGAGCCCTTGCCGTTGGCCGTTAGGGTTGGGTTATTAGGCGCTCTTGGAAAGGTGGAAGAAGTTGGATTGAGTGTGGCAAATGCACTGAGACTTTGATCTGGTGTAATTGTGCGTGACTTAGGTTTAAGGACGCCAGACATCGAGTTCTGGTTGCTGTGGTTGGAGTTGAGGGTGGGAGACGACCACGAGAATGTTGGAGCTTCTGGTTGTTTGCCGGCTTGCGCTTGAGGTTGAAGAGCGTCGCTCAGAATATCTCCGCCATTAGTCTTGCCTTTACCTAGCACAAGCCGCTCAAAGTCGTTCTCGCCAACGTCCTCACTTGTGCTTGAATTGAAGAAGCCGTTAGTAGATCCTGAACTCATAAAGTCATTTGGGTTCGAAGTATCCTTCGCATTTGAACTTGACAGGTCTCGCAATTTCCTGATTTGCTCAGTCTCAATCTTTCCAGATATTTTTTTGATGAGATCCATAAATGCTTGGAATTGTGATAGGTTAAGGAGTGGTCCCAAACTGAAGCTCCAAAGCATGGGCAGCACCTCCATGGCCAGAAAGTCCGTGTCAGCAATCATGCCCACCTGCCGTAATACAGCAAGAGCTGCCATCATCACGGCGGGCTCTTTCGTTTTCATAGCCTTCAGGAGAGGGACGACTTTCTCTTGCACTGTATATTTGTCAAGAACAGCGTTACTGCTCTGCTTGGGTTTCTTCGAGCCCACAATTGCTCCATTGAGATCGTCCCTGGCTTCTGCATGGTCGTCCGATGTCGTACCTCCGCAAAGCACCACAAACGCCTCGAGACCACGGACTTTGATGCCGAGACTACTAGTCTTACTGAACACTGCAGCGACAATAGGGAAAACCTCATTCTTGATCGTGGAAAAGTCTAAGACGGCCATAACAATCGGAAGACATCCGAGAGCTTTGTCTACAATTGCATGGGTTGGCGACTCTAGTCCAAGTTGTAGAATTGGCACGATGTCGGCTTTGAATTCTTTTCCGTTACAATTGTTTCCAATGAGCTCCATGTTCTCCAAAATTACAGCTAATCCTGCTTCTTTAGCTGTATCTCGTTCCTTCCCGGCCCCTAGGAAAATCTCACGAAGTTGAGGTAGAATCTTCTCAGTCATGGCCCATTTGCCAGAGGGAAGAATAGTTATGATCTTGAAGACATTTTGTAATATCAAAGACAACAACTCCTTATCTTTGGTTTCTTCAAGTAGAGCGGGTAAGACTTTCTTATCAAGTACAGACTTCGGGAACTGATCCAATATTTTCGGCAAACCGCGCAAGAACTGGGACTTCTCATTAGGTGTCTTGGCTGGAAGGCCGTCAAGGAATCTGATTGAAGACATGAGGATATTATCAAAGAACTGTGACTGCTGGAATTCACGAGCGTTCATACGCTGAGCTGGCCTGCGGGTAATTAACCGAGGGAGAACAGCGGACATGAGGTCTCTCGGAAGTGGTCTGGAAGACAAGAAATTATTGCTGGTAGAAGGTGTTGTAGAGGATGAGGAAAACAGCTTTTTGTAAGTGGAAAGGTTCGAATTCGTTTTGAGAGGCGACGCATGAGGCGAATTATAGAGAGCTATCAGCAACAGGCCCAGAGAAAACATATCGGCAGCCGACGAAACATTGCTATCCATGGCAAAATCAGGCGATGTATAGTCAAGATCTAGTTGTACGGAGCGGGGTAGGCGAGGGTCGTGGTACAGCACTTCGGAGAGAGATATTGGGGGGTGGGTTGATTGGGAGCTTGATGTGTCCGGAGAACCTGCAAATCCAAGTCCAGCGATCTTCCAATCCGACTACGAAAATTTTACGTTAGCAACTTGGACGTGAGATAGTGGGGCGGCTAACGATGTTCCTTCGCCGCGCGTACCTTTGCATTGATGTAAATCGCCTCAGGGGTCAGATTTCCGTGCACTAATCCAGCAGATTCATGCAAGAACTCTAGACCGTGAGCGACTTGCAACAATCCTTTCTGTATCTCAAGCTCATCAATTTCCAGCTCTCTTCTCCGCCTCTGACCATCCGCTTCTTCAATCACATATCGACTTGGCCTGGCAGCAACTCCACCAGCCTTTTCCTGGTCATCCTTCTCTTGTAAGAGACCAGCAAGTGATGCTGTCACTGGCTCCGTTGCAAACATCAATCCACCGCTGCGTGTATCTTCGATAGGTTCTGCAAGTTCTAGTATGCTTGGGTGCCTCAATCTCGCCAAGAGGTTTGACTCCTTCTTGACCCGGGCGATAACTTCATCGTGCAACTTCCTCACTGCGGCTCCTCCGGATCTTCCTCCCCCAAGGTTGCCAGAGTGCGGGTCCAATGTTTTCCGGTCAAATACAAAAATCGCGACAGCTTTGCCTGTGGATTTCTTCTTCCCGTCGTAGACCTTCCATGCTCCTGATATCGAAGTGGGGGTGTTTGATATAGTATAATTTGCAGAAATATTAGATGTGAATGACTTCAGGGCAGAAGTAAACATATTGGCCTATGCCCCCCCAGAGCTCCGGTTAGATACTGATAGCTCTCAGTCCCTTATGCTGTTCCTGATCGCTAAATATGATAGTAGCTGTTCCTGGATAGTAGAATACTCCGCTAAGCTTCGTAGATTACACCGAACAATATGGAGACATTGGTTTCATAACAAACTTAAAACCGGGTAATTGACAATTAGTAGTCATGATTGGGGGACTGGGAGGAAAGGGATTTGCTAGGAAGGGGATGTCTCCTCTTGCTTAGACGTGCCAAGACCTTGCCAAGACATATCTCAGCCCTGCGCGCTTCATCTCCGATTTCGCCCACCTTTTTCTGTGTCATTAAGCTCACCATTTAATACTGTCCCTGGCCATTGCAAGGAGCAATTGGTTCTTCGTTCGCTACAATGACTCGACATAGACTCTCCAGAGCTTCAAGGCCTCCTTTCGCAGGTTCGAAGGCCTGTATAGCGCAAAATACAGTTCCTCCATGGCGATGTCGAAGAAGCTACAGCATACAGTCACAAGAGGAAGAATTGGCTCGATTGCCAGACATAGATCCCAATAAGCTGTCAATAACTAAAACGACCACGCCTAAGAAAATTGTCCCGCCAGAAGAATTGATATTCGGGCGGAATTTTACAGGCAAGCCACTCTTCCTGGGTCACACGACATTCAATATATTAACCACCGGCTGCCTACAGATCACATGCTCTCAATAGAGTGGACTGCCTCTTCTGGTTGGCTCGCTCCTCGAATAACCCCTTACCAAAACCTCTCCCTCGACCCTGCAACCTGCGTCTTCCACTACGCCTTCGAATGCTTCGAGGGAATGAAGGCCTACAAGAACAGTGCTGGCGATGTTCGCCTCTTCCGCCCCGACAAGAACATGGCCCGCTTCAATAAATCCTCCGCCCGGATCGCTCTCCCAAATTTCGCTCCTCAATCCTTAATTGAATTAATATCGAAGTTTTCCGCAATGGAAGAACGTTTCATACCCGCCGCACGAGGCTACTCACTGTACCTTCGACCCACAATGATAGGGACCCAGCGAACCCTTGGCGTCGGCCCACCAGGATCAGCGCTCCTGTTCGTGATCGCATCGCCTGTAGGACCATACTACCCTACAGGCTTCAAGGCTGTCTCCCTTGAAGCAACAGACTACGCAGTACGCGCATGGCCGGGGGGAGTCGGTGATATGAAACTCGGCGCGAACTATGCCCCATGTATAATACCACAATTACAAGCCGCAAAACGAGGATACCATCAGAATTTATGGTTATTTGGGGACGAAGAATACGTGACAGAAGTCGGGACGATGAACTTCTTCGCTGCTGTACGGGATAAAGATACAGGAAAGAAGGTGCTTATGACAGCACCATTAGATGGAACAATATTAGAAGGCGTGATCCGCGATTCGGTGCTCGATCTCGCGAGAGAAAGACTGGTGCCTGAAGGTTGGGAGGTCCAAGAGCGGAAGTTCACAATGCCGGAACTGGCTGCAGCAGCAGACGATGGCAGGCTGATCGAGGCGTTTGGGACAGGGACAGCAGCGGTGGTGAGTCCGGTACGGAGGATCGCGTGGCGGGGACGGACAGTGGAGTGCGGGTTGGCAGAAGAGCAGGAGGTGGGGGAGATAACGAAGAGGATGAAGGATTGGATTGAGGGAATTCAGTATGGGGATGAGGAACATGTATGGAGTTTGAAGGTATAGGATATCTCACGACGTCGTGCTTAAGAGGTCCAAACAGTGAAGGTCCGGAGCGCCTAGGGCCGAGCAAATGACTTAAGAGAGAGGAGTAGGCTTCAGAGCCTAGCTTTTGGACTACTGAAATGGCTGGATGTATGCGCAGATAATGGCGCCATGGTTGGAAAGGCTTAAGATGTGGAGGGGTCATATCGAGGATGTGAAAGAAAGCAAGAAGGCAGATATGAACCTGTTAAGAGATTCGAGAAGCATGCAACCACGTTTTGCACTTCCAAACAAGAACCGTCACTACTTTGCTTAGAAAATACGCCAAAGAGGCTAAGGTAACAAACACAAGGGTTGGTGCTCATCAGCAAGAGGGACGCCTTATGGAACAAGCAGACATTTTCGAAGGCTTTTTTCTATGAGCACAAACAGATCTTCATCAGTGGTGGATTGACTGAAAAGATTTTCTCAACTTCTGCTGTAGTTATATATAAAGTAAGATACCTATATTACCTACTCCTCCAACGTTGCCTTGAGGTACGATAGGTGTAGTATTAAATAGTGGTCCGGGAGCCCGCAGAAGGGTTTAACCCCCAACCATAAGGGCTGAGGGTGCGAAAGATCCCTAAAACTGGTCCCCTAGGAGACAAGATGTAGGGGTGAAAGACCCTACTCTAGGGACTTGTTTTAGCGCCTAGGCGACTAACTCTAGGCTGCCTCCGGGGGGCTATACGGTTGCTAGGTGTATACGGTTGGAGGGTAAACCCTTCTACGCCAAGACTCGCGGGCTCCAGGACCACTATTTAATACTAAATCTATTGTACACCGCATCGAATGAATGCCTTAATTCTAATTATACCATTTGAGGACTGGCTGCCGGAGTCAAAGGTGAGATAAAGTCTGGGCGATCTCCCGGATGTCGATCTTGTTATCGTCATCGATTTCCCCCAAAGTCTTTTCAGCATTTACTCAGCAAATTTCATTCAATGATACGACAATGATACGAATACAGGTAATCTAGTCCTCGGAGCCCAATCTGCCTCTAGCCAATGGGAATACACCGCTCCAAATGGGGCCGATGGAGCTCGTGGCTTTGGTCACAATGACGCACGTCGAGCCTCAAACTTTCTTTGTATCTGTGTATATACTGAACCTTCCAATATGATCTATCTACTACTTTTCAGCCAGTGTCTTCGCGTCTCATGCTTATTTCTTGTTTTTCCTCAATAGATCTTGTGGTGCTATTGATACGATATGACAGAATTGATGCGTGACACTGTCTTCGGACATTTTGTACGCTTAATCACCAAACAGAGGTACTTCCAATATGCAGAAGAAAGGGATCCCAAATTATGGAAACAATACCTCGATCGCAAGCAGACGAGAAATATGGCACTGCACGGCAACACTAATGGACCATCAGCAGATGACAATTCAGAGAAAGAGATCATCAATACTCCCTCAGATGTATCCTCTGATGCCAGGGTTGGAGGAGAAGAGCATGAACAACAGCTAAGCAGCACAATCACCGGCCAGGTAATCGATCCAGAAAAAGGCCGTGATGTCACAATGGTGACCTGGTTTGGCGATAATGACCCAGAGGTACGCACCTATCAATCTGTTCGCGCAAATTGAGGCAGGGTTAACAAACACAGAACCCTATAAATTGGTCAACCTTTAAAAAGGTCTTCGTCACCTTCGAAATCTGCCTCTTGACCTTCTCCGTATACATCGGCTCTGCCATCTACACTGCCGGCATAGAAGACGTCATCCAGACCTTCGGCGTCAGCCAGGTCAAAGCCACACTCGGCCTCACCCTCTTCGTTGCAGGCTACGGTCTCGGTCCCATGATCTGGGCGCCCATGAGCGAGATACCCCAAATCGGACGAAACCCGGTCTACATTGGCACCTTGATCGTGTTTGTCATTTTCCAGGTGCCAACCGCTCTGGCAGTCAATTTTGCAATGCTGTTGTGCTTTCGATTTCTGACAGGGTTCATTGGCAGCCCAGTACTCGCTACCGGAGGAGCAAGCATTAGTGATATGTTCGAACCGAAAAAGCGTGCATATGCTATTGGAATATGGGGCATTGCAGCCGTCTGCGGTCCAGTTCTAGGACCGTTAGTAGGCGGGTTCGCTGCCCAAGCCAAAGGCTGGACATGGACAATTTGGGAGCTCATGTGGCTTTGCGGCTTTTCTCTTATTCTCTTTATCTTCTTTCTTCCGGAGACTAGCTCTACCAACATCCTCTACCGTCGGACTCGCCGCCTCAGGAAATTGACCGGCATCCAAACTCTCCGCTGTCAGCCAGAGATCATGGCCGAACACATGACTGGAAAAGAGGTAAGTCTGTCTTCTCAAACCCCTTGCCTACCACTAATCCATCTACCGCAGGTCGTACTCATCGCACTTATTCGCCCTATCACCCTGAATCTTGAACCCATAGTCTTCCTCCTGAACCTTTACATAGCCCTCATCTACGGTCTCCTCTATATCTGGTTCGAATCTTTCCCCATTGTCTTTGTAGGCATTTACGGCTTCAACCTTGGCCAGGAAGGTCTCGCCTTCGTCGGTATCCTTGTTGGTACGTCAATCCCCGTCCCACACCCTCCTTCACTCCCAATAATAAATATACAACATATCTAACGTTCACACAGGCGCCATTCTTGTCATTCCCCCCTTCTTCCTCTACTTATATAAAGTCGTAGAGCCCCAATTCAACGAAAAGGGCGAATTGCAGCCCGAGAAAAGACTACCCCCCGCCTTCGTCGGCGCCTTCTGCATTCCGATCTGCCTCTTCTGGTTCGGCTGGTCCGCCCACGCAGGCCCCAATCTCTCCTGGATCATGCCCATCATCGGCTCCTCCTTCTTTTCCTTCGGAACCTTCCTCCTCTTCAACTCTGTGCTCAATTACCTCCCTGACGCTTACCCCGAGTATGCGGCTAGTGTGCTTGCGGGCAACGATTTCATGAGAAGTTCTTTTGGTGCGGGATTCCCTCTGTTCGCGGCTGCTATGTATAACAACCTTGGAGTCGCGTGGGCGAGTTCGACGCTGGGATTCCTGAGTATTGCGTTTATTCCGATTCCCTTCGTGCTTTATAAAGTGAGTAGCTGGCTTCCCTTTCTGACCCCAGCGGAAGGACATCATGACTAATTCGTCGTCTTTATAGTATGGTGCGCAAATAAGAAAGAAGAGCAAGAATGCTCGGCAGGACATTTAGATCTGGAGCAGGTCGTCGTAATAAATTCGACTCAGCACCATTCGTTCCGAAACTAGAGGCGTTTAGCACATGGATGGAAGCATTTTTGCTGGGGGGTTGCTCCAGGTCTTAGATAAATAAATCATGGAATGTACATATAGAGTATTACATGATCGATAAAGGGCATCAGTGGGTGTTGTATATAGCTTCTAACAATCAAATGTAAATATGTTTCGAAAATCTGGACTATGCAATAGATACTCCAGACTCCGAGGTCAAACGAACATGAACGGCCGTTCGTAGAGCGTTTTAGATGGGTGGGGGGGCAAGCCGCAAGTACTTTCGTATTAAACCCTCACCATCGAGCTCCTAATCTAAAACACCGGAAATAGTATCTATCTACCTCCAGCGCATACATATCCCACGTAAATAAGATTCACACTCTCCAATATGTTATCCAGGCCTTGTATACAGCATATATATTTTATATACACCCTGAACTTAGGATTTCGAAATTGCCTGTTCCGGGATACCTTAGGAAAGAGAGTAGGGCCATGTTAAAGAGAGTATTAGGTAAGGGAGTATATGAGAGGAGCACGAACTAAGAAAGTAGAAGAGAATGTTGACGATATAGAGGGATGCAGTAACATATCCTTAGCCATCAAGCTATCACTCCTGGTGCACGAAATACTTGATGCAAGGCCCCCCTACTCACGTACATGTGTAACGCGTGCAGAGTAGAGTGAGTAAATCCATCCCACGACTGCACGCTGATCGTGATCCTTAGCTTTCCGAGGACGACGGCCGATATACTTTATCAAAAAGCCGCAATTTAAACATAGTTCTTATCGAAATCCACAACTTTTGTTTCACCTACTCAAGACCTTTTGGACAAGACAATCCATCTGCGACCACTCCTCTGGAAAAATTAGGGGTGAACAGTCCCTCATTAATAGTGTCCGATACCACATACAGTATATACATAACCGGGGTGGTTTTTCAGCCTTAACCTACCTGCAGGTCTCATCGGACCACAAAGATCTGTGGAAAATTTGCCTACTAGGGCTTGATACAGAGCTAGTAGATACCTCTAAAGGCTTGCTCAGACCAGAAAACGACACTTGATGAGACTAAGATGTAGAGAAAAGACAGCGGGAAAGAGATGTCTTATGCTGTAGATAAGCACGGCGAACCGACAAGGCAACACGCTTCAGCTCAGTCTTGGTACTCAAACACCCTCCGAGGGCATCGCGGATGGCCAACCGCTTATGCCTAAAATTTAATTCCTTCCAAGCGGTGGTTCGCTTATTGGGAAGAAATATTTCATTCGTTGCGCGCTTTGGAAAAAAAAGAAATGCACATCTTTCAACGTCGGTAGATCTATAAAAGATAGCCTCGCTCGTTAGTTCCTGTCATTGGACCAGCATTTTACTATGCTCCGTTTGCCGGCGGTAAGGAAGAAATGTTTTCTCGAAGTCCTTTAAAATATGCCGTATCATGATATTTAGTCGAATCACTGCATGTGGAAAACTTCTCATACTCTTTATAGCTCATATTGAGCTTGCTCATTACGATCCGGAGCATCCACCCGCGTACGAAAATTTCAATGTCGCAAATGCCAGGTCTTTAGGATTTATAACTTGCCTCGGAAACAAATCAGATCAACAACTGCCATCGATTTTGCCTACTCATCAGGGCCGATTCTTCAATCCGAAGACAAAGACAATGCAGCAGCTTTGTGCAAAACCTCAGTATGGCGGCGGAAACCCTTTCGAGCACGTCGGTGGCTACTGCGGAAGATCTTCAATAGAGAGCGAGCAGAATCTCACCGGATTCGTTCTTTTTGACGTAAGCTTCGGGGCCAAGGTCAACACGTATCTGGCGGCCCCGCGCATGTTAGCCGAGTGTTCATTCAGATGCTTTTGTAGCAACATTACGGTATTGAATGAGACCTTACCGGAGGCCGGGCAGCGCGACAACATTTACATTCAGCCAGAATTCATTGCAGCCACCGACCGCTTGATATATGACAGAGCTGTTAACCGCCTAGATTCGACTTTTCAGACTAGAGTAGACGTTATTGATAACTATAGTATTCAATACCCGCTGCTTGACAAGTATCTGTACAAGCTGGGGCCGGGTGAGTCTAGTGTATGGGTAGACGCTACCATTGACTCGTTCGATGTCGAAGTGGTGGCACAATTTGAGGCTATCGACGAGAACGACGTCCCAGATCTGATCGACACACACAGTTACATCGATGGGAATGCAGAAGGACAGTCATCCATCAGCTTAGATCCGCGTAAAAAATTTATATGCGATGGACCGCTGCCAGCGTGGAATCCTGCCTGCACCGTACACCACTGCAGATTTCTCTCCTCAAGTCATGGGCGTTGCAAGCTATCGGGGTCTCAATTCATTCTGCGCCGTCTACCAATCTGGTGGATTTCTGTAAGTAGTCCCAATTGCAATTAAACTAGATTCAGAAAACCACCTTCTCACACTGTTTTCTGCAAAAATTCACTAATGGTGTTCTTTGCTCCTGATTCGTTCAGCTAATGCTGGCGGGTACTGTTACAACGGCCCTAACGGAGAACGAGAAGTCTTTTTCTCAGATGAAATGACACTACGCAAAGACTGGACCTGGGATAATTTACCAATCTCAGCCGCGATCCCTTTCCACTGCTGGATTAACTGCTACTGCAGCGATCCACCCGAGATGACGCCTAAACAGCAAAACGTCACACAGCTCAAAATGTGGAATATCCTGATTGAACCTTCCGTCCAGATGGGAATCTTTCAAACAAGTGACGGGTCAATCCGACTCGAGACGGTCGTCACCAAGGACGGCACCACCGATACAACCAACGTGCAGATCGTACCAGCATATCCCTTAGCAGACGGACCAAACACATGCGGATCCTCCGGCTCGCAGCTTTGCCTAGAATCATGGCCCTCCTCCATCGCCGCAAAGCCCACCGCACCCCCCGGCATTCCCGACCTAGCCTACGACGCAAGCACCCAAAGCGCTGGCACCTGCGGTCTCTCGAAAACGTGTACCTCGCAAGCATCCTGCGGGACCTCGGACAAAACATGCAAGTGCACGGAGCCGGACTCCCCAACAGCGCAGCGGTATGGGCTCGATCCCGTCTTCCCGAGCCCGCTCTGCCTCGCCATTACGGCGTTGATCGTCGGAGGGAAGAAAAGCTCGCAGCCTGGGCTTGGAGGGAGAGGGCTATTTCTGGGTGGCACACGAGTCATGCTGAATGGGGACGGTGAGGCGTGGAAATGCTTATGTAATTCGACGTATACTTCTACTGCTTGCTGCTTGGTGGACAATGGGATCGTTTGGGAAGAGGCCGTATAGAAGCGAGGCCACTTTTCCGGTCTAAGGAACACAAAAGGATGGCCCCGCGAAGACGTGACGGCACGAGCAATGAAAGGAATGTGGGGCGAATACACAGTATACCTTCGATCTCTCCGGCACCCAGGCATGGTTCTGGACTGGCAGACCATGAAAGGTTATTCTGAAGTCATCCATGAAAGCTGCCACCGTGCCGGTTATCCGTGTCATCAGACGTCGATAGACCATGCATGAGAAAGTGCAGTAAGCAGGCAATGTAGTCGCTATCAATCTCCGGTGCTAGGATCGTCAGAAACCCTCCCCTGTTCCCGTGTCGTCGAGCCTGAAGTGGCAGCATGGGATGTTACCCTGAAAGGGGTTCGTCTTCTCTTCATTGCAGCCTCTGTATACAAGCAAAGGAGCCAGCCAGTGGTAAAGATCAATTTCTATGAATGTTGACGCCATTCTGATTGATGGAAATGACTTAAGTCAGAAGGTATCCGAAATGAGGCTTTACGGGATAATTAAGCAAGCAGCCTGTGGTGATTTTGCGAAAGGCACGAACGACTTCCTTCCATGCATGTCAGATCTCCCACACGGGCCCTGTTCATATCCCGAGTCAAAGGACGTGGTGGTTCCGTAAGGACAGACAGCAACTACTGGCACTGTCAGAGCAATTTGCAGCTACCCGGTCCAAGGAGGTTGGTACATAAATGAAAACAGATGCCGTGCTACGATGCAGCAGTAAAGATTCAGTGACTACCAGCGTCTGAAACATTGTATCCTTGGGGAAAGTAACTGCAGGCATGTAGTAGCTTTTCGTCACTGATGATGGTTGGGGCGAGATAATATGGCGTGCATTGTTACAATATATATGGGTAGTCGAATAGTCTGCAGCCTTCGACTGCAAATGCCTAGGTAACCTTGTGATCTCATTCTTTGATCTAGGCTTTTTGGAGTGGATTTGGGTGATTTAGACGTTATCATTCCGCATTAACGGCGACTTCAACAAGGGATTGCTCTCCTGAAGACACAAGTTCGTCCTCGTTTGCAGTCCTATCCAACCAGCCACGATTTGCTCACATGTATAGACATACATCTAGATGGAAAATCCCGAGCCGACCTTCCTACAAATCTTCTTATGTGTCGCCCAATGTTTTTTCTGGCACCCAGTCGAACAATACAGCATATACAAGCATCCCAAACAGCGCCGTGTACCTTTCCTCTTATAGCAATTACCGCACGGTTGTAGCCGGGTATCGAGGTGCACCTTGCTCTTGCTCTCCATCTCAAGCGTCCATACCAGCGAGCGGCGCATGAATGAGGTCACCTTACCCATGAAAGAGAAATGTTTGTCTTTTCCACCAGGGATAGCGGTCAATCTTCGATACTCCTCCAGGTCCTTGACAGCATCGTTTAGGCGACCTTGCTTAGCATTGACGACGCTTCTGAAGAATAGGAGTGTTGATCGATGTCCTGGATCGTTTTGTCCGGTTTCGATCTCGGCTTCGAAGGCGCCGTCTATTAATTCGCGTGCTGCGTCGTATTTGCCATTTCTGACAAGATGATGGATTTCCTGCATGTTTTCTTGATATTGTGTTGATAATGATGCAAATGTCTGCGGGTCAAGCTGGGCTGGAGCAGCAGGCTCTGTGCTCCCGGGAGCATCGCTTGCTCCATCTTTGCTAGCTTTGAGTGGCGGATGAGGTGGCAATTGCTTCTCTTTGGCGTCCACAGTTTTTTGAGATGCTCTCATTCGCTTGAAGTTGCGTAGAGAGACAGTGGACTCTCCTACAACCTTCAGGTCCAGATCATAGATGGAAGATTTCATTTCCAGGGCTTTCTTGATCACCTCTAGTGGATATGAGTCCTGATATAGACGCTCAGCAGTGCCCCATCTCCGAACACCGTCCGCTTTGGCGTGTTCTAGTCATTGAGAAAAGAGTTTCAATGTACTTACCTTTTTGATATCTCTGATAGTGCTCTTCATTACATCATTGCAGCGACGGGCCCTTGTATCATCGAAATGGTTGTAAAACTTCAGGAGACCTATGGCTAGGACGACGGTCGCGCTGCGCCGACCAAATAGTGCCAACTCTGTCTGGCGCTGCTCCAATGGAATATCCCTTTCCGGCACTGGTGAAAGCATCTTAGCTGACCAACTCCTTTTCTGTGGTCGGCCATGGCTGTCTTCAAGAATTTTGACCATGTTTTGGACTTCATCGAGACACGATTCCCATAGCAGTTGTACGATGGGTCCTCTCGTTGTTTGATGCATGGAGTGCCAGTCCAGCTTCATTATAGAGTTCACAATTGCTTCATCCACAATAAATCCCAACTTCTTGTCCCTAAGCAGATCTCTACTCAACGCTGCAGCAGAGGCAAGGTTGTAGAACTCAGTATCTGTTTCCACTTTTGCCACTTGCCAAGCTGGCGTGGGTATGACAGGGAATGCAGTAGGCCATGTTTGGCTACGATGAGCGTAGAGTAACGCGAGCGCTACCCTGTGACTAGCAACCAGCTTTGCGTTCTGGCCCCAGACTGGATGTCCTCGAAGCATGATAGTGAGGAGGGGACTTGTCCTGATGTATTCCATGCCATTGCCGGCTTGTCCTCGGGATTCGGAGGACGAAGGATTAGACTTGGGAATGCACAGCAATTGTGACGCAATGAGAGCCCTTAGCCCAGGCTGTATGATTGATGATCGTGCCAATTTCAGCGTCTCTTGGATCTCCATTGCCGGGCTGCCAACAGCCATGGCTGCGCCGACATCATCCCAGCTCCGCCAAGAGCGCATCTTGGCCTGCGCTTCTTCGTCTAGCCCGATGGGCATTTCCAGCATAACATCGCGTACAGTGTGGAAGAGGAAAAATCCTTCGTAAGAATTCATGGCTTCATTAAGTTGCAAGACTGCGGGATCAACATCATCAGGGATGAGCGCCATCGCCTCTCTCATCCTCTTTATGACCATTTTCATAGATGGGAATTTTTCCAATAGACCTTGGGCATCCATGTACTCATAAACCTGCAAGTGGAGTTCTCTTTCGGCTAATGTATTCAATTTCTCGGTCCGGAGTCGATTGAGAGGACCTTTCAGGTCCGTGAGAATGTCACCACATAGCTCTGCAGATTGCAATTTGTCGATCATATCAAGCAGCTCAGTGGTTTTGTCGCTAGCGTTGGCGGACTCTTTGATCTCAAATTTTTGAAAGAGCTCCAGGCTCTGAACAGGAATGACACCCCAAAATGTGGCTAGGAGGCAGATCAATTGCATGAAAACGGCCGGCATCTCCACGCGTATATCAGCGATCATTTTGTCCAAGTCATTCAAACTGCGCAAACCCTCGACGTCTTCGTCGATGCCACCGAATATTGCTTTGACGTCAGTGATCAATGGGCACCCTTCAAGCAGTCCAAGCATGAATCGCTTAGGTGACAGTTGTGGGCCGAACATCATCATGTTGTGTGTAAGTATAGCCAAGGCTAACGGGTGCCCATTGACGAACTTGTGGATTTCCTCCAGGTAGATACCGTCCTCGTCTGTGTCCCAAGTAGCGAACATGGACTGCAGTTCGGGGTCTGTCTGCTGTTTTCGAGCGTCGATTTCTTGCAATAGCTCACTGACATTCTCTTCTGCCAGATCAAGTCCCATCAAAACACTGGCTTTGGTGAGTAAGTCCATCGAGTCCATTGATCGAATATTTGTTGCATTCTTCCGTGAAGCCCTCGTTGCAAATCGCATAAGTTGCATAGCCGCCGTTGTCTTCAGGCCAAATATAGGAAATGAGAAGGTATCTCGCAAGAGAAAATCGAATTCGCGCCGACTACCAAGGACTAAAGCAGTTTTGCCACCGCGGAGTGCCTTGACAAATTTTACCAACGCAACATGTTGAGTTGCCAACTTGGTGGAAGCCGCTACGGTCATTGACTCCAGACTATCAATTATAACAAGGTGTCTGTTTGCGCGCAAGAATGGGATGATACTTTGCTGTCCGGTATAGGGATCTGGACAATGGAAATGCAAATGTATACTCCGACACATGTTGTCGACTGTGAAACTCTGGTCCCGCGAAAGCTGAAATACACGGTTCGCCACAGCGCATCCAGTGCTATGCCACCATTGCGCAAGCATGGAAAGTAAGACCGATTTGCCAATACCTGACTCTCCAACAACGACCACTGGGCGGCCACCCTCGAGAACCATGCATTCTAACTGTAATAGGTCATGTTCGCGGCCAAAACCTACGGGTGCTGCGTCTGCAGCGTCATCGTTATAGATGACCACCTTCGAGAACATGTTCACAGTCTTGATCACATCGTCTCTTTGCAGCCATTCTTGTGACTGATAGCAAACAGGCACAACATCATCTGTAATTCGAACATCTGTCCCAAATCGAGACAACCTCTCTGCGGAATGCGCCACAGATTTGCGACCACAATGCACGGCATACGGTATGTTGCGGCCGACGAACAGGATTGCATAGAACCAGGATGTGAAGTGCTGGACGCAGCGTGATAGGACTTGATAGGACATTGCGACTATCTCGTGGACACCATATTGTCTCAGGACACGAGGTATTGTACCTCCGGGTCCAGAATGGTGTGTGGAACGGCAAGCCGTGAGGACGACTCGTTCGACCTGGTGTTGTTGCAAGAGCATACCCACTTCCTCTGCCGATCGTCGATCGCCAACGCAAGTAAATCGTCCTGGCATAGAAATATTCTCAGCCCAGCTTTCGGTGAAGGGGGAAAAAGGAAAAGCGTAGACTTTGTTGTATTCGCCTCGCGGACTGATAGCAGAACACACGGGAGTCTTTATTATGATCATAGAGGAGATTCTTGATCAGACGAGGCCTGATTGAAACAATAGTGGAGAAGGGACGTAAGTACACGCACCATTGGGAGTGTGAGATCCCTTAATGAACTCTAACACGGCACTATCATCGCATCAGCAGACAATATGGATTGCATTGCTTCATGAAGCTTACTTTCCGGCATTATCCTTGTCACCGTGGAGATCGAAGTGCACCAGGCTGAAGTAGCCTGGTTGACGTCCCTCTAGGTGTGCACGGAATGCATCGAAAGTTGCTGGGTGAATGACTTCAACACGCGTGAAATCCTTCAAAGCTGGTTCCAATTTGGCTAACGTCTCCAGACTACCAAGTGCTTGGTGTGCAACAAGTCTATGTGAGATATCGGCCTCTAAGTCGGCCCTCGCAGAAACAATCAGTACGTTCAAGGTGGTGAGCTCGCCTTTGGAGCCTTGAAAGGCAGTATCTCTCATCCCTTCATTTGATGACCCGCTGGTAAAGACTCTCGTAACTATCGCAGAGGCTACATTTGGGAGCGATTCTAGGACAATCGGCCGTTCTAAAGCCTCCCAAAGCAAATCTGGTGGCATATTGGGCGAATCTTCGACTTCAACAAGCAATAATGACCCATCGTCGAGCAGATCGTCCTCTTCAAGCACCTTCGAGCAATGGATGAAGAAGCTCAATTGTCTACCATGATCAGTCAAAGCGCTCTCAGCGTCCGTAGCTCGCTCTCGCTCAAAAGGATTATATTGCGCAAAGTCCTCCAGATACCATCTTATCTCCTCTGTCACGAATTGATTTGGCAAAGGTATTCGAACCACGTTCTCCCTCGATTTCTGGACATTCACAAAAAGAATGTCGATCTGGTCCGGAGGGGCGTCGCCTTCGGCCACAGCGATTCTGATTGTCTTTGCCATATTCTCACAAACAGGTTGACAGGTCACTTTGCCAAACGAAATAATCCTCGCACCAGAATCGAAAGTACGAGGTACCAACTATGCTTAATAAGATTGATGAGACTGCATGTTTTGGGGCCGATATTTGGCTTTGCGCTGCCAGCAGAGGTCTAGAGCTCTTTCAGATCTGGTGGCTTGGGGGGTGCGCTGTAAAGCTTGGCTGGGGTTGCATGAGGTTTGGCACAGCCCAGGGCCAAGGCGCGAAGAAAATCTAGAACCTATGGCTGTATACATTCATAAGTAGAGGCTTCGCAGATTGTGGATGATCAATCATGTCGTTGTCACCAGTCTGCTACCTGCTCAAGCCAGAAAGACTTGAGCCAGCTGCAAGTGCTACCTCCTGGCTTGGTCGCATTGTCCGGCATTATGCGGTCCCTGATGCCGACTTCACCCCTGAAAAACCCTCCAAATTGCTTGTTGATTTCACTATTTCTGAGACAAAGATAGCCGATGTATCTGCATTTATGAACAACAGTGATAATGGGCAGCTGGAGCTTCAACTTGCAGGTCTTGCATCCACGTTCCGAAGCAGAGGCAAGGATAGTGGTGTAGAATTTTCGACGACATCGATCCGACATGTTCGACTCCAGAAGCACGAGAATGCTCTCAAAGCGATCATCAGCGATGGTGAGGTCAAGGAGGATTTGACCAGGATGTTGAAGCCTGGAGGAGACCCGGCCTACTTTATTGTCGGAATGTTGATATGGGAGAACGCAACCTTTGTCGACTCTCGCTCGAGGTCGAAAGGCGTTGGTGGATCAGTTGAGCTGCCTGTGTCTACGGCGGTCGCTGCATCGACGGGCTTGGTCATACCAGACGTTGATCCTAAATTGGCAACTGAATCCGAAGCCGCGCAAAAACGGACCATTTCTGGCAGGAGTGAGGGAAGTAGCATCTTTGCCTTTGAATATCGGACAGTGCGACGGAGGATTTTCTCAATCGGGAGCAATTTCACGCCGCGACTTGGTGGCTACGGTGGGCGGATCGAGAAAGATAGGGTCTTCGGACATTCGAGTCTGAAGCAAGATGATACACTCGTGTCTGAAGATGGTCCGGTCGTGATGGACGACGACTTGGATGGTGTTTCTTGGGCAGATCTGGTCGAATCAGAGCTGGAAGTAGAAAGCGTTTGTGATTTGTCTTTGGCTTTTGACTGATAACAGTATTGCGAAATGGTAGCCTGCATCAATTTAAGGTCAGCTAAACAATGTTTGCCTGCTTTTGACTTGACTGATCGTTATTTGGAAAGTGGGCTAGAATGCTATCTCTTACTCACAAGCCAAAATGCCTGTTGCATTATTAGCAATCTTTACAAGACATTGTAGCTGTTAGAACCATGACGGGGGACCACCGCATATCCAAGAACGGGCTTGGCAGCAAGTCACGTGACAGGGTCAGTCGTTGAATCACTGGACCAGGAAAATTCAGTAAGTTCAGTGACTGAACTCACTGAACCAGACAGTCTTGGCAGACTTTCCTTTATCTACATAGTCAGGGCTCTCACCCACCTTAGATAGATCTCCTTGTATTCAACTCACTAGTTAGACTGAGCAGTTACTTCAGTACAGAGGCTCACTCCTACTTACTAAGTAACTAAGTGATACTTGAACATACCTTGCCATAGACCCCACTTGACTTGATTACTCATCTTCAGAAGAATCCCACACGCCGTCAGTTCGTAACACTTGGCTTCGGTTCGGGGATGCTATATATATATATATACATATAATTCTTTATCTTATATATATACTCCCATTCCATTCAACAAGGTACTGGGGGTTGGTATCTCGAAAGTAAAGGGGTATATTATTATATGAGTATACCTATCCAAATATCTTATCCATCAGTAAACTCGCTAGCACTTCCTCCCCAGGCGTCCCTACACACCTATCCACTCGATTCCCCCGTCCCCTCTGCAGCCAACCCCCCGTATCACCTTTAACCTCACCCTCTACATACTCCCTATCCAGCATCTTCATCTCCCTACGATCAACAACACACATCCCTCTCGTCCATTGCCCCTGCGTCTCCACCCTAACATCTTCACTTTCCCTAATCTTCCAACCTTCCCCTTTTCCTTTCTGAGATTGAGATTCATCCCCAGCGGAGAGGGCATACCATATACAAACGATATCGTGCAAACACATGTATGTGGCGCCGCCTCCCAGGCCCGCGGCGCCGTGGTATAGGGATTCAGATTTCTGGAATGTAGCGGCTAGGAAGGCGCCGACCCATTCGGCTAGGGGGCTGCCCTGTTCAATCAAGGTGTTGGTTTTGGCTTCTACGTGGGCACGACGGAGGACGTGGGGGGTGGTTATATCGAGGGGGAAAAGTGTCACTTTCAATCTTCTCTCGCCTAGGAGGTCTTTGGATGGGTAAGGTGGGAGAATGTCATCGAGCGGCATTGTGCTTGAAGGGTTGGGAGATGTGAGAGCGTAGACTCGCGCTGCTGCGTTGGCGTCGGCGATACAGTTGAATTCGGCTACAGGGGTGATGTTGCCGGGTTCGTGAATAGTGCCGCCCATTACGATTAGGTTTTTGGCTTTTAGGAATGTTTGAGGGGATTGGGAGGCTGCGAGGGCGAAGTTTGTGAGGGGGCCGATGGCGATTAGGGTTATTGTGTTTGGTGGGTTTTCGTCTAGGATTCGGAGAATTTCGAGGTGGGAGGGGCGGTGAGAGGGGGTAAACAGGCTATTTAGTGTCGTGGGGTCAGTATGTGCGTCTTTTATTGCTGTTGAGGAGAGCATGGTTTCAGGAGCTGGTGGATCGAAGAGGTGAGCCCAGGTTTCTCGTGGGCTGCTGTGGTGAGGGTGCTGTTGATTCGTCAATAAGAGACCTTGGAAAACAGGCCGACTAGCGCGTACAGTGTTATGAACATTGCCTAGGCCATCGATACCATCTTTTAGAGGTCATTAGAATGCTAGACAGTCTTTTTGGAAAGACATGACGCACGGTAGTAATCTGCCATCAGCGCTTGCCCTCCGAGTGGGCCTTCGGCACCGACAGAAACGAGTGGCTTGTTGGTCTTCAAAGCTTCAAACCCTTCAGGACTTGCATGGTCTTTGCGCCATTGCATTTCTTTTTCGATGATGTTAAACATAGAGACTACATTGCGAAGACAGCTATGGATAACGTCATAAGCACCATTCAGAGCACATTGCTTCAGGGAAGGTTAGCCAACTTTTGCACGTCTACATTTCCGTATGTAACAGAGATCAGCAAAACTTCGAGCTGCTCAGGACTCGATGCCAATGCTAACAGGAGCGCAAGTACATCGTCACAGCCCTGGTTCGTTCAGACAATGTTAGCTCCAAGAATGCTCCGTGATAATGACCATGTTCGTACCGGGTCTGTGTCGATAATGACCCTTTCCTTGACCATGTTTGATATGAGAGAGGTCCAGTATCACCGTCAAACTTGGGGCGTTCACTGTCACGCGTGTCACGTCGTGTCTAAATGGATGGCGTTGGAGGTTTGATGCTTGGCATCAAAAGAAGACATAAATGTGCCCCTGGCTCAGTCAGACCCTCGCCCGTGGCTGCCGCCTTTAGGATGAGCAGGGGTGCTGTGGCACCTCAGCCAGGTGATGCAGCACCCCACTACGAAGTACAGAGCGTGACACGAAAAGTCCTGATTTGTGCCAAGAGTTTTAGAGTGCCAAGACCTCAGCCTTACAGAGTGCCCCCTAAAACGGGTGCCTAGACAACTGCCGTTTAGGCCCAAGCTAAAGCGTATTTTAAGCCTGATAAATAAAGCCCATGGGGTCAAGACCCCTATAAATGGCCGCTAAGCCTTTAATCTAGGGGCCCCTAAAGCCCCTTAGGTTCCGGGTACCCTCGAGGGCTATCAGTAGCGAGTTGGGGTTAGGGCTTACGATAATGGCTTCGCGTTGATCAGGACTTTTCGTGTCACCCTCTGTAGGGTGATGAGCATCCTACACTCCTCCATCTGCTCACCACACCCCACACGAAGGGCCGCAGTTCAGCTTGGTCCAAGTAGCCTCGAAGAATGGCTTGCTTTCAAGGTACAAAGGAGCGACGCGCCGCCAACTCTGCCACCTTTGATCCAGATACTGCAAACCTTCGTCTCTCTTGTGTTCCTACCCAACGCCCTTCTAGGAGCCCATGAGGTGGAAGCCAGCGTTAGGGACATTACAACCTACGTGGACAAGACTCTCTATGACCAGGATTGGGCTTTGGGACGTTACGAGCAGTGAATGCACATCAGCTCGATGTTTGCTAGGAGTCACCACTTACAAAATTCGAATAGATGGCTGAAAGTACTCGAGGTGAAGAGGAGACGCGACGCAGGAGAATCGTTGGACCCTAAAAATAACGCATCCAATACTTCGCAAGTATGCAATCGCCGTGTCTGAAAGAAGGAGACCCTCCTCTCAGTCTAGCTACGATTAAGGATTTCCTTCGCTTCCACGTATCCCTCAACAAAGGCAGGATCGATAACAAGAAACGAATTACCGTTGACTTGGTGAATACTTTTTTAAAGTGGCTTTTCGCTGGCTTTACTCGAGTCACCGGTACCGTCGTTGATGATGAAGATAGGGCTGCGGTGCAGGATATAGATTTAGTATATCTTGCGATAAGAAACCGCTCTCGCTAACAATTACTTAGTAGGTGAGGAAAACCTTAACTAAGCAAGGCTTATCTGTGAAAAAGTATGAGAAGAAGCACATTTTTGGTGGGAAGGAGGTAATCCAATTTACTATTACATTCTGGACCGCCGATGGTGCCGTCTTTATCCATCCACGCAATAAAGCGCAAACTCCCTGGGTGATCAACCTCTTGTCGTGGACTGGGGCTAGGATCGGCGCCTTTCTAACGGATATGAAGACAAAGAGCAAAGGAGGTCTTTGTTATAGAGTATATGATTGAGTATAACCCTCGAGGACTTCTTCTGATTAATTGTAGGATATTGACCTTGTGCTCAAGCGGATACCTGACGGCGGCTGGAAAGTGATCTATTAGGTTGACCAGCGTTAGGTCAAAAATAACAAGGATCCAAAGAATATAGTGTACTGTCTACCGTGGTCATAAGTCCAATGAATACTCCGGAGGAAGATCTGGATACGGTCGCCTCCCTCGAATCCCTTCAAACCAAAGAGCAACGAGAGGTCCTCGACATTGTCGCTCAGCTTCGCAAATGCGGTCTCGAAAGTGTTCTCTCGCTCCCCCAGCTTGTGGTCTGTGGGGAGCAATCAGCTAGGAAGAGTTCGCTCCTCGAGGCCCTCACGGAGATACCCTTTCCAAGGAACGATAACTTTTGCACTCAGTTTGCAACGGGAATTATACTACATCGAGCCCCCTCAGATTCGCTCACCATCAAGGTGATTTTTGGTGGAGGCGCTTCACTAGCGCCCGATGGCCAACGATTATGAAATCCACTGTATCTTATCGTCACAGAGGGTAACGGAGTGATGTATGCTCACCTTCTTAGCATCACTAATATTATCTGGAAGCGGCAAGATGTCCAGGGCGAGAGATAGCCCTCGCCAAGACTGTTATGGGACGAGTCCTACCTCGCCGCAGAGAGCTGACTGTACTGGCACGACTGGGTATCAGGCAATTGTCACGCCATCTTCAGACCATTCATGTACTACCAAGTTTCTAGTTGATTCTCTTCTCAACTGTCTCATCTTTCTGATTTCGGTTGAGGCCTGTATGAATATGCGCAGCGCATAACATCGCTGATAGATACCCTCACTCTATGCTTCCTTTCGTAATCTTGTCCTTTGTGTCGTCTTCTCTAGGCCCAGTGCCTCGAAGTCATCCTTGCTATCTTCTTTACTTCCGAAGTCTTTCTCGCAGGCTTTCCGTTCCCCTGATTGCAACCTTTCTCACGCATACATCAAGCTGTGGTGGTAGATATGGATGTACCAATGACTGTGTTAATTTCCCTTCCGCCCTACGACTCGACTAAAACTTCTAGTGATGAACTGGATCTGAGAAAATCCGAATCAATACAAGTAGCAAGCCTTTCATATTGCTGCGATCTCGACTGTGATTTCACAGAGAATATCCACCTCGAAGTGAAGCTCTACCAAGTGAGCCTGACCAATGAGGCTGCAGTTGCGATTTCATATACCTGGGGGGAGTTCAACCGACGAAAGGTTACTGTTGGACATTGAGTAGATGGTAGAGGTGTCGAACGGGAGCTGGGCCAAGAGTGGAATACTCTGGAACTAATAGTCCAATTGAGTGAGATCTGTCTAGCACACAAGGCTTGCTGGTTGGACCAACTATGCACCCCTCAAGAAGAAAGAAAAATTACGAATTACTTTGGCCCGTATACCAAGTATCTATCGGACACTTGATGTTGTAATTTTGATGCCTGGTTGCCCATGCCAATGTTTGTCGCGTATTGCTGCGGAAGCATTTGAAGACCTGAAGATAAATGACTGGAACGCTGCCTGGAGTGTAGGGAAGGAGCTTATCAGATGCTTAGGTTCCATGGGGCTCTGTTCCTACTTTGATCGCGTTTGGACTAGACAGGAAGTGCTTTATAGTCGTCGGATTCGCCTTGTTTGGACGAGACTGGAGGAGAGTCCATGCGTAAAACCTGAAGAGGAACTCTTGAATCTGGTCGGGTATGCTCGGCTATTAAGAGACAGATCGGAGAAGAAGGACAAAAGATTTCTCTATTTAGATTTGGCGAATCGCAAACTATTCTATACCATGGCTCAGCTTTTAGGCTTTTATTCAGCGTCATTATCGAATGAGACTTACGATGGACCAGCAAATAATGAGGTCCTCATTCAATTTCTCTCTGGACCGAGTATCAACAATGGTCAACCCATTAGTCTTGAGATGAATGTCGATGACCAAATTCAAAGGTTTGCCCATCGCATGGCATTTCTGAGCACCTCCGCGCGGACCACCACCAAGGAGTGGGATTATATCACCTCAGTCTGGGTGGACTGCCCGGGCTATGAGATACCGAAAGACCATGAAACTGTGGGTATTGCCCGCTTATTAGAGAATGCAATTCGCCAATTCGAGAAATTACACAGGAAATCCATCAATGTTTGCGCTCCTGCTGGACTCTTTGAGTATGGCTGCAGTGAGAGGGCGTTATGGAGGCCAACCAAATATCTTCACGAACGACCGCACAATACGATAGACATTTATGCACCAATTTGCCAACCCATCTGCTTTATACCGGTAGCAAGTATGGCACGCGTCCCACTCGACCGCCTTGACAACGCCGCCGTTGCAATAAGTCAAAGATGTCTTGACTTTGCCGTAGCATTCTCGAATAAGACCACGGCAGAGGTTTTCGAACAGCTCAAAGGTGTAGTCAACTTGTGGGCGGAGGAAGCAGTCCGAAAGATCTTTACAAGCCAGGCAGGACGCTATGTATCCCTGAATGGTCTGGTTTTAGAAGAGGCGATGCAATTCAAGTTTGAGCTTCTATTATGTCTGAACGCATGGACAAAATATGCATTCCCAGGCATCGAGGGTCCCTACGTAATGCCCAACGAAGGCAGAAGTTGGTCAGGGGCAAACATCGATCACGAAAAGGCAGCCTATCATTTGGTTACCTCTGCATTAGGTCTGGATGCTCGGAATTACTGGAAGAAGGGCTTGAGGTTATTAGTCAGCTTTGAAGGCCCACCATGCATAGGATTGGCAGCTTTCAACCAGAAAGATGCAGACGAAAAGGTGGATTCTGACCAGCAAATAACATTGTACATAGGAAAGATGGGTAAATCTTCAGGATATTCATTATTGGAAGTAACCCAAATGCAAAGGGATTCAGAGAATTTCGCTGTTACTGGGATCTGGGTGCCTCGTCGCACTACCCCGTTCGAAGTTATCGGAGCTTTGATAATGGCCGAGACATCAGAGATGTTTCATAGCTGGTGGTGAATAAATGGCACCGGGACTCCTGGCCTACTATTTCTAATTCCTCACGGCTTGCGGTTCCAGGTTCTGTTCTTAACAAAGCTATCCTGTCAGCTCAGTTTAGAATTTTACGATCAGAGTCATGATAGCACTGTTGGCAAAGCTTCATTCATGATTACGTTTGACTCATTTACCTCAGAATACGTCGTATGGCATAAAGTAATCCGTAACCAAAGCTGGAAAGAGTGATACCATCATAGAACCTTAATCTTTACGGTTGAAAATTACCTAGATTTGGACCTTTAAATGCTAGCCAAACCTTCAGAAAAGGGGTTTATACACAATTCGTATCTGAGAGGAATAGGGACCCCCGAGTGTTGAGAGCTATCGTTCAGCCGTACTCGGGCCTCGATCTTACAAAAATCCATAGCCCGCCAAGACCTCACATTGATGAACGTAAGTCCACAAGCGCATACTATCATCTCATACATAAACGAACTTTCCAAAGTGCATGTCCATCACACATCCAGTCGGCTTGGAAGTGCATGAATCGACTCACTGAATAGTGGTTACTCAGCTTACAAGTATAGATGTTATCTGTTTTTTCCGGAGGTGACACGTGCTAGCGCTTTTCTTTAGATGCTCGAACGTTGGGTCTCGGCTTGACTTGATTAGCATACGAGGTCACGGAGCAGAAATTAGCCTCGTTGCTAGCGATTCATCATACGATGGCGAAAATAGTGGTACTAGCCTTTAAATAAATCTACTAGCCCGAACGATCCATGAATGGCTTCACTAGTAGTGTGGAGAGGAGCACCAGGATTCTAACCAGTCCAGGCGAGCTACGACAGAGATGCTACTTTCCTACAACTGGACCTACATGGTTTGTTCACCTCTGATTCTATTGCCTCCTGGCATCGTCACAAGTATGCATTCCATTCTCACCCAAAACGGTCTCAGAAGTTTCTTCCCTTTATGACCTCATCTGCGAGAATTTCAGAGTTACACATATTGCTCTCAATGCAACAATATCACATACGATTACTGCAAGATCAGGTCTTCACCAATCCCCCAACCCTTTACTAAGTTCATCGACCCTCGAGCCGGTAAGGAGCATGTCTACAACCATTCTACGGTCTCCTACAGGTCTAGCCCCAATATATGGCGACTTCGGCCCATCTCTCCCGCTGACCCACACACCAACCGCCACGGACTTTACCTCTGCCTTCTGGTGCACCGCACAGCAAAACGGCATACTCCAGACATGGGCCCCACAGTACACAATGTTCTCACGAGGCAACATCTCGGAAACAGCCCGCGTACTTAATCTCGAATCTCTAAGTGAAACCACATTGGGAACGAAACCTGAAAACACAAGCGCTGTTGATCTGTACGCAGGTATTAGATACTTTACTTTCAGCTACGCTAAAGCTGGTGGTGGGAAAGTGCTCTGTTGGGAAATTAATCCATGGAGCGTCAAGGGATTGAGGAGGGGAGCTGTGAGGAATAAATGTGGTGTGAGCACCGCGCATTAGGGTGAAAGTCTTACAGTTCCAGAAGGAGATCGACAGCGATTGATAGTCTTCCAAGAAAGTAATGAGCACGCAGCACAGAGGATTCATACCATCAGAGATACCCTTCCGCCTGTAAGACATGTCAATTGCAATTTCCTACCCAGCTCGAAAGATAGCTGGGATATAGCTGTGCAGATTCTTGATCCTGTGGGAGGATGGATACATACGCATGAGAATATTGTAAAGACGGATATTGAGCGGAGGAAAGAGGCGGTTGTGGATTTGTTTAAGGATTTGGTGGAGAGATATCGAGGAGGGAAAAAAAAGGGAGAGCAAGTACGTGGTGGAGTGTGGCCATGTTGAGCTGGTTAAGAGCTATGCTCCTGGAGTGTGGCATTGTGTTTTGGATATCGTTGTTGGGCCCAGTGATTGATTAAGATTCTAAGATTTTTGAAAGAGATCAATATCTTGTAGCATGAAGAGAAGGAACTATGCAAGAAGTCCCATTGCTAAGACACAGAATGTCCAGCCTTTTAGGTTCAGAGAAGAGAGCCTGAGGACGAGCTGCTGTGTACACATGGCTACAGAGGAGACATTGATTTTCCCGAGCATGAGGTAGGAGGTACGGAAGTATGGCATATGCTTGAACCAAAAAAGTGACACCGGTGTGTAGCAGGTCTTTGCACAATGTGTCAGGAGCTTCAGCGATTGAGATCAGCGATGGGAAAGAGTTACAAGTCTGTGTATTCTTTTTGTACTTCTTTTATTTTCGTCGGATGTAAATCGTGCGTCGGGTCTTCTACGCAACTATGGCCGCGTTGGAAGATCTCGCGTTGCTGCATTTCCCCAACATGTGTTGTGTACATGAACTTGAGTAGGGACGTGCAGCAGATGCTGCTGAATACGGCGTCACCCTCGTGGTGGTCAAGTTTCAACGGCCGAAAGACATGAGAGATCTCATTAGTCCAGCGATCACACCTATCATCCAATTCACGCTAGTCAATGCTCCCTGGAAACCCCCAATTTTTAAGGGCTATACCACTAAGAACAATATCTGGAGCTGTTCTGCTTAGGACGAGATTACATTGTCGTAATCGAGATTCAGCTATACACAAAGAAAAGTGCTGTTATTTATAGCCCCACGTATTAGAAGAATGTTCTTTCCATTCAAAATGGTGGCAAAGAGGTGGTTATTTGAGCACCATGCTGATATTTATCAACAAATCGTCAGAATGGTGGAAGGGGAACCAGCGAATTAGCAGCCCATCCAAAGACACAGCCCCTATTCATCACATTTACGCTACACCCGAACATAACAGCCCGACATCAGCCATGACTCATACCCAAAGCGTCTTAAGCAACATCGAAATACAGCCCTCACCTTTCACTTTCTCCAATACAAATCATCATGAAACAACCCGAAATTCGTCCAGCAACAATCCTCCTCAGCCCTCTGCCTTGGATTCTTCATCTCATACCCAAACGCGTTGTACCACGGCCCTATCCAATCTTTAGTCCCGTCCGGCAGCTCTACCCACACATTCCCTATCCAGTTAAACTTCGCGCCGGGAGGACCGTACATGGGGACGGTGGTGTTGCCTTTGTGGAGGAAGCCCAGAAAAACTTGCGGAGGGGGGCCAGGCGCAGCAGGAGGAGCGTATTGCATGGCGGGCTGGTGGGCAGGTGGGAGGGCATTTGGGTGGAAGAGGGGTTGTTGAGGGTAGGCAGGAGGAGGGTGGCTGTAGTGGGCGGCGGGCGGAGGGGTAGGTGAGAAGTAGCTGTTTGCATGTTGGCTGGCGGGATGTTGTTGGCTCGTGTCGTCGAGAGAGGGGGACTGTGCCAGAACATGAGCTGTCAGCGAGTGTCCCGAAGATGCGCCATGACGAGGTGAAAGGGGACAATCATGCCTTCTGTAGAGGCATTGTTTACCCTCGAATGCCAGATTGGAAACACGAATGACTGGAGCTCGTCCTGAGCTGTGGTGTTGTATCACAGTTGAACTTTTATTGCCCGCAATAAACCTCCATTCTCATCTCCTTGCGACGTCTTTATGTTAATAGATTAGCTCGCCAGTTTGGGGGCCGAGCTCGTTCTAGCCGCCTGTATTTGCATCGCTGCAACGCACCCAGCGTTGTCTACGCGCCGACAGCGGGATGGGGCACAGCACTAAGGGCCGACATTGGCCTGGAAATTACACCGTCCGTGGAATAAGCAAAGGTGTTGCTGCAGAGTACTGTCCATCAAAAAGAACAGTCCGCTTCCATAAACCAATTATTACCGATCATAGTCCTCGCCGAACGAAAGGGGACACTTTGGGTGAATCCACCAACAATATCTTTCTATCTCTTTAGTTCTATATTTAACTTATATCTAAAAGGAGTTTATAGCTAATAAATATTTCAATAACTTAACTAATACTTACTTATCTATTTTAAGTATACTTCAAAGGAGTTAAACCCCCCCGTTACAAGGAGATACTTATTGTTACGGGTCAGCCAGCGTGCCTAGGAATACCTGGGGATAGGGGTATACCTGGGACCACCATCATGAGACGGTGTCGAAGAGTGTAGGAGGAAAGAGTCGTGATCGAGGGAGGTCTTCAAGTGATACATTAGATGTTGTCGCCGCTTTTCCTGATGAACTCGACTTCGAGAAGCTCGTTGCGGAGTGTTGACTGCGCCTTGAATCTCCCTCTACACGGCCGGCGCTCAGGTCCATGCACTCAAGGCATAATTAGCGACCGTAATAGTTGTAGAACTAGATTCCCTCCCCGATAAGGAGAGCCTACCAGGCAACAGCTCACTCCCGTCGTGGGGTGCCTCACCCAGGATCACCCAGGCTCGCGCCATCCTCACCTGCGTCGCGCGAGCACAAAGCGGCGCTCACCCTAGACCCGGCAAGGGGTGCGGCTGGGGCACATGTTTGTCTTCTTGGCATTTTCATGACTCAGCAACGAGATCTCACCGTTGCAGAATAAAATTCTATAATTTTACTAATTTTTTGATTTTTATTCCATTCTATATAAATTGTTAATTATTCTAGAAATTATGTATCAAAGATTATTTGCTAACTTTATTAAAATGATAAATAGAAAGTATTTCTTCGGATGGCCGTGCTATGCCGAGCCCAACACGGTGCTAACATCCAGGACTGATGTGCGGTTTCCGGGCTTCGGATTCCATGCTCACATTCGCTGGCAATGTCGTCTGGTGTTGTAGGCCGTCGAATGATAGCGGTGTTGTCAATATCTTGTAGGCCACTAGGATTCCGAGGAGATGAAATTCATTACAGCAATAGTAGTAGCGATGAGATTGTACCAAGCCGGTGCGTCAATATTCTTGAAACAGATGTAGGGAAGATTTGCGGGAATGGAATACCATTACCTCTTTAGGGTCGAGATGGAGACCAAAGCATTATATACTGCAATATATCCTACGATGTCAACGTGGAAGACTCTTGAAGGCGTATGTATTCAATATGCTTATCCAGCGAGGCAAAGTAATGAATTAGTATTCAGCATAGTTTAACGTAATTTCCTTTGATTTTAAGTCAGTACGGAAGTATAATACTACTGCTAAGCCAGATTTGAAGGGTCTTTGCCATGACTTACCTGGAAAAATTCCTTTCCTCTCGCCGATACGGCCATGCCACCATCCAAACCGAGAGTCCGTTTTCTTTGTAATTTCGACGATTTGGCCCTTCAGGAAAGAGAGATCGCCCGGCTGCTGCCCATCGAAATTCCAAAGTGCAACTGACTTCTGAACGAAGACTCCGCCGTTCAAGTGGCTCTGATTATCAAATTCGGTATCGATCTCGACATAATTGGCTACCCGAGACTGTATTAGATTCGATTGAACATTGGAGCAACAGGCACCATTCTGAAGAAGCATTGCCTTCTGCATACCTGGAAATGTGCCATATTTATCGCCAATGCATCCAAGCCACCAATCGTTTGTCGAAGAAGATTTTTTCAAAACAATAATGATTTGGCCTTTCTCGAAGCCTAGATCATTTGGTTGCTGCGCGTGGAAGTCGAATTTGGCACGGTAGGTCTTGTCGTTGTCAGGAAATTGTAAATGAGTGCCCAAATTGCTACGCGCACTCAGGCTGAAAACTGGATTCTGGCTCACTTACAGGGTGATCAGGAATTGTAGGGACAGTCTTTGCCTTAGGAATCGCGGTGTGATTGAAGTGGGCATTCGCGGTAAGCAATCTTTCGGCGAAACCGTTCATTGCAAGTAATACTTGATTCTTCGCTCTGTCGGAGGTCGTATGCATAATTGTGAAGTCGGCATACGCCTCATTTGCAAGCTTAGCTTGGAGCACGCCGACAAGACATTCCAGAACGAGGACTTGCGCAGACTTGATGGCAAGAGCACATTCATCTGGAGATACGCCATACCATTTTGCTGTCAGTCTCAAGCAAGCTCGGGGATCTTCAAACACGTCCGGAAGGACAATAAGAAATAACGAGAGACCGACTAACAATCTTTCTGGAATCGATCTCCAAACTGGTTCATGTGTTTGGCCAAATTGCTTTGGACGGACGTAGAGTGTGCCGTTAACGACTGGTGAAGTGTGTTTGCTTCCCGCGACTGTACTGCCCTCAAACGTCGCTGCTTGTAAGCCTGCAACAGCTCTCGGCCATCATTCAGCGCTGAGACGAAAGAGCTGATTAGAGCCGGAATAACTAAGAACTCAAGACCTGACATGATAAGACGATACAAGGAATTGATAAAGCGGTTGATTGGGAGCTCGAGAGTGTTCCAACGATAAGTGAGGAATACCAAACATCGAGAAGTTGTTCCACAAGACTCAAAGAGCAAGATCAAAAAAAAAGGAATCACATTGGTTGACTGGTAGATTCAATAGGCCGATTGTAGTAAGCTGAGAAGTTGAAACATATATGAAGCCAAGGTTGAAAGTGAGTTCATCTGAGCATCTGAGGGGATTGCTTAGCCGAGTTTCAGCTTGGGGGTTTGGTTCTACTTGTAGACCTGTGTCTCAGGTTAGTGGGTATGACTACGGATCCTGTCTCGCCTATAAAGTAGTATGATTCGTGGGAACCTTTCAGCGAGAACAGGCTGGCGTCGACCGTAAGGCGGCGCTCACCCTAGGCCCCCGTAGGCCCAAAGAGGGGTGATTTCCGCAATAAAGTAGCCCCGTCCCGTGGTGGCAATCGCTAACTTCAGCCCGTCGCCGCGCCGGTGAGCTCGACACATTTGAACAAAGGCTACGCTTAGTAAAGCTCACCATGAAGGTCGTCAGCCGGTATATTTATAGCTTACTTTTCATCCGCAAGGCTATAACATCGAGCCCTCGCTGGCTGCTGATCAGAGGAGTCCGGGCGCGCTGTGTTGCACCTGTGACCCCAAACGTCTCACATATGCATGATTTACAGGGTAGCCACTAAGACTCTTCACCAAACGAAGGATTCGTGGCAAAGCGCCACCTGGTGTTGCGTGAGCGAGGCTCCGCATCCTTTCAGATGCACAGCCAGATTCCTCGGAGTAGCTTACAGCTCAAGCGCGTTGCGTACCTCCAATTACGTTGCACTTAGGAGTGTTGCGTATCTCCATATACGTTGCAGCCTCGAACAACTTCGCCTCGGAGCCACTGCAAAAATCTCTGTCTTGTCAGGTAAAATAGGACTCAGAGAATTTTGTGCGCTCAATTGGCTCGTAGGTAGTGTTCTACTATTTACGATCTAGGAGATAATCTGGAGGAAACTGGACTGGACATCTCTCTTCCACAAAATTTCCACCTCGTATTGACGATTCTGCATGCGTCGTAGCCAAGGGGAAAAAAGGCGAAGGTCGGTCGCCATCTTTTTACTTGTACGTGTTTGGCTGTAGGAGCCCCAAAATAGTGAAGCCAAGGCGCGAAGTGCTGCACTGTTGCGCGGCAAGCAGGGGTCTCGTACGGAAACCGTAGGGATCGGTAACCTCCCGAGCAGGCTCTAGGGGGTCTTTTGCTGCTTTGGGGACCGAGCGCCCCTTAATCTTAGTGGCCGCAGATCGTCCGCTAGCAAAATGTGAAAGCTCAGCATTTTCCCCATCCCTCTTCATCTTACTCCTTAACAACCACAACAACCCACTCTCGTTCAACAGTCGTTGCCTTTTCTTCTGACATTCGTTCAGCAACAAGTCCATCAACAGTACCACCACCTCCATCTTCACCTATACATCTTCTCATCCTACTCAATCTTTAATCAACCCATATAAACAAACAATATGCGTACTTCAATCTTCATCGCTGTTCCTGCCTTCGCGGTTGCTGTTTTTGCTCAAAGTGTACGTCTTGAAGCACGTCTTGAACCTCTTGACAACCATTGCACTAAGCTCTGATGTATCACTTACCTTCCCTACATCATAATGTGACGATCTTTGATGTCTCTGCTCTGCTGTCAGCCATGTTGTTGTTTGTTGTCAAGTGGCATCTGCTAACACATCCATCATTAGGGGAACCCCGCCCTTTCCTACGGAACTCTGACCAACTCTCTGGGCGTTGCCACTGGTCAGCCGCTGCCAGTGACCACTCAACCTGCCCCTGTTACCACCCAGCCAGCTGCCGCTACCGAGCCAGCCAACACTACCCTTGTTGTCGCGCCCTCTCCCATCGGCACGGGCGTTACCCCTGTTGGCACCGGTTCACACCATAGCACCAACGGCACTTTCACCGTGAGCTCTCCAACTTCCACATTCAGCTCCGGCTCCAGCGCCACCAGCTCTGGCTCTGGCTCGACCACCACCACCAGCAAAGCGGCTGCTGGCATCCTGGAGCCCGCACTTGGTCTCGGCCTTGCCGGTGCCTTCTTTGCTGCCTTCTTGTAATCGACCGGTGTTGAGAGTCTTGTTTGTGACATCTATGTCAATGGTTCATTAGGCGGCATGGTGGGTGATACCCATCTACGGGCGTTTGTTTTCTCAACTTGAAACATCTTGACAAAAGCCTGATTGGCATTTCTCGGGGGAACACAGAGAATAAATCAGTGTAATATTGCACGCATTCAGCGAGGTGAAAGCATGTCGCATGGTTCGTAAATGGCATAGTTGATAGATAGGTCAACGGAGGAGCAATGTTGCTTGCAAATCATAATCTGTTTTATACTCTTGCATCGTCTTGACTCAAGGAACGCGTGTGCCTGAATCGGTCCTTGGGGTCGACCACTGCCCATCACAAGCCACTAACATTCTTGATGCACTCCTGGCACTAAACACCCTCCACAGGATCACAATGCGGTGCGGTGTTCTACACCTAGTGACAAAATTCCCTCCGGTGGTTCTTGTATAGGCAGGGCAGTTGAAGTGTGCCTGATACCCCTCGTACCTGCATTGCGCTGTTCAGCTGCCAAGGTAGCCAATGAAGCGCTTGGCGTCTGACCCCGGGTTTCATGATAAGCACTCCTGATCGGGAGTATTCTAGCGAGCTTATTCCATCTCAGCAATGGTATTATGCGACATATAGACGAATATCATCTGGATCTCGCTCTATCCACATGGACAAAATAGAATGGTGATTGTTGTTCATCGACAATCCTTATAGTCGAGGAGGGGTCCGTGCTTTCCGTTGTCAAATCCAAGAGTAAAGCGTCATTCCAACCAGGACCCCCACACCCGCCGCTAGCGAATCGCAACGATTAAAGGAGCCTCCTCCGCCAACTATTCATCCTCTCTCCCCACCCAATACTTCCGCAACAGCCAGCGCTGAGACGCTGCGCTGCCAAATATAACTTTTGGATTGACTACGTTCCATCTCATTCAAACGGAGCGCATGACGTCCATGCGCCAAGTCATCAGAGACCATTCACCCCACTGCCTACGCTGTTCCGCCAACTCTCCCAACCAGCCAACCCTCCCTACCTATTGCACCTTGCGCCCTCTGTTCGTACCCCGGTCTTCACTTGAACTCTCATATCGAGCTATACATGTCAACGACATCAGCGCAGGCTGCAATGGCATCCCATTGACAGTCCAAGTGACAAAAGGAACTGGCTTCTTGGAGACCCCAGGAATCCAACAATCCTTCAGCTCAGGATTATATTTGCCACCAATGCTATACAATCATTAAAGCCTTTACTACAGGACGTCCAATACCCAATTCCGATTACCTTCTGTGCCATCTACCTCCTACGTCACCACGGTGGCTTCCCCGAATTCCTCGAAATGTTTCTCAGTGGGGCCTGGTTCTGGCGGGGTTTCCAATCAGCAATCTTCTATTACCTCTCCTGCGCTCCGTGTACCAAGCTAGCATATCGCCGTCGACGCCGGAAAGAAAACAAGCGAGCACAAGCAGAAAAAGCACTGGACGAAGCTGAGAACGGCTTATACACACATCCGTTACCGTCCAGCACTAACCCATATTGGAAAGAGGAGATAGAACTGGGGCCAGGTCCACCAGAAAGACGAGCTGTCAGGGATGGCAAGGGAAAGCCTGAAAAGCCCAAATCTGGGAAGCCAGGGATAAGCAGACAACTGCAGACTGGCGGCACTGGGAGCAGCGCCGATACTGGTGTGAGTAGTGCTGATACCGTGGTTGGGAGTGAAGGTGTAGAGCAGGTTAGAGATAGTGGAGAGGGCTGGAATAAGAAGCGTTATCAGCGGGAAGACGAGATTCTCTGGGGATTGGAGGACCGCGAAACCGCGTCTACGGGTATGGCATCGATGTCGAGGTCGGGTAGCGGCTCAAAATATCAATTCTATGCACGGAACCCAGAGATTAACGATCTGCACCCACCCGTGGTTAGCACGCACCCAACAAGCCGAAAGGAGTCCCAGTGGATGCTACAACCACCTCCCAGAGCGAAAATTATGGATGGTAAAGAGAGGGCAAGTACTCCGAACAGAAGTCGAAGGGGGACTAGCGGTACGAACAGTAGCAGGGGAAGTATTAAGAAAGTATCTGACCTCAGCTTGGGGAAGCAAGTTGGCGAAAGGCTTATGGAATCCAAACTCAAAAATGGAGAACATTTACCTTCTTCTGCGGCGATGAGCAGAGACCCGTCAGCTCGGAGTACCACCTCCACGAGATCAACAGCTCCACAAGGCCAACCACACGATAGAGATACAAACACCATCTCGCCCTCAAGATCGGAATCTTTGAGGCGCAAAATGCCACCACCCCCTCCAATCTCCATCTCCTCTGAGCTTCCACTACCCTCTCCACCGCCACTCCGTCCGCCACTTTCGACCATACCGTCAGCCTCATTTTCACAAAAGTCAAAAGATAGACCGCATCTCCGCCCGCTCATCGTCTCAACAAACAGCGTATCCTCCTTGCAGATACTACAAGAGCTTGTAGCTCCAGCTTCGCAACTCAACAGAACTCCTTCGCCAGTACCAGACATAGCCAAGAGTGTTAAACTACCTCCTGTGAGCCACCAAGAGGACGTGGATCTCCGATTGCCAGAGGTTGAAAGCTGGTTCCCTGAAAGTGGATGGGGGTGGTCAGGTAGTGGCAAGCAGGGGCGCGAGGTAAGGCATTCACATCGATGGAGCATGGATATTTGAAAGATTGTTCCCTCAGACTATGAGCCTGAAGGATGCTGGATTGTAAATGTATATTTTGCCGACAGTACGACACACAGTGTTCCTGTCGGTCTGTTTTTTCCCTTTTAGCCTATGCTATTCAATAATCTGAGCGTTCTAGCGAATTGTGTTTGGGAAAGGAAGTCATGAGCATTCAGCCGGGGTGTTTCAGACAAGTTATTGCTTTGATTAGAACATGGTAGTTTTCTGGATGTGGGCATTGGGGCCGGATTTTGTTAAATAAAGCATACAAAGGCAATGAAAATCCCTTCAATCCATGACTGGAATGGTAAAGACTCTAACATCGAACTCCCACTTATCTTCTAGCAATAATGGATGGTCGAGTGACAAGATAGTGTTGATGCTTACCTTAGAACCTTTTGATTATTCTTGGCGCTAGCCTTGATCTAACTGGACAACAACGTCTGATCATTTCGTCAACAACGGACCACAACGGACATGCTAATAGTCCGACTGTCCAGCTTATGTGAAAATGCCTGTAGGATTCCTAGAGACCCTCCCTGATGGGTGGGTTCAAGCTCTAACTCCTAAACCCGAGCCCGCTATATCCGTTATAGAGCTGGAAAAGAATCACGCTCTATGAGTTCAGGCGTCTTACAGATCAACGCAATGGCTATCAAAACACTGGTGCCAGCTCTGGCACAAGAAACACAGCATCCATTCAGAATCTTCCTGTTACACCATACAATCTCTCAGGACGAATCCAATCGCAACAACAACCACAGGCATGGCAGCTATACCCAAGTCCGTCCAAGAGTCCGTTGACAGCACCAAAGTCGAGTACAGACAACTTGGCAAGAGTGGCTTAAGAGTCTCGGTGCCCATACTGGGTGCTATGTCCTTTGGTAATGAGCAATGGCAACCTTGGGTTATAGGAGAAGACAAGGTAAGAGAGTCCCTCTATAAAACCAATTGTATCTCCTATACTAACACAGTATAGGCACTTCCAACCCTCAAAGCTGCCTATGACTTGGGGCTCAATACCTGGGATACAGCGAATGTCTACTCCAACGGCGAATCCGAAGAAATCATCGGCAAAGCCCTCAAGAAATACAATATACCTCGCGACAAAGTCGTCATCATGACCAAATGCTGCGCTGCCGTGGGTGAATCGCCTGAGATCAGGAGCACTTCTATCACCGCCCTCCTCCCTAAAAGCAAAGACTATATCAACCACTACGGTAGCAACGCCCTCCCACGGTTTCCCCTCCTGCTCCGTTCCCACTCACTAACCTATTCCTTTTTAAAACACAGGGCTCTCCCGTCAAGCCATCCTAACCGCCGTCGAGGCCTCCCTCCGCCGCCTCAACACCCCCTACATCGACCTCTACCAAATCCATCGCTTCGACCCCTCCACTCCCATCGAAGAAACAATGTCCACCCTCCACTCTCTCATCCTCTCCGGAAAAGTCCGCTACATAGGCGCCTCCTCAATGTGGGCCCACCAATTCGCTATGATGCAGCATTGTGCCGAGAAAAACGGGTGGACGAAGTTCGTGTCCATGCAGAATCACTATAGTCTGTTGTATCGGGAGGAGGAAAGGGAGATGAATAAGTACTGTGATTTGACGGGAGTGGGATTGATCCCCTGGAGCCCGTTGGCGAGAGGATTCCTGGCTAGACCGCTGGAAAGTAAAGAGAAATTGGTAACTACGAAGAGGAGTGAGAGTATGTACGGCAATGGCAATGGCAATACGGCCGTTACGAACAGTATTAGATACCCCCCCGCCATCACTTCCGCAGACGAACAAATCATCAACCGGGTGGAGAAACTGGCGACAGAGAAGGACTGGCCAATGAGCCAAGTCGCGATGGCTTGGATTGGGAAGAGGGTCACGAGTCCGATTATTGGCTTTAGTAGTGTGGGGAGGTTAGAGGAGGCTGTGGGGGCGAGGGGGAAGGTGTTGAGTAGGGAGGAAGAGAGGGGTCTTGAGGAATGTTATGTTGATCGGGGGGTTAGTGGGCATGTTTGAGGGGAGGTGAGGTGGTGGGGGAAGTGAAATGTGGAAATTTCAATAATTGGAGGTAGAGTTTGTGCAGCGCATACTGCTTTATTCTACCATGAATCGGTTCCTATCAGAGCAACATGATGCCCGCACTGGAAATCACATTCATCCTCCTGCCTCAGCATTGTTTCCCAAATTACTCCCTTCCTACGCTCCCTCTTACGACTCAACAATGGGACACAAGCCCACGAGTCTCAGCGTAGATGGAACTCGTTTTTACGCCTCCCATTGTTTAATAGAATTACTCCCTACTCCCTACTCTCTACAACCATCTTCCACCACCTCCACCACCACTACTCCGCCCCTCCATTTCCTCCCTCAGTTCCATTCCCTTTGAGCACCACCCCCCTTCCCCATTATTTGTCATATAACCCACCCGCCTCATCATCATCGTCCCTATCATCATCATCGTCATCATCATCATCATCATCCCCATCGAACCAAGACCACTACATTCCCCCCCTTTCTGAAATATACTTCGTGATAGCTGCGGCTTCCGTAATAATTTCTGCTGAGGGAAATGTAAAGGGTTTGTGTTTATTTTACTAAGGAGGGGGGCGACGCATAGGCATTGTATTATTGATATGGGGTGTTGGGGCTTGATATTCATAGGTAAAGGTGAGGGCGGAAGAGGGGAAGTGTTGGTTGGTTTTGGATGGGTTTTGAGAGATGCTTGCAGATTAGATGGTCTGGTGGGAGAGGTTGTGGGAGGGATGGGGGGTGGCGGGTGGCGGGGATATTGTGGGGTCCTGTTGCAGGTATTGACTTTTGGTGGCAAGAAATATGGGTAGAAAACGGTAGAACGGTGATGCTAGCATGCCGATATGTCCAACAGGTATAATATAGCGATTTGAAGAGTGAGAGGAAAGAGGGGGATGTGCTTAGTAGGTTCTCTGGTGCATCGTAGACGGTCCGACGGGTCTGTAGCGCATTGAGTAGCTCATTTATTTTTATCATACAATTCATAAAAGTCCTGCCTATTTAAGTACACAACTATATCGTAATTGCTGTGAAAGATTGAAAGAACTCCGGTATAAAATAAAACGGCCGTTTCTCGTTTTGCTATAGCACTTTAACCATTTTCGTCGGCCACATGAAAAGGAAAATCGTTATTGTGTATCAGAGGATTGAGAAGTGAAAAAGGACTCTCATGAAAAACGTAGAATAAGAATCCAGGACGCTATTGATAACTCCCTTTTGACGTAGAGTCGACTTGTTGTGTGTAGTGATGATACATACCTTTGCGGCCGTTATATTTAATGAAATTCGTTGATACTGGTGAAGACGATATAAAATTGCTCCGTGGGTTGCTGCTGCTGTTCTGTAGGTCAATGAGTGGCGCATCAAGTATCTTACCATGTTGAGACGGTTGGAATATCGGCTGTTACTGGTGGTTTTAGTGCGATGTGATGCTTCATCGAGAGGGGTAACTTGGTGACAAAGCCTCTGGTGCAGCAAAGGAGTTTATTCCCATGCCGTAACAACTTCGCACGAATGGAGTCTCCCCTTCAATTGTCCCCTATCTCGAAAGAGTCTGCGGCTTTGCAGAACGTCGATTCTCTGGGACATGCTTCAGTTTGGGGGTGGGCTTTTGGCGTGATTGACCGGATTTCGTTGTCTTGTTCGGCGTACGAAAGACCAAAGTATCACCCTCACTTCCTGTAGCTGCGTCCGTTTCCACGTAGCTGGTCTGATTAGCGTCAACGCTCTTGGACCTTCCACGTGCCTTGGTTGTTTTCGGTCGGTTGATTTCGTCCCCGTCATCCTCGTGGGTGTAGTCATCCGTCTCCTCTTCGGAATGCTCCAGGTTGTTGGTGTCGTAATTTTTCTCTTCTTCCTCAGATACCGCTTCGTGGTAAAGGAGACTTTCTTTCCTGGAGCAGGCAAGGATGAGCTTCTTCGGGTCATCCTTCGGGGTCGCCCAATATCGTGGGAGTTCAGGATCTCTTCGGATACCAGCCTTGCGGATTGTAAACGGTGCACTTTCGATAATGTCAACGTGGTCCGCGACTTCGTCGATCTTAGCAACGATCTCATCCTGACTTGGCCAATTATGCTCGCGCCAAACATTTTCTATGGCCCTGACAAGGTGTAGACGTTCATAACTCGCGCGTGCAAAAATATTGCTTTCATTTAGCTTCAGTTCAGTATAAGTACGCTTATACTCTGGTGTCTTTTCACACTTATCACATAGCCAGGATTTCTCAACGTCACTATCCTCATCGTCACTATCTGGAAAGCTGACGCATGCTTTGTGAAACCAGCTGATGTTGCACAAAGCATTGCGGAATTGAACCATGGGAGGGCTATATTTATTTCTTTGCGTCCCGCATGAGCACCATTTTTTGTTTGCTCGTTCAATCTTGACAAGTAAATCATGAAGCCGGAAAAGCGACTCTAGGGGCTCGAAAAGTCGAGCACACTGAAATTCTGGGTTATTTTGACCGTATGATACAACATTTACCGGTAATATGATGCTGAACTGAACCCGGCGATGGACTCGGCGTCTTTTAGATCGGTAGCACTGCCAGAGGTAGTCCTGGCCCCATTTGTTCTCTCTGAATATTGAAAAGATTTGGGGGTGACGACCGCGTCTTTCCTCCCCAATAACGGCTTTGAAGTCATCGTCTTTCCAGTCAGCCGTTGGCATCTGCCTTTCACCAGCAAGTCGGCTCGTGGAATGTATGATGATCGGTCTCATTACATCCCCCATCTCGGTGACACGAATAAGAATTAGGTCTTCCTTTCCTGGATCTCTGTCTAGAAGCCAGTTGAAGTCATCCTTTTCAGGCATCACAAATTGCTCGCCGGCTGGTGTCGGACTCCGATGATCTCTTCGCGGAGAGGCCTGGTTTTCCGGCCGGAGACTTTGCCGGCTTGACGGGGAATGACTTCTATGCCTCCTATGAGGAAGAACTTCTAAGTTATCCGTCAAGCTAATCGGACTGCTTGAAACTTTCAAACGACGTTGACTGAAAAACCAGGGCGTTTGCTCTTTATCTGTCGCAATTCGTAAATTCCATAGAGTACTATCCAAGGGTTTTGGTTGTGTGCGAGCCTTCATCGCTTCAAGACGGCTGATACATGCACCAATCAACGGTTTGTACGTGTAGTCAACCCAGAACCTGATAACGTCGACAATAGATAGAAGTTGTAAAGCACTCTCCGTATCGTCTGAAATCCCCGACCAGAGGCGGACGATAGGCTGTCTTTGGTCAATTTGGTGACTGGTCGAGCAGGATATGACTTACGTAACGAAAGCCATCTCCATGAACTGTCTCTGAACACCCATATACCCGCCAGTCCGCGCCAATGCTGGAGAAAAACCAGACTGTTGGCGAGGTCACTCTAACTTCGGACTCATTGAAGATTCTACGCTGCCAACTCAGCAAGCTTTTCAATTTTCTGGCGGATTGTATAAGAGCATTTCCATGACTGGAGTCCTGGTGCTTTTTTGCTTCCCATAGTCCGAATGCAAACATAGGATAGGAGTAGACTTCGACGGGGGTACCACTGATCTTGTAAGGCTCCTCCAGATGGCGGAAACGCTTTAATGTCTCTTTCAGGGGGTTCTTCCCAAAAAGCTTGACCATGTCATCCTGAAGCCATTTCTCTTCATTCCAAGGTTTCTCGTCTAGGTCGTAGGTACAGAGACCAAAAGTGCTATCCGGTTTTTGACTGCCATTCTTACCTGTCACTTCACCATCGTCATCGTAGTATGCAAGCTCCAATTGGTGATCACAATTAGGCAGATTGAAGTGACTCTTCGTTGATGTACTGAGCAATCTTTCTCAGCGTTATAATTCTTGTAGCGATCACTTGAAGCTTACCAATATCTGATGTCGGTTCTTTGCGTTTCTCCTGGACGTTTTGTGATATCTCTTCTGGGGAGTACCTGTGGTCGGGAGTTGGGTTCAAAGTCGCAGCGACAGGCGAGACTTTATATCATTAGCTTCGTACCCAGAAAAGCCAAAATCATAATTCACCAATGGTGTGCTCGACGATGGTTATGGCCCTTGTCATCTGCAGATTGAATAAAGGAGCGAAAAACCTGTAGCAAGAGAAGATGTTTCCAATTTTCTTCAGATCGGTCGCACATTTTCGTTTGACTACAGTCGTTTGCAAGGTCTGCAGCCCGGGTTTTTAGATGGAGATCGTAAGAACGCTCGGCTTTATTACTTTTCTTCCCTCGTAGCTTTGCTCCGAAATTGTCAGACCGAATATTCTTTGAGTACCAGACCAGTTGAAACAACTGCTGTACTATTTCCGAATCCGAATACTGATCAGAATCTTCCAGACGATAGCGCTTCAGATCGATGCCAAGAGTCTTCAACGCCACAGGTATTTCGGCTTTTGAGCTTGAACCCGCATTGTCTTTGGAGACATTATCTGTCCCATGACGATCCAAATCACCTCTTGTCGATACATCGCGATTCCTCTCATCGTCTTCCTCCAGTCGTTGCACCAACTCTGCTTTAAGCCCGCTTACTTTAAGGCGCCGGTCACGTAGCTTGTCCCGAAGTATCACCACCGTGCAGTTCCAATAGCCTGTCATTATGGATAAGGAATGCGATAATGCGGGTCTTTGGTAGGAGATCGTAGCATGAAGAAAGTAAAAAGAATATTGCGAGATGAAGGTGGGGACCCGCCCGACTTATAGAAGGGGTGCCTAAAAGATGAAGGGGTTCACACTAATGCAACCTAAGCATGTTGTGGTGGCTGAGACTGTTCAACTCAGACGACCTGCGGCGCAAGGGTCGCATCATAGCCTAGCGCTTCATAAGTTCCAAGGAGAGATTCAATAAGTGGATAGGGTGATCGTACTGCCTAATTCTCCTTCAAGCCTCAGCCTGTTCGTAGAGAATCAAGGCAAAGTGTTGCCGTGTGATTGCTACCCGAGCTACAACCCCTTGTTTTTACGGAGCTGTTATTTGAACAAAGCGAGTGAAGAAAGAGGGCAGCTCAAGCCGATGCCGAGGCTACTTAGGCTAGGATGCTTCCGCTGCTCCCTTTGTGTTCAACCCAGCTCTCTCAATGCTCCCAATCCACAATAGCAATGGCCAATCCTAGGTTTGGGTTGTATATAATCATTTAGAGCCAGAGAGTTTGACCACTACCATTGTAGGTTGAATAGTCCAGATATATTGTTCTCTGCGGGAACAAGAGGGTTCCAGTGTCACGCCTGCAAAGACTTGTTCTTAAGTCGTATCGAGCCTGTGTGATGTACGAGGCGCTTTGACAACAACAAAAGCATTGTTGGGTATAAAGAAGCGCCATAGTCAACTCGATGGCCTTTTGGGAATTGTCCAGCAACCGCATCGTTCCGTCATACGACCGTTACTACGTCTCCTCAAAGACCCGATCCTGATTGTCGGATCTGACTCATTAAAAGAAGTGTTCGAATTTTTGAGGAAATGCCAATCGGGTTCCTTAGATGACTGTGAGATGGAACCGACACGTGGTTGATTCCCCGGGAATGCTCCCCAGCCATCTCGGCTGATGATGAATGCTCAAGAATTGAATATGAACTAATCCAGCGAGGTTAAACATCACTTATGTACCACCCTCCGTCAAAGAGGAGCATCAGCATGTGTCAAATCCAACCGGGAGAACTTGTCTTAGAGCAACATGAATGTAGACTTTATCGTTTCCCAAGATACGGGCAGTAACGCTTACGATGGTGATTGGTTGTCGTTCATGGAGTACAAAATACAGACGACTTTGGTCTTTGTGTCCGTGTAAGCAACACACAGGCGAATGTGTTATCTTGCCGTAATTCAGACGGGGTTTCCCAGGCTGTGCTATTTTCCAATTACTTCGAGGGAGCGTTCCCTGTTGCCGACCATCCTTGCGCGGAGGTTGTTCTAGTCCTGACAGAAGTCCTTGTCCATTTGCAAATTGATACCGTCAGTTTATTAATAGACTAAATCGTTAGCTAGTCGTTCGTAGGTTGGTAAATAGTTTGTTTATTGGAAGATGGGCTAAACTTATGGCCTGATGACTGGTACCGCCCTAAAAACCAGCATATTACTAATGAATACGTCTATATCATCAATGTTACTGTGATTGTCGCTAGTATCATCGTCTTCTTCCCTTGATGGCAGTGTTGATATCGTTGGGGACGGCATTAAAGTTGGTAGATATCAGCCAAATAGAAAGGGGTTTTTCAAGCGGCAATGAGAATGGCCTATTAAGGCTAGTAATTGCTGCATAGACCAGTTGATATGTAAACGGTGGGGGCAGCTTTATAGTGAGGCCCGTTTTCAAGTCGATTAAGTTTATTTGTAATTGTTCGGTATTAGTATCCGAACTGGAATAGATGTAACTATAATTGGACAGGTGGGACTTAGCGAATGCCTGGTGAGTGAGTCATACATACAAGAAAAAGCTTGGCCTCTGAGCCAACAAGTAAGGTCTTAGTGTTGACATCGCTGTGGAAATTGTCTTCAAGTGAGGTGAGCTCCGTCAGTTGAATTGCCACGCCGGGCATGGGTTTTCACCCTCCTAGAGCCACCTTCAGTCTAGCCGAGAGCAGTTAGGCAGTTTACCTGCTCTCAACAGTCCCTGAAGTGGTAGGTAGTTTTGGCCCTCGCAAGACCTCCTTCCAGTGTCGCTTCGCCTCCAAGACAGCAATACATAGCTCCCAGCAATGCAAAGGTATAATATATTGTTGCCAAGTAGACTATGACGGATTCTAAGCGGGTCTTCCATCGTGACGTTACACCCTTTCCCGATGGTCAGGAAAGCCTGACATTGATGGCAAGGAAGACAGTGACATGCACGAGATCTGGATCGACTCGCTTTACATCTCATCGGCAATATGATAACGGATGCCTCGCGTATCGGCCAGCATCGGACGGGCACTTGCAGAGCCTATCATGTGGCAATGATATCATTGGCCTGAGAACTTGATACTTGTGCTGCGGCAAGCGATAAAGGCTTTTCACGATGTTACGCATCGGATATCACTCAATATATGGCAAATACTATCACCAGCGTAGTTGCTTCTGATGAGCTGAGTAAAAGTTGGTCACCTTTCTCTGCCGAGTACAATGCCGTGGAGCGTATGACCATACCGCTGGTACAAGAAGTAGTGTACGAAGTAAATCAGCTATCCCCATTAGATGCACCAGACGATATAGCTTTCGATAATGGTTGTGGCACTGGAGCCGTGACTATCATACTCAAAACTGCTTTCCCAAATCTCAAGTTGATTTCAACCGATATTTCGGAGGGCATGATCGAGCAAGTCCTTACGAAAGTCAAAGAGAGGGGATGGAAGAATGTCGAGGCCCGTGTCCTCGACGCAGCAGATCTAAAGGGTATTGCAGACAGTAGCATCACGCACACCTTTTCAACTTTCATGTTATGTCTAGCATCTGAGCCTCATCAAATATTGAACGAAATGTATCGCGTCACCAAGCCCGGCGGAATTCTAGGCTTCGCCACGTGGGCGGATCCATATTTCGGGTTCTGGACTACTCCATGGACAAAGGCGTGTCGCGAGCTCGACCCAGAATACGGGCCTCCGTACGTGATGGAACCGGCCTGGACACTGCTTGATAGTGTTGGAATGCGACTGCAGGAAGCAGGATTCAAAGAGGTCAACCTGCATCACGCGACCAGTATGTGGCAATGGAACAGCGTTCAGGAAGCTGTAGATTGGTTCTTGGAGGCGGGACATCCGCGCAACGTTGTAATTTCTCGTTCATGGACAGAGCGGGGGAGAGATATTGAGGAGATCAAGCTGGGCTTTACACGCGCTCTGGCGGAGGCGTACGAGCAGGATGATGGCAAGATGGCGGGTCCTTGTATTGCTTGCATAGGGACTGCGCGGAAATAAGATATGGGTCACGGAAGATTTGGAGTAGGTGCTAATGTCATGTTAATCATTATACATTGCCAAGTCTTGATTCCTGGATGACAAGTACCCTAACATTATAGAATAAAAATACATGTATAAGTAATTCAGTCCTCAATGTGAATCGTAGCAATGGCAAGAATGGCTGCAGAGTGTAGTGGCAGTCAGCTACCGTTGCAGCATACGCAAAGCGAGGCTGTGACCCTGTCGCAGCCTAGCCAGCTTAATATCTACCAAACCTCCTTTCCCAATATCTTAATGTAATCAAGGGGCGATCAATCCCCAAGAACAAACTTGCATCTATTCTTTTACCTCTTTGGAGTCGTGGAGGTTGAGATTTCGATTCGTGCATGGTTTGTGCTTTGTTGTCTATTGTCTCATCCTTTTTACGTTTGTGTTCGAGGCTCCGTACCGCGGTTGCAGTATCCTATGAGTGAACCTTATTCACGGAGTGACATGAAGGATAAGATGAGTAAAAGAGATTCATTTCAACAAAACTCGAGATATCCTAGCTCCCATCAGTACTCATCGCACATCACCCCAGACGCCATCGACACCCCGCAATTACCTTAAAGACTCCGTTCCCTCATCCAATTTGATCTGCAGTTCCACCAACCAAGGACCATGCGAGAAGCAATGAGAGGAGGACTACAGCAGCGACCTCGACGCCCTTGCTTGGCTCGCCAAAGAGACAGTGGGCCCAAATTATTGTGTTGAGGCTGAATAAGGCGGTGACGAGGAAGACGTCCCGGATGATGTGGGGCATTATCCTGTTGAGATAGTGTTGGCGGTTTGGTTTTGATGATGACATGATGGTTTGATTCCGATTTTGGTGTTAGACTTCGATCTTGATGGTTGTGGTTGTAGGGGTATGGTGGGTTTGTGGTGTGGGACTGATAATCTCGATAGTGAGGTAGAAGCGTTTAGATAATTGTATCAGAGCACATCAGATCGAAGGTTGTGTTACTGTCGTATATGGATCTATGGATAATATTGGCCTACCGGAGATAACAGCCGGTATCACACCTGTGGCGAAATGTTGTGACACGATCACCAATAGCTCATGGCAAATGGGGTCTGGCAGGACTGCGAGTCTTGCGCATGTTTGCCTTTGCAAATACAATGGCTGATCATGTCGTCCGGCGCTTGCTTTGTTACTAATTGCACCTATTACATGTCTCACAATGTTATTGGTGGCAAATATTAGGAGCAAGACCAATCATGTCGGTCGAAAATGACTCATCATCGATCCGAGAGCTTTTCCTGGATTTGGATAGCGAGCAACCGATGACGGGTATTTTTGAACACATTGGAGTACTGCCTCGAACCCTTGAAATTGTGGTAGTCTGTGCCGAAACATCTTTCTGGTGTTGTTGTTTTCTTCGTCCCTTGCACTCTGTGATGCTTCCGTTTAAATCCAGTCTCTACAGGGATCCAATGTCGTCAAATCAGTTCATATCTCAGACCATATTTTACCATCTCCCCCACAGTTGGGTTGTATGTATAAGTTAAAGGGAGGCTACTGGAGAAAGGCCGAAGCAGTGAATCAGATGCTCGGGCAGCGAAAAGGAGGAGCTCCACATGCGGACTTTATGATATTGCTCATAGGTGTTGTATGGGAGCGTTTTATGGACCATAAAGACAAGTCGTTCGAGACTGCCATTTCATCATCATAGATTTTCTGCTCATCTGACCACTGCTAAACCTCCTTCACGCTCCGCCCTCTCTCTTAGCGTACTCGTCTTCGATGTTCTCTTCATATAGCTTGTCCGCCGCCTTCGAGGCTTCTGAAGCTGTTTGCGAGATGCCGGCTTTTGCTTCTGCCGCTGCGGAGCCACCGCTTGAGGAGTTGGTGCTATCCATGGCTGAGGATACGCTGTTGGTGACTGACTCGGGGCTGATGGAGGTATCGCTGTTTGAGGGCTTCTCACTGCTAGTGAGCGACGGTAGAGGCATGATATATACTAGAGCGTTTAGGATCCGTGCATAAAAGACTTAACGGATGGTTAGGATAGGTATCGTTCAGTGGTTCCTTCAAAGTGTTGGGGCGTGTTGCAGTTGCGAGCTTTTCTTGGATTGGGTGGGGCAAGAACCGTTAGGTAAATATTTCACTTGTGCTACCCGGCGCTGAGCCGACTTTCCCCCGGCACCTTCCCTAGCAGACCTCTTACGCTGTTCTCGTCTATCAAAGGGGCTATAATCATGGATGATGATTTTGGCGATGATGCTGACTTTGCTGCCATTGCAGACGCTGTCGAGCGAAGTGCCTCCGGCCCAGCTTCCTCCAATGCCGCTGCACCCAAAATCCAGCAGCCGAAACCCCAGGCTCTTCCCAGCCGCGCAGCTCCCTCCGCCATCCTCGTCTCACCTCGCCAGAAGGGTAATCCAAGCCTGAATTACATACGCTCTCTTCCCTGGGAATATGGCGATATACCTGCAGACTATGTCCTTGGCGCCACGACCTGTGCCCTCTTCCTTAGTCTGAAATACCACCGTCTACATCCTGAATACATCTACTCTCGTATACGTGTTTTAGGCCACAAGTACAATCTACGTGTACTATTGACAATGGTGGACATAGAAAATCACGAGGAGCCACTCAAGGAATTAAGCAAGACTAGCTTAATCAACAATCTGACCCTAATTCTTTGCTGGTCAGCGCAAGAAGCTGGGCGGTATCTTGAATTGTACAAATCTTATGAGCATGCTTCCCCGCAATCGATCCGTGCACACCAAGCTACATCTTATAGCGAGAAGTTGGTCGAGTTCATCACAGTGCCAAGAAGTATTAATAAGACCGATGCACTGAGCCTCGTATCCTCTTTTGGGAGCATAAGAGCCGCTGTGAATGCAAGGCCAGAGGAGATAGGAGAAATAACTGGCTGGGGTGAGAAGAAAGTACAAAGGTGGTGCGGAACTGTGAGCGAGAACTTTAGAGTGCGAAAGGCCGCTAAGAGAGGGGGTGTATTTGGAAAAGAGGAAAACTCTATACAAACACTAAGACAGGAGGCTTCCAGAGACATGCCCACAGAGGCAAGAGAAGAAACTCTTTTCGAGGATGCGGTAGATGACTCGCGCCAAGATGCAGTGTCAACTTCTGTCAGAAATGAACCTTCCAAACACCCGCCCATCGCTCGACCAAGCACCTCAGAGAACGTTCAGCAACATCCGGCCAAGCGAACTGCGGAAGAAGTACCGCTTTGGCAGCCAGGTGAAGACGAGGAGGAGGCTTTGCTTTTGGCTGCTGCAGAGGAGGACACAATGCCAGTGAATCAGAACGACAAGGTTGGGAATAGACAAATGCATTTAAGGTCCTCGGGCGAGATTCAAGGGGGTCTGAGCGAGAGCATGGCAGCAGCATTGGCGAAGCTGAGGAGATGTTGACCTCAGGAACATGCATGACATCAAACACCCGTGCGGCTCTGTTATGATCAAGGTCCGAGGACCGCGTGAGCTCAATACATGCACACAGGAGTCTTGCATGCCCAGCTTAACTGTACCGAGAGCGGGAAAGCCAAGAATCGCGCGCGGATAGGATAGATCCATCCCCCAGGTACGTCGCATAAGCCTAACAACTGGTCCTGGTCCTGCTTGGCAGAATACGTGCTGAATACTTAGGTTAACTTGGACATCGCATCGTGAAGGTCTGAGATTGCATATAAGCAGAAGTTACCAAGGGTACCTGCCTTGTTGCCAGCTAGCGCAGTCAGGCAAATATGCCTTACTAATGCGCGCTCTCTGATTGGCCGGTCTTCTCTTGCACCTTCGTGCACTGCTATCCCAGTTTTGCTGAGCCCATGTTTCCATACATCCTCAGAAATCTTCATTACAAAAGCGAAATTACCTAAATGCCACCTCTATCCACCTGTATAAACCAAGAATATTTCTGTTCCACGCTGCTGAAACAGACTCAGCATCCAACGCAGGGCTTTAAACCCCTCCAAGCTCCTCAGCGATATCGCACGAAATACAAATTGTACAGCTGTTCGTCTGCACTGAAAGGATGCTCTTAATCCCATCAGCCTGGCACAATTGGTACAAAAGTTCAGGAAAAGGGCATGAAAGGAGCAGATCCAGTGAGTTGTCTTCAATGCTTGGTATATCCCGGTAGATGTTTCTAAAGACCATACGTAGATAATTTTTCAGGGTTGTCTGCTCCCGACGCAAGCTCCATATCTTCCGAAAAATCCGTCATGGAAACCTCAAGCGATACCGATTTAGAATCCCAGCCCACTCATGGAAGCAATCCCGGGGCTCCCGTCTCTAGTCTCCAGGATAAGAAAGGATTTTTCCCTCGGTTGTCACGTCTTGATCTAAAACCATCCACGCAGACCACTGAGGATGCTGTTATGGGCACGTCAGATGGCATGACAGTCCCATTTGCACTGACAGCGAGCTTGGCTGGAATTGTCCCTAACGCTCGTTATGTGATGTTGGCTGGCTTAGCAGAGCTGACCGCCGGTGCCATATCTATGGCACTGGGAGGATTACTCCAGGCGAATTGTGAAGCGTGAGCAGACTCCACATGCTTTTGAATGAAAATGCATATTGACAAAGCTCAGAGAATCCTACGAAGCAACTCTTCGAGACACACGAAATAATATTGCTGGTTCTGCAGAACAAATGAACGAGATCATTGACGGCCTCTATGACAGTTGGAATTTTTCCCCTCAAACTCTAGCCCTTATCAAGCAAGACCTCCAGAACAGTACCCTCGAAGGACGAACAAAATTCATCATGCAATTCCACCATCAAAGACCAGAACCCGTCAATAATCGTCGGTATAAATCTGCGTCGACTCTTGGGGTATGCTACTTCTTGGCAGGCCTTCTGGGTCTCCTGCCATACGTTTTTGTCACTAAAAACCATATCAAGCTGGGACTGTACATCAGCATTGCCATAGAAGTGGTAGCGCTCTATACATTCGGCTACGTCAAGACAGCCATCAATGTGGGATGGCACTCGAAGGAGAATATATGGAAGGCCTTGAGGGGGGCAATATACATGGTCTTGGTAGGGGCTGTTGCCGCCAGTGTGGCGGTAGGACTGATAACAGGTGTCAACGAGGGACAACACCTTACTGAATGAGCAGAGGTATTTGTGGATGGCTTGGAGCGCATATATTGAGTGGAGATGATGAAAATCACGAGAGCATTGAGGGATGTGCATGGCTTTGCATTGTATTATAGTATTGGAGGTCTTGCGCATGTATCTTAGGGAGGCACTGGGACACTTGGTTCCGGTTGAGAATCTGCAAGGATCGCACCTTTCACAATGACTGTTGGATACCTATCTAGATCCCTTGGCTTAGATCCTATTGCTCTCCATCGTCCCCCGGATTATTGATGAAGATTATCCATCAAGGCACGCTAGCCTAATGCTCTAGGTAAGGTAAGGAACGGACTTTTGGTGGTTCTTCCACTCCCGTTTTGCACCACTCATCAACCTAGCCAATTCAAGCACTAGCCCCATGCCTCGATATCTTACAATCATCAAAGAACGGGTCTGACTCAAGCGATGCCACGCCACGCGTTCGAGGACGCCGGACCGCGACTTCCACGGTACACGGGGATCGAAAGCTTAGAGTGATCAGTGAAGAGGCGTCTCCGGTGGCCTTTCCTGTATATTGGGATGGCCTCATGCATGCAGCCACAACATCCCGGTTCTGAAGGATTCAAGGCTGAGACGCCTTTCCCATAGAGAGGCAGGCGAATTTCTGGACCCTTATCAAGCAACAATGGGGTTGTAAGCTAGTAGGACCAGATTAGGAATCGTGATGGGTAGCTTGATGGAGATAGCGAGGAATGCCGAATGGTGCATCGGACTATAAATATGCTCGTCATCTCGTCTGTCTCTTATTCTCCACTTCACACTTCCTCATCCATAGCGCCCCCGGCAAAGATGGTCATCCTCTACCAGTCTCAGACCTGCCCCGTCAACCCTCCCAACGCCTCCCCCATCCTCACCATCGATGAAGTTTGGGAAGTCATGATGCTCAAATGCCGGAAACCCGAGCTCTTCGTGGCGCCTATGTCTGGCTCGAAGGTGCTGGAAGAAAATCCTACATTCATGAAGAGAAGCGTGACATTCAAAGAGGGTATGGGACCGCCGGGTGGGGAGGTCATTGAGGATTTGCAGATACGCAAGCCGTGGAAGGTACCTCCCTCTCCCTCCCTACCTGGCTGTTGTCTTCCATACACGCAAACTGATTCGTGTGCCTTGACAGGTCGACTTCTACAACCTCGACAGCGGCGCGTTTATCAATAATACTGTTTCCCAAGGCAAGGATGACACGGATCTTTCCTTGACATTCTACTTTGAGTGGCCGTACCCGAAGTTAGAGGAGGGGAGTGCCGAGACGCAGAAGATGGAGGAGAGGTTGTGGGGTATGGCGCAGGAGACGGTGCAGCATACGATTGACTATGCGAGAGATTTGGCACGGAAGGGGAAGTTGGGAAAAGGCTTGGAGCTTTGAGGCAGGAGTCTTGTTGTTCGGAGTGATATTGGCGGAGTCGCCAAACAAAAAAATAGATTTGGAAGTGCAAACCTTGGATTCTACCTTTGGATGTCACTAGAAGAGTGCATTGTGGTTTCTCCTCTCAATTGCGCTCAGAACACAATCAACAAGCTCGACAATATGACAGTGAACCCCAACATGGACCGCGTCTCGGATCACGAAAGAAGAACATCCGCAAGCTTCGCAATCCTCGGTTCCAACGCTCCAGCTGCTTCGAGAATCTCGCGAGCCATCATCTTACTGTTGGGGAAGTTCGGCTTGCCAGGAAGATTTCCAGCAATGTAGCGAGCCATCCAGACAGCTATGAAACAGTTGAGTAAGTTAATCTCCTATTACAGCGAATGCATATGAGGACATACCCAGCAAATACCATTGCCAATTGGATGCATTCTGCATTGCGGCCAGTTGATCGAAGTCGGCCAGCTGCGCAGAGTTCACGGGATTGTATATGACAACTTCCGAGGTTGGGTAGTTGCCATTGTAGGTCGGGGTACCGGGCACGTTGACGTCTGCCCACATCAGATCGTCTATGAGATGTTGTTCGTCGATTGTGACTACCCAAAAACTCCGTTATTCTTGAGAAGGGGCTTTAATGATTTTTTGAACACTCACAAGCAACGTTCTCCATGGACTCAGTATGCATGACCTTGTGATATGCCTATATCAGCCTGTTTTCTTTTTTTCTTCATGTATATTTGCTTTAGGGATCTCTCACCTCATGAGCAATTGCGACACCTCTGTTGATGTACAGATTTAGTTGACTAGGATCGTTGTTGGCGCCAGCGAATGGAGCAAGTGAGCCCAGGTTTGGAATGTTGTTTGCGAAGAATCGGGGGTATATCGTGAGGACCCCAGTCACCCAATTTAGAGAAGCAACCCTGGTGATTCTGTGATTAGCTGGAGATATTCCATTAAGAAGTTGCATTCTGCATCGGCTTACGAATTCGGTCGACCGGCGGGCTGTTGGCTCTATGAAATGTCAGCTAAGTTACGGAAAGTAACTCGTGTGGCTATTGCCTTACCGCATTAAATATATTTTGTATAACGTTGTTATTCAAAATGTTGGCCAGACGGTTGACATTCGCTAGTGGCATAATCAGGTCACTGCTTTCTGCGATATGTGGTCATATAGTACCTCTGATTATGTCCATTCTACCAGCGGCATACTGCGCGCCAAAGTACGTCTGAAACGCCGGCGACAAATCATTTACGCTGTTCATATTGGCCAGCTCTGCTGCGCCCATTTGGCCGAGCCATGCGGCGTCTCTTATTGCCCGACGAACAATCAGGATCTGGCCAGCGTCGAACCCCGTGAAGATAAATTGAGTGCCACTACCACCTGGAGCGCTGGTCGCGGCTGCGCTACGAGCCTTCCATTGATGGCGCTTTGTCAGCTCTTGTGAAGGAGTGGATAAATCTTCTCCTGGGACGAGTGAAGGGAGTCCTGCGGCACGAGGCTCGATTCCTGTGCTTGTTCCTGATGGCAAGATGAGTGCATTGATAAGATGGAGATGAAGTAAGAAGACGATGCTTGAGAAGAAAGGTTTCCAGTGCATGATGGAGTCGATGCTTGCTCACAGAATTAGACCGTAAGGGCTGGATAGAAGAAGCTAGGAACCACAGAAAGCCAAAGATGCCGAGCTTTGAGTTCTTGACTGAACAAAAATTCGAACACAGTTTTATTCATATATGACGGTTATACAACAAGCACGTCAATGTTGGTAGTGTGTTTGGCTAAGCTTATAAACAGCAGTGGCGACATCCCTTTCAATTCAATAATAAGCAGTCACCAATCAGTTTCAAGGCTTTTAATGAAACATTTATTAGTGTATCACTAGCTGCTATTTATCAGCTTATTATAATAGCTTAATGATATGCAACCCTAATGCGCTTCCTTTTGACTGACACCACAAACAGGCGCAGGTGCCATCATCATCACCGTTGGATGGCTGCCCCAATTATCCTTTCGTAAATATTTGTTATTTTAAGAGATGTTGGTACTACGGAGGGCCGTTGGTCATAGTGCTTAGTACCGTGCCCTGCAGCTAACTTAGTCAGAAAAGATAAGCATCCGTATCAGCCAATTTCAGAGCCTGCGCTTACTATGGATGACTATTGATTGGGGGCAAATGCTACGATGTGAATTGTTTGAACAAGGAGGGAGATATGAGGTGGTCTGAATCTGGTTGCCACCTCCGATTTTGTATTTTACCTTGCGATATACATCAAGTGCATCGTCCAGACATCATATTGATATTTTTTTCATGATTCTTTCTATCCCACCGTCCAAAAACATCAATATACCATGTTATTTCCAGGCGCATTTCTTGCTCTAGCCTTTGCTTTTCGCTCTGTTGCCGCTCAGGCCCCTGGGTATGGTACGTGAGAAGCCGAGTCTGTGGGGCTGATGCAATTATGCTCTCAGTTAGAATTCTATGAAGAAGCTAACAGCAAAATGATTTAGGGACATCTTGTGATACTAGTGCGACTGGTGGAGACGCAACATGGAGAAATGCTATGCACAGCGAAATCAACGACCCCACATCCCAAGCTCACACAATGATACAAGCAATGTGTAACCCTGGATCAACCCCATCCTCCAAATTTTGTGGGTAGCTTCTACAGGCATTGGGAGATGGACAATAACTGTCTTAACAGACGACTGCACGGCCAATGGAAATACGCGCCAAAACTGCAAGTATAGTGTCTCCACACTCTCTTACAACATGACCTTCGCAATGTGGGACCCAACATCCACCTACACACTGTGCGATACAGTAGCAGTGAGTTATAGATACACTTTGCCCGTTTTCCCGCTCTTGCAAGGCCAGCAGTGACTGACAACATCACAAAAAGAACCTCATCAACGGCTTCTGCATCTCTTCTCCGTCCAATCCTCAACAAGGCTCCGGCTACTACCGCTCCGCAACGGAAAATTACAACCTAGAGTTGACGTATAACTTACCTTTCGTGTCCTGCTCTTCTTCTAGTCTGCCCTCAGGCAACACTGCTCCTCTAACCAGCGCATTGGTACAGAACTGTAATCCAGGATTTGCATCGAGCTGCAATGCGCCTAATGACTCGGATGACGAGCCGGAGTGTGACAGGGTAGCGAGGAATACGGCAGCTTTCTATGTGTATCTGAAAGCCCAGAATTATGGGCAAGGAGGCATTCCGAACTGCGCAGGTGTAATTGTACGTGGCTTCCCCTCCAATCCCCTAGTGTATCAGACGACCTTCGCAATTCTAACAGACGCGTGATCCCTAGGAGGAACTTGTCACCAGATGCGTGGAGAATAAGAATGTTGCTGGTGGGTTCTGGGGTATTGGCACGGTCACAGATGGATCGCAGGAATATTACGAATTGGACTTCATCAGTGACGGGTTCCAGGATCCGGACTTCTTCAATTACGTGAACCAGACCACTGGGACCTAGCGCCAGGGTGTTATTGTGTTGTGCTCAGTGTCTCGTAGGGGAAGTTTTTCGAAGCGTTCAGCCGCTTGCTTAGATATGGCCACATGATGTAGTTTTATCAATCGGAGACTGCTTGCCGTATCTTGGCGGTACGTCATTGCTTCTCTCCTCTTATTCACACAACCAACATAGCTACAGAGTATGGCAGACTTACCTTCTAGACTTATCTTTTAGAACAATTCGGCGGCTTCTTGGTATATATAATCTCATTGATATTTTTGGTTATAACTCCTTTTTCGTAAATTGCAAAATGATCATCAGAAGATGGCCAACAATAAAACACATAATACCATATCCTGTAACAACTAAATATTGTTTCCAACCCAATAAAGCACAAAATATATATTTCTCGACTTCGAAACGCCGCTCTACGTATTCAGACACGGTATCGAATCTTAGTATTGGTGCTCACACCCGCGTGATTTTCCAAGGTTTCACTGGAAGACAGGTCTGTCCCGCTCCCTCTGGCAGGCTGTTGTTGAGTCTATTGACCTCGAAAGGCCACGCAAAACGCCAAACAGTCATTGGAGTATGGCACAAAGATTGTTGGTGGTGTTACGCCAGGCAAAAATGGCGAGCACCTGGGGCTCCCTGTGTTGCCGTCCGTCCGAGCCGTGAGTGAGACTGCCCTTCCGTACAATTCCTTTCGATAGTTCAACGTGCAAGATGAATATCTGAACGGGACTTCAGGCAAAAGAGCAGCTGAAACCAGATGCGACTGCTGTATATGTTGCTGCTCGGCAAGCGGCTTCAGCCATTGAAGAGGCCATTGAAGCCGAAATCCCTCTCATCGTAGCTGTGGCTGAGCATATCCCACTGCATGACCTGCTTAGAGTGACTCTCCCACTACCCTTCGGACGAATTAGGCAGGCTAACTTGAATCAGGTGCATTCCATATTGAGAACCCAGTCGAAGTCTCGCCTCGTTGGTGCAAACTCACCTGGTATGATATCAGCAGTAGGGAAATGCAGACTTGGATTTCATCCTCTACCTACTTTTACACCAGGCTGTGTTGCCATAGTGGCAAAATCTGGTACTCTGAGCTATGAAACCGTTGCTTCTACTACTCGCGCCGGTGTGGGCCAAAGTCTAGTCATTGGGATCGTTGGTGATCCTCTCCCCGGCACTGATTTTGTGGATGCCTTGCGGGTCTTTGAGAATGATGAAAACACTAGAGGCATTATACTCGTAGGTGAGATCGGAGGAAGAGCTGAAGAGGACGCGGCGGAGTGGATCAAAGACTACAGAAAGCGCTGCCAGACCCCTAAGTGAGTTACCCTAATGCTGCTTAGGCCGCCGTGCTGAATATGAAGGCCAATCATGGCGCTTGTTGCAGGGGTTCAAGCTCCTCAGGGTAGAGTCATGGGTCATGCTGGAGCTTTTGTAGGCGCTGGTGAGAGGAATGCAATTAGTAAAGTGCGAGCTCTTGAAGATGCAGGGGTGGTTATCACAAATCATCCTTCCAAATTTGGTAACGGTATAAAGGAACTTCTAGCCAACGAAGTTCGTCGAACGCCTTTCGTAAGAGGTTCTTGCCAGGTGAAAAAGGTTGATCGCTGACTGCTACTTATTAGCCATCGCCACCGACTTCTCAAGCCCAGAGAAGGCGAATACATACACTGCGGAGACCGCGTTCACATGCTAATTCCACTTGTGACCCCTATGGACAACGCCATATTCATATCAATGAAGACCACAGCAACCGAATGCTTGCAGCGATGGGCGTGCCACTAACGGAAAGCGAAGACCCACAGAGTAAAGACTACTTCCTAATAGTAACGGTGGATAGGACGAGATACACACCCTGCATCATCACTTCGTTCTCAATTGGAGGCGAGAGTTCTCGACATCACGCAAAGACATATCCTCTGGGACTTGATAAAAAACTAGATGGTGCTATGTTCTCTTCAATCGCAACAGACTTAAACTGCCAGAGAGAAGCCTTTGACTCTCTTGCGAAAATCTTGACAGCAATGATCGAAATCTTCTTCAGTAGAGAAGGCTTTTCTTTGACTACCAGGCTATCTCGCAATAACGAAGAGACTTTGGCTGTCGCCCGATCTAGCTTTACATTTGATGATGCCGCATTTCGAAGTGGGCAGAGACAGGGTGACATTCAGGAGATGAGGAATACTGAAGACGAGGTGCCGGAGGAAGTAGAGGCGGAAAAGGATGGCATAGTCTACATCAAGTAAGTGTTCATGCCGTAAAACCCATGATAGATCGACTCATGGTTCTTGCATGTAGGTTGAAGGGCGAGGGCAACATTGGCACGTTAGGCGAGTGGTTCTACCTTACTAGGTAATCGCTTCTCACTTGCTAATACCACCACCCAGTCAACGGAGCGGGCCTAGCAATGAATACAGTTGATGCAATCGCGGATCTTGGCGGCAAGTGCGCCAACTTCCTCGACACAGGTGGCAAAGCAACAAGCGAAACAGTCAAGAGCTCATTCCGAATCATCCTGAAAGATCCCAGGGTGAAAACCATCTTCGTCAACATTTTCGGCGGTCTAACGCTCTGTGATATGATTGCGAATGGCATTATGCTCGCATACAAAGACCTAGGAATTACCGTACCAGTTGTCGTGAGGCTGAGAGGTACGAATGAGGAGATCGGACAAAAGATGGTGAGTAATGACACGTTGATCAGGTAATGATGTGCTAAGAGTCGTCTAGATCGCCGATAGTGGTTTGTCATTATACGCTTTCGATGATTTCGATGAGGCGGCTACGAAGGTTATCGAGTTAACTCGCAAAAGTACTTAGACAGACTGATGGTCCAGAAGCTAAAGATGTCCTGGCGTCTTGTCTCTTAAGAACTAGACATAGATTCGTTACAACTACCATAATTACTGCACTTTATGGTATCATAAACCAAGTAGTTTCCACCGGCTAACTCTGTTCGTGCAGGCAAAATATCGAATCTCGGTTCGTGCACTATCTGCAATATCCTGGCGAAAGCGACTACTCCGTTAAATAGCGCGAGAAACCACTTGCAAATCTATATTCCATCTATACACACCTCTAGCCTTCACTCCCTATATGTAGCTTGAATTTAGAAGAAACTCGATGTGGTTTTTGACGGCTATCGAAGCTAACCAGTGCGTCGAAAACTAGTCGTCTCCAAGAAATAGAACGGAAGTGTCATTAACTTAGGTGCCTTTTGTGGCCTTTGTGGTTCACAATCCTCAGCTACTCTTGCGCACTGGAACCTAGTAAGACCTTGCGTCTCTGCAATGGCATTTAGGCCACCTATTAGATCACGCAGCGCCTCAACTCAGAGGTTGCTATGTCTAAGAGATTAGGGCGGAACGTGACTCCATCGCCTTTCCAGACCTCAGGGGTTTCTGGCACCTCTCCACTGAGCATCATTTGTGTGACTCTGGCATAGATGTCTCCCATACGATATTTCAACATCCATAGACCGCCCTTTGGGCCCTCATCGAGCAGAAAAGGTCTTACTTTCGCAAGCTGATCCAGAGATATGTCTTGTCTGTTCAAATCAACGACATTCTTAGCCAGAGTCTTTAGGGAATGCCATTCTCCAATCTCGAGGAGGATAGTGCCTAAAGCATAGATGTCTTTGGCCGCACTGAATGAGATTGATGGCTCGCCCATGGCTTCCGGGTGACGGTAAATGTCGCGATTGGGATTCGAGGAGGGTTGCTCTGAGATCTGACTTGGTGAGTCCTGACGTGAAAATGCAAATCCAACAAGGACTGGCCGCGATAGTGGTGAAATAGATGCATCGACTGGCCAGAAGAGAATGTTTTCGGACCTCAAGTTTTTATGCAACCAGCCGGCGGTGTGGAAATACTTTACGCTTTGAGTTATTTGCAGGGCAAGCTGGACTCTTTCTGTAACACTAGGATTCAGGCCAAATAGGTTACGGAGAGATCGAGGCAGCTGCGGCGTTACCAGTGATGGCACATCGAAAATGAATGCTATCTTACTACCATCATTGTCGCGAGCTAGACCCGTGCACTGCAAGGAACAGAAATCAGGGTGCTTTGGGGTACTTAAAACATTAGCGAGATCTGTTGTACGTTCGATTATCTTGCTTTTGAATTGGTGAGGCAGTATTTTCCATTCAATGAAGACAGACCTATCTTGGTAGGTGGCGATACCGATGTCTGAATTGCCTTTGATTGGCGTGTACTGCTTAATGAGCTTTGTATCACGTGTTGGTACCCTGCTCCAAGAAGTTAAATGGGAGTGGCTATCCGTTGATGCGGTATCTGTAGGTCGGGCCCCATGAATGGCTGCTCCAGGGTTGATGCTGACAGTCTTGATATCTGCAGCACTTGCCAATGACTTGCTTGGGCTATTCAGAGTCGGAAGGCCAGGATCCGTAAACATTAGGAGCGCCTCTCGTAAAGTTGTGAGCTCATCCACCTTTCCACTCATACCAATAAGCTGTGACAGTATGACTTGCAGGGTTTGAGACATATCATCCTGTCGTATGGCATCCAAAAGGTACCAAAGTTCCTGAATGAACGATTTGATCTTTGCGACAAGCCCCTCCAATCTAGCCTTATCGACTGAAGCCCACCAGAGGCGCTGAGGGAAGCTGTTCCTTGACTGAGTCAAGCGGGCTCGATACATGATGTCTCCGCGCACCTGATCAGGAACGGCTTGACTCAGGATACTTTCTGTCACTGCTGGGAAATTGTTGTTTACTTGGTTCTGCCCTTCGGGTATTTTCGAGGTCAAATCAAGCTTATACCGAGTTTTGAGCTTTTCTGTGTCCAGCAATAGGTTTTGCAGCTCCGTAAGTGTAGTGTTCACAGCAATTTCGTTCAATCGCCTATTCAGTCTACCTTCCTCGGAAAGCAAGCCAGCGCATTTGGCCCATTCGGTGAGCCGAAGTTCTTGCAGGTTCAACATACAGATCAGTGTGGAGCTGTCTTTGCCAAGGTTGTGTGCTGTTGAAAGGAGAACAAATCCCTTAATGCAACCTGCAAAGACCTGGAAGGTGAGTGAAACAACACCAACGGCTAGTCCAGATGCAGAGGTGGGATCCATCTTATACTGGTCGAGAGGCTGTAACACTCGAGGTTATAAAGGCTCAGAACTAAAATTGTTGCAATGTGTAAGAAGTGTGAGCTAGGAGTGTGCCCGACGGATGGCAAGTATATCAACCTCGATGCCCACCAGGACGTTTTCCTTTTGATGGACTCAGGCTGACTGAAAGAGGTCGGAAAAGACCGAATTTCACTTTTTGCGGGACACGAGCACAAGCATGATGTGGCGTTTGACACGTCTCTCCACAGCCTTGGCGTCTCGGCGCTTGGCAGACTGCGGATCTAGGGGCACATTCTATTACATACTAGGTAAGCGGCAATCGTATAACTCCCTTGGCGCTCGCGCCTTTCAGCTTCTGACAAACATGATCATCAGCAGTTTGAGATAGCATCGTCCCACTGAAGATTTGGGCTCAACAGCTTACTCTTTCTTTGGGAAGCTAAAATGGCATCTTACCGGCCACGAAATTACCCCAGTTCTAGCATAAGCTCAAGCAGGCCACTGACGCCGCCTAGCTCCAGTTTAGATGGTGCTGACGAGGACCTAAAGCACAAATCTACGAACGCGGAAGTCAAATATGTACCTAACATTCTTGACCTTGTGACACCGTCTCGTGATGCCGCAAACCTGACTACACAATGCATCCCAGCAGTCTTTCTGCAGGCAGAAGCGGTTGATTCTTCAGTGCTGCTTGGTAGTGGAGCATCCTTTTCCGCAAGCCTACAAAGAATTCCCGAGGGACCTCAGAGTAGCGAAGTTACTACTCATATGGAAGGATGGTCTGTGACAAAGACCGTGGCTGCTCCACCACGGCCCAAATACGCGGTATACAAGGTTGCGAAAGTTGCCTTCAAAGAGGACGGCGAACCATTTCCTGAATACCGCAGGGCCTTGCAAAGTGTCTTGACCGAGTATCACGCATTGATATATCCCCCTTTGTTCCACCATGCCAATATTATCGATTTTCTTGGCTTTGCATGGGGCTCGAATCCCTTCTCCGCAGCGCACAGACTGCCTGCCATTGTTGTTGAATTTGCAGAGCACGGCACTCTTGCAGATCTACTCAGAAAGAACAGAATGCTAGAGGTTTCTGTGAAGCATATGCTTTGTCTGGATATTGTCCGCGGTCTTACTGCGCTTCACGGTGCTGGCCTTGTCCACGGAGACGTCAAAGCAGAGAACGTTTTGGTATGCTCAGGTGCGAACAGAAAGTTCGTTGCCAAGATTGCTGACTTTGGCTTCTCCATCGTGGAGGCTACCGAGACTGCTGAGGTGTGGGTAGGTGGGACAAAGCCATGGAGGGCACCTGAAACTAAGAATGCCATTGAAGTCAAGTTGTTAAGGCATACGGACACCTATTCGCTCGGAATGTTGATCTGGCTCATCTGCGTAGACGGGAGATCGCCTTTCGATCTTCTGATCCCTAGCACAGTACTAGGAGTTGCAAGGAATACTGAGATTGAGAGACTCAAGCAGAGCAACGAATTACTTCTAGCAGCTACGAACAAAGCGTGGCTAATGTCTTGGTTACGTCTAAAATTTGATTCAGGCCTCGAAACCCTGCTCAAGACTGCTTCAAAAGCCCTTGTTGACGCAGAAAGGTCCTCTGAGGCCGATCTAGAGAGCGCGTCTACGAGATTGCGAGAAGGGTTATATGAGAAGCTCTATGAGCAGACTCGTCAGCAGAAGCTTATTCAAAGCCTCGATGATATCTTTTCACACTCACTGCAAGTAAATCCCACAGTCAGAGACCTTAGCGTGATTCTCCATCTTCTCGAGTCGATTGAAGATGTTCCTGCAAGGTCAGTCGGCTATGAAATGCCTATTATCAATCGAGTCTAGTACGAGCACTACTGAAAACATATCGTTGGATCTAGTGTTGCAAATGTCTCGGAAGACTACAAACATGTATTCACAAATCTATGCCCAAGTATAGGACCCATTTGCTAACAATTTCCAGAAAACTTCCTCTACAGACAATATAAACAAATATACTATCACAAATCACAGTGGCGAGGCCAAGAAGTTTACGCTGGTCAAAGACCAAAGTGAGCGAGCAGGTGATGCCCAGTCATCTATGTAAGTTCAATTTATTGGCCAATTGAAGGGCTGACGAGTGATTATTATGGATTAATAAAATATTCTAAATAGTCCTGAAGTCCTGACTCAGTTTGTATCCACTCCGTCTGTGTCCACTCCGTCTGCGTCCACTCCGTCTGTGTTCACTCCGTCTATGTCCACATCTACGAGTGCCATAAGTAGCGACCAAATAAAGAGCAAAGTAGATCATAGACGTGGATCGGTCTCTACGAGTATGTTCGAACCTGCCGTTAAAGAGCCCTTCAAACGGTCGAAAGACGACACCACTATACAGACAGTCGCCAAACTACCACACCAGTCTCCGCTTCAAACCGACACTGATACGACAGAGCAAAGCCCATCGCGCCTACGATCGTGGACTGTTCAAGGCTACAAGGTGAGTACAAAAGAGTACTACAGAAATCCTAGTGAGCTCATGATTGTAGCATCTTTGGCTCTCCTGGCAGAACATGCGGATTCTAGAGCCAAGTGAACAACATCTGATCTTTAATTCCATGCGTGGAACTAGTGGACCAGAGCTCTTCATACTCTGTTCGTTGTACATGAACGGATATGGTTGTAATAGTAACGTAATTGAAGCCCTCAAGAAATTGAAACAAGCAGCTGACAAGGGACATCATATCTCTCGTGCATACATGTACAGAATCTATTCTGCGTGCAATCAGTCAGAACAAGCGAACCTACCGGGAAGGGACTATCTCTATGACTATGCCATTGCGGGTTCTCGGCCAGCATTTGAAGAACTTCAGAAAGTTGGTCCACGGGACAAGGCTCAGTATGCGCAGAAATTCTTGGGTGATGCGTGTGCTGGAGTTGGGTCGTCATGGTTTGATAGAAGTGAGATGCTTCACGGCCACACGCAAAGTCAATGGATGAATGACGCGTGGTTTATGGAACAGATCAAAGACGTGGACGATTTGTCTACTTTCACAGTCAACAAGCGTGGAGATAGCGTTCTTCACTTCGCCGCCGCCTGTGGTCGCTGGAGACCATTCAAGAGTTTGATTGTGGACTATAAAATGGACGTGAACCTCCTAAATCCTTTGGGAGAGACGCCGTTATTGTGTGCCTGCCGGTCAGGACAGGGCGGTATTGCGATATTGTGTCTGCAAACCTACAAGGCGAATGCTTCCATCGCAGCTAATAACGGTGAAACCCCGCTTCATTGGCTTCTCTCATTTTCAGATCCATACATCGAGCCACTTCTTAATGACCTGATCGCCAATGGTGCAGATATACATGCAATGACCAAGGACAAGATCTCTCACTCAAAGTTCCCAGGGAACATTGATGTTGATTTTCAGATGCCGGGCACTTCACTGAGCTGGGCCGTCCATCACAACAGACCTCACATTGTCAAGGGCCTCCTAAGTCGCGGTGCAGATCCTAATTTGACTATTGCGAAAGGTGAAATGTACCCCCTCAAGTGGGCCGCGTACTACCACCACCACCAATGTTTAAAACTTATGGTCGAGCATCTTGAAGGAAAAGTCACTGCCGTTACCTCCGATGGCAAGATTGACAAACGAAAGGCATTGATATTCGGACCAGTGTTAGCAGAGGCGATTCGTGCCTCCGACAGATTTTCAATGATCTTGCGAAATGGCTCGGATTATCTCGACCACCTTCATGCGACTCTAGATCTGTTGAGAGAAAAAACCGAGTATGTAAATACTCAAAGCAGCTTCAACGGTAACATGCTCTACTATGCCGTATCAGAAGCACACGATGAAGTTGTAGAGTACATGTTCAAGCACAATTGGCGCGAGGAGACTTTGAACGATCCTTGCGTACCTGGCCAGAGGACTGCTCTGCTCGAAGCTATCCGTTGGAACAGGCGACCATTGGTCGAACTACTTCTCAGCCATGGTGCTGACGCTCAGGCCCGAGCTGCAAATCCATTCCAGCCAGAACTACTGAATTGGTCCGCCCTCCACGTCTTTGCTCAGGAATGTCACAACAACGACGTCTCGCTCGTTCAGACTCTGGTACAGACAGGGATCCCCGTTGATGGACCCACCTCTCCTGCCCCAGCCGAAGGCAACCACACGACCAACAAAAGCCTAAACCCAGACTTCTACTGGCTCTCACTCAAAGACGACCCTGGCCCAATCGAAACCTGCGAGACACCTTTCGCCATCGCTGTTCGCCACAACGCCTTCCACCTAGGTTCCACACTCCTCTCCCTCGGCGCAAATCCCAACGCCCTCTCTCTCTCCTCGGGCCTTTTCAGATCTTCTCACCCTCTCACAATCCTAGGCCACATCATCATCTCCAACGCGCGCTACTCCTCTGCTCGCTTAAAATACCTCCTCAGCCTCACCGATGAGCACAGCGTGGATATCATCGTCGAACCTATACGTCAGCTCTCTGCTTTACATCGCGCCGCCATGGCATATCAAGACGTTGTGTCTGTCGTCACGAATGAAGGAGTAAAAATGCAGGCATTCGATCTTGAAACGAATGCGGATATCATGTCTGAACTCCTGCTGCGGTGGCCGGGGAGCGAGCAGTTGGACATGAAGTGTGGGATTGTAGGGAATACGGCATTGCATTTGGCGGTTGAGGCGGGCAATGCGGGGGCAGTAGAGAGCTTGTTGCAGGCAGGGGCCGGGACGGGAATTAGGAATGAGGAGGGGGAGACGGCGAAAATGCTAGCAGAGCGGGTGGTCGGGAGGGGAAAGGCAAATGAGGAAATTTTGTTGAGACTGAGTTTGGGTAAGATGGGCTCGAATGTGTTTGACGGTTTGATGGAGGAAGGGTTGGATTAATTGCTGGATCTATGGGCGAGCTATTGCGGTGAGAAAATCATTTTGATTTAACAGCGTCAAAGCCACCAAATGGAGAATTCAAGAGCCCATGTACTTTCGGTGTGGTTTTCGCTATTGAACATCGCGCCCGCAAATCTTGGCATAGAAGACCAGTATACGTAGCTTAATAACTTCTACAAAACTAAGTATTAAAAAGACTTTGATACTATTAACTCATTTATAATTATACAATCCATAAATTCAATTATATAATGGTGTTACCTAGCGTCTTTGTTAAAAAACTAGATCTAAATTATTATTTTACGCTGTTCATTGTTAAACACTAAATCGAAAGTATTAGCAGATACTCTATTGAATTACATGGCGCCGGAACCACTTAGGCAGGTAAGCGGATTCTCCACCACACTCGCCACTGTCTCAAAGAAAGCTTCCTGATCAATCCCCAACACATAATTCACGCTCCTCGTACGATTCGGTGCAAACTTTTCACTCCACAAATGCGCCCTCCCATAATCCGGACAATCAAACGCCGTATTCACATCCATATACGCAATCGTCTTATTCGTCACCAACTCCGGAAACGCCATAAATGCCGCAGCCGTCTCGTCCCACAGCGGGAACTCGATTTCGTAATCTTTCATCAGCTGCGCGTATGGACTATTGCTGGAATTTACGATTTGCGATAGCAGAGATTGGTTCAGGTATTGTTGGTTTGCGACGTTGCCGGCGATGGTGATGGAGGGGAAAGGGGCGGTGACGGCGATGTGGGCGGCTTCGGGGTCGATGAGGAAGTTTATATCGGAGCCGATGTCTTCGGCGAGGGCGGATTGGAGCTGGTAGAGATTGAGGTCGACGTATCCGCCCATTACTATCAGTTCTTTGGCGGTGGAGGCGAAGGTGGAGTCAAGACGGATGGCGGTGGCGATTTGGATAGGGCGCCCTTGGGGGATTGTTAGCATATGTGTTATTAGGATAGCATGTGAAGGGGTAGTTGGCGAAGGGCTTACTGCGCTGTAGATTGATACTTTTCCTGGGTACCTATGGACTTGCTCTATCATGTACTGTGCGGCGGTATACCCTTCGAGGGCAGTCGTGTTGGGATAGCCTTCGATGAATGCCGATTTTGAAATTTGGGATGGGTCATCTCCCGTGGAGTCATTGCCCTCAGCTTGAGCGGTCAAATTCTCTGGGTCGAATGCGCCTTGCCATGCTAAGCTTCCCCAAAGCTGTTGATAGATTTGGAAGCGTTGGTACGTTTGGATCAAAGGATATGTTTCACCTTGCACGACAGGAATACATGATCAGAGGTTGCCAATTTCCAGAAGAGCGAGCTGAGCTAACATTAAAGGACTTTCAATCTAACGGTCGGGAGATTGGGCTTCTCTACCGCATGCAATGTGGTTCGGTCAACCCAGGTATTTGCTGTGTCACTAGCCAGCCCAAGCACTTCCATGCCGCCACCGAGAGCTAATAAAAATGGGATAAATGCTGTTGAGCCCCAGTCGTTATCCAGGATTGTGTAACGTGTGCCATTGGCAGATGGAGAAGCTGGTGGGTAATCGGTTGTGGCATTGCGGACAAATGATCTAGCATGGCCCAAAGATGCAATGCCTGTAAGTAAATAGACAGCATAGAAGTAGAAATGAGAAATCTTCATAGTGCCTGCAAATCAATGAACGTATTTTGTATGTGATGAAGAAAAGGAATAGTCGGTAGAAGTAGAAATCTATCGAAATTGAATCTTTATTATTAGAGAAAACGATGGGGGGTGAAGGCAAGATAAAGTAGTCGCGGGAGAGTGCAAACATGGAATTCTCAATAGTCCCAGCGGGAACTGATCGCCTTTGTTCGAGAAAACGAGTGAAAACCCTGTCACCCTTACATTTTTCATTGCCTGGAAAGACACTCCACGATAAAGAATGTTTCAGATGTCGATCAGACGTCCCCCATCCTCCTGACTCTTCTGATTAATCTCGCTGCAGCGAAACAAGATTGGGATCCCAAAATCCCAAAATTCCAAATGTTTGGTACACCATGGAATGCTATCGGAATTGAATCTTTATTATCGTGATGCTTAGTGCTCCTCCGAAAAGCTGTAAAAGCTGCAAAATGAAGCTGCAAGATGAAGATGTTCAGAATATTTATTGGTTGGCCGAAAAACTCAGCTCTAGGGGCTCCACCCCCCTGCAGCGGACGGCCAAGCTGGCGCTGCTACCAATAGCCGCGACAGGGAGCGGAGGCCCATCGTCGAGACTCCCTCCGTCTAAGTAACAGGATACCTGGGCGTGATGGTTAGCTATTTATATACAGGCGTGGTGGGTGGGGCAAGCAAATAGCTGAAAAAGCTGTGGAAATGCTAAAAGCGGCAGAGACGAAAAGGAATGCTGCGGCTCGCCGGCGACGACACCTTCGGGCACTAACTCCCAATTAAATTGGAGCAATTAGAGCCGGAAGGGACAACGGAGCTACTCAGATCTCCATCACAAGATGGGAATCCCAGATCCCAGAGCCACATCCGTACGGACGTGCGGACTCGGTGGCAAAGAATTCTGGGCGGCTGGGACCTGGGAGATCCATTGCTTTCGGATCAGCGAATGCACTGTACGAATAGGTTTCATTTTGATAGGCGGAGCTGCGGGTTTACTTGAAAAGCAAGGGGCCACTTAGTTGAAGTTGGACGTATGCGAAGGGGGGGTTGATTGCAACGCTCTTATCAGGAACTCCCTTTGCTCGTTTGCTCGAACTTTCAATGTTGGAGCGGAGCTCACATTCGTGTGTTGTCTTCCGTAACGACTGGGGATCTCAGGCTGACTCAGTGCTGTTTTATCTCGAAAAGCCCCTTCCAACTGCACTTGATAAGATAAAAGCAAACGAGAAGTTGCAATTCAAGCCACTCGGCAAAGCTTCCCAGATCAGCCGGCGTGTTTCTGCTAGCGCAATATCTTATCTTTCATCGAGCCTCTCGACTTCATCAACTCCTCTCCAATCGCTGCGGATATGCTGCTCGGTGAAGCAGCCTCTTTGCGATACTTCTCATGCGGTAGCATCGCCTATGCTAAGTATGGTTATCCCTATTGTAACACTGATCACGCCGGGGTTATCGCAGATCACGTGGCAAGCAAGTACAACCTAGAAACGCGCCATTGATCAACATCAAACACTGTTGATCTACAAACACATCTGGACCCTTGATCTACGGTAGTATTAATATACGGACGTAGTAACGGACGTAGTATTCGGTAAGTCCTGTGGAATCTAGGCGATTATGGGCCGCTACAAGATCACATCTTCAAACAGCGTGCCTCATTCCTAATCCTTGCCAAGACACACTTCATTATTACGTTATATTCACAAGGTACAGGTCTTTGTCTTGCTTGCAAGAATGATGCGTTCCTATCTTATACTAAAGTATGAAGAAAATCTTGGCTGGTGAGACACTGCGTCGTTCGCTCATGTTGCATTAAGGAGCGGGTCAAGGAGCGGGTCGCGTATTAGGTAACACTCTATGCGCAACAACACAGTGTGCAGGCGGGTCGGCACTTCCGGCATGGTGCAGGGGGTCTCATTGCTTGGGGTATGCCATCATACCATGTTGCGTTTCAATGTCCGTTGTCGCAATTATAACGCTGCCTGAGCGCACGTGGGGCAGATTATTTGCTCTCGGTCCTCGACTTATAGACAACTTACATGCACACCGGGGAATTCTCATAACGCTGTGGCAGAACAACATATCAAACCATACTCTTTACGGTGCGACGACACGCGATGCTACTTTTCGATCGACTACCGTGCTCTTGGCTTGCGCTCCATTCGGAGTGGTCCCCGAGCATAACTTGTCCGGTACCAGATGTGCCTGCCTGCATTTGTTGCATCATGAGATGTCGTTCTTCAAGGAAATCCTTCATGCATTCATTGCGCTCAAAGACCGTTGAATCTGTATATCGACATGGTGCTGTGGCAGGAGGAAGCGTATACCAGGACAGATGAGAATGGATCGCCAGTGTCTTTTGTGAGTCTAGGCCACCATGAGGAGATCCTGTCTACTTGAAATGGGCGCTTACTGTGTCTTGCAGGAGGCCTACAAAGAGAGAGAACGGAATCTTCGTAGGAGATGGAAGTTCATGAGCAAAAGCGATGCCCAATTATACTCTATCACGGGGTCAGAGCAATCGATCTCCTCGAGATTACTCATTTTCCCTAACAGGATGGCAGGGTTGGGTTCTTTTTAGACTCATACGACCTTTTTATCGTTAATCTAGTGAGCCCGATATGGACCTACGAGTAAGTATGAGCGAGCGCTTGTTCTGGGCTCTTGCCCGCAACTGCAAATATAGAAATGCGCCATGGCTTACGGTCTCTTTATCGTCCAGATATTGGGGTGGTCTGCAGGACAAGACCCCACACTATCCCCCACTCCTCCGTGGGCTTGTTAATGCCGCTGCCAACATGGGAAATATCATCGGACAGCTCTCTTTTGGCTATCTAGGTGACATATATGGACGTAGATTTGTATATGGTAATGAGCTCATCATCGGTATCGTTGGCCTCATTCTCTTGATAAGTCTGCCGAACAGCATCCCAACAGCGACGCTCAAGTCCGCCTGGATCTTCTGTTGGCGTTTTGTGCTTGGAATTGGTATTGGAGGAGATTATCCTATTTCGGCAGCAATAGTGGCGGAGAGGTCGCATTTGAAGACACGAGGACAATCACTGGGCTGGATATTCTCGAATCAAGGCTGGGTAAGCTAACAGTCCGATTTGTCATCTGTCGAAGTTAAATACACGAGTTTTTGGCGGAAAACTGATGTTGGCATTGCTCAGGGTAACCTTACAGGCTCACTCATTACTCTCATCATCCTTGCCTGCTTTGGACCGGCCCTGTACGGGGAGGGCAAGTATGGCCAACTGGACGCTGTATGGCGTCTGCAAATCGGTCTGGCCTTAATCCCAGCCCTTGCGACCCTATATCCGCGCCTAACAATGCCAGAAGGAAGGAAGTTCCTCGAGTCTCGAGAGTTGAATAGACCACGGCGTCCTGAATCAGTTAATAGCCGTCTAAGTCGAAGAAGCCGCAAGAGTCGAGGCGAATGTGTTGAGTTGGTCACATCTGACGGGACAGGTCTGCAAGAGGAAATCGATGCCGCACGCGCCGAGATCGAGGAACAAGGCCGCAGACCTAGACTCGATATCTTCTTTGTATACTTTAGCGAGTGGAGGCACCTCAAAGTTCTACTAGGGACGGCGATGACTTGGTTCTTCATGGATGTGGCCTTCTATGGAACAAACCTGAATCAATCGGTCATCCTTCAGGAAATTGGTTTCTCGAAGGGTAGCAACGAGTACGATGTACTGAAGCGAAACACCATTGGCAACTTGATTATTGCCGTTGCAGGATACGTGCCGGGTTATTTCGTGACTATTCTATTTATCGAGAGGTTGGGTCGGCGGTGGATCCAGATCCAAGGGTTCCTCATTGCGGGGTTGATGTTTGGGATCATCGCTGGTGGTTATAATCATATCGGCACTGGGGGTAAATTTGTCTGTCTTGCCTTTGCTCAGGTACGCCAAGACTTCTTCAGCAGCTCCTCACGTCTTATGACTGACAAACATGGCAGTTCTTCTTCAACTTCGGCCCCAACGCCACCACCTTCATTGTCCCAGCCGAAGTTTTTCCCTCGCGGGTCCGAGGTTTCGCACATGGCGTCAGCGCCGCAACAGGAAAAGTCGGCGCAATTCTCTCCGCTCTGCTTTTCAACTACCTGAGTGGGCCTACCATTCTCGGCCTGGCTAATGTGCTATGGATTTTCTTCGCGTGTAATATTCTAGGTGCTATTATTACGTATTTCTTAATTCCTGAGACGAAGTGGAAGGATGCTGATGTGACGGATTATGAGGAGTGGATGGAGGCAAATGTGCTAGGAAGGGGCAATGGGTTGAAGAGTAGGGAGGGAAGGTGGAACTGGTTGAGGGGAAAAGGTAAGTAGCAGGCAGGTAAATATCACATAATGAATGAATCTATTCTGTACAAATACATGTGTGATGAGTAGCCTGGGTTTTGGAAAGCTTGCGACCTACCAAGCCCCCCAGTTCAGAGATATGCTCATAAACGGTGAGTGGCCAGCCTGCGAAGTTGACATAGGAATTTCTGAGTCTCTGTAACCAACACCAAGACAATAGCGTCAAATCTTGTCTTCGATACGTTACAAGAGAGAACTTCGAGTACTTTGATGCGAGTCCTCTACCAACGGCCAGTGCGCCTTGCAGCGATGACCGAGAAAGATGCACCTTTCCCTTTACCGGCTTACGTCAGCTGACGCACAGCCTCACCTAACGCACGATTTTAGCTCTATCACCATCTTTACTTTTAAAGCTATTAAGGCCTATATACATATTTAATATATCTAATTTTCTAGTAGGATATTCTATAGTATTAGGCGCATCTATCAGGCTATTATATAGTTACTTAGTAGCGCTTAGGAAGGCGAATCTACCTTCTATAAGTATTTATACTAGGTAGGGGGGGTTCCTTATCTTCCACCACTACTAAATCTATATCGCCTCTAGGATAGCTTTTATTTTACGCTTATATAAGCTTTTAAACCTTCTTAGCTCTTATTATAAGCTTACTATAGAGCTACTAGCTTACTTATTTTATTTATATAGTATTATCTTTTTATTACCGTTTTTTAGCTAGTTTATATAATTTTAATTCCTTTATCTTTACCCTAGTAGCTTTTTATTCCTTAACTTTTTAAGCTCTTTCTAGCTTTTTAACTTTCTTATAAATCTTATTAATCTCTTTTTAATAGCGCTTAGCTATTATATTAATATCTTTCTACGCTTATTAATCGCGTATATACTAAACCTTAATAGGGGAGAAAAATATTACTCTACTATTATTTTTAGTAGGAATATCTAGTAATAATAGCTTACTACGCTTCCAACGCTTCTTTTTATTAACTAGGCTTTATTTAAGGCTATTATTTTATTATTTTAGTAGTATATTTTTAATAGATAGTATATATATTATATTACTAAGCTTTTACGCTTTTTTATTATAAATATTAGAAACTATATTTTATAATAACTTTTTAATATATTTTTAATCTTCTATAACTATTACTAAGCCTCTAGAAGAGGTAGAAGATAGCTAATCTTTAGTATTTTTAGTGAACTTAGTAATAATAAGCTAAGAATTAAAAGGGTATAGACTAGTTACTTTAAAGCTAGAAAAGATATTTTTAGGGGTAAATAAGGTATTTTAAGTATACTAGAATAATTAAAAAAAATCCTACTTAGTAATAGATAAAAGCCCCTAGTATTAATCTATAAATATTGCTAGTTAGTTAGAATATACCTATAATAATAACCGAAATAAATAGATATCTAGAGGCTATAGTATATATGTTAAATATAGTAAATATATAGCTAGTAGAATCCTATAGCTATTATAATAGTTAATAAACTTTATACTAATATAGAAGCTATAACTATTAAGGATTAGGAGCCTTTAAGATCTTTATATCTTTAACTTTATTTTATACTTAAAAATTTATATTAGCTATTAATATCCTAACTTATTATTAGTTTAACTAGATAGCGATAAAATAAAGAAATAGCTATAAGTATTTAGATTAAAATCTTAAAGCTATAAATTCTAGATAAGGCTTATTATTACTTAGTAGATTAGCCCTAGTAATAATATTAATCTATCTATATATATAGCTATAATAGTAGTAATCTATTCGCGATTACTATCCTAAATAATTTATTTAATTAATCCTTCTTTATAATATCTATATAAAAAAACTCGCTTTATCTTTAAAAGGATTCTAACTAAAAATCCTTTTTTATCTATATTATATATATACTATAATTCTATCTTATACTACTTAATTTTCTTCCTTAATAGCTTAAAATATAATATATATTTAAATACTAAATCTGCCCTAGAGTAATTATAGTCTAAGTCTATTATCTACTTTAAAACTAGCTTAACTTAATAGTAGTATAAGAAGTATAAAACTTATTCTTTTCCTATCTCTTTATAGTAGATTTCCTACGTAAAATTTTGAATTATATATTTACTAGGTAGTAGGCCGCGCGCGTATAAGCGATTAATATATTTTACTAAGGATTTTTCTTATTAGTTATTAAGATTTTATTAATTTTAGTATTAGGTATAGTAAGATATAGAAATACTATAATATTATTTTGAGAGAGTAGAATAATTATAGTTAAACTATCTAGCTATCTTTATAATATTAATATGATCGCCTAGTAGTAGGCTATTAATAAAGGCCATAGCTACGTCTATTGAGCTTATATTAGTGGAGGGGTATACAGTAGAAGATAGGGTGGAAAATGCCAAAATCGTGCGTCAGGTGAGGCCGTGCGTCAGCTGACGTAAGCCGGTACAGTTAGACCGCTTATTATCTTGGCATTCCCACCCATCAAGGCCAACATCCTTTCACCTTTATCCATACCAATTCTTCGTGCGAATCTTGCATAACCTCCTATATCAATGTCATTTACTCTATAAGCTTTTGTATCTGGTCCTGATTATGCTGAATTAAGTTTTGATATGGGCGGTATTTCGTCTAGCTTGACGGGGGCAACTAATTGGATAAGGCTTAAGACCGCGTGCTAGGTTCTAGGCATTGGCATATGTCAAAAGTCAATATCCAAATATTCCCCTGGCTACGTCTTGAAACTTCAACTCTTATCATAGTTCTCCACCGGGGGAGCAATTTTCGCTATGTGCATCCAGATCATCGAGCGGTATACCGTCTGTCGCTGTCTATACTACCGTCACCAGGTAGACGCGTGTTCATCCTCCGGGACTCAGGGACATGAGATTAATGCTCGGGAGGTCTTGGTTGGATATGAATGTTCTAGGCATTCTTCATCAACACTTTATCGTCAGCCTGGTGCTCGAGCACGCCGTCAAGCACGCGAGGAGCCTAGTGCTCGACCGCACCGCCAAGCACGTGAGGAATACCAGAACTATACCCCATTGACAAGGAATATACCATACGACAAACACGGTCGCCTTGTCCGTGTCAAAGCTCGATCCAAGGAGAAAGATTCGGATAACCGCAGCGTCCTTTCGAGTAGCAGCAGGAGGCATCGAGATTCTTCAACTTCCAGCAGTCGGACAGCTTTAGTGGGCGAAATCGTTCCACAACCCGCCATAGTCCGTTCAGACAGTGGACGAGTTGTAGGCTTCGACGATTCTGTACGCTGGGCCGATCCTGGTTATCCAATTTATCCAATAGATACAGGTCGTGATGTTTCAAATGAGGTTCCATCGTGGCGTCCACCGCCAATCGATGATGTTCCTTATCCTGGTGTATTTGATTACAGTGAAAGTGAGGTGCAAACACCATCAACCCGGACAGCGCGTCCTGGAGAGATTGGAACTAGCCGTACGCCTTCTCCTAGAGAAATCACGTGCCCCCATCATCTGCTGCAGAACGTAGCTTCATGCCCTCGAGAATGCGGCTGGAACGTTGAGCAGACTATAGAGAGGGGTGATGCTGCAACAAATATTAGCAGGAGGCAATTACACCACTTACTCACAGACAGTCTGATGATCGCTTTTGCAAATCTGTCACGCAGTGTTGGGTCCGCGGCTGTCACACAATCTAGTGATCCTTGCAGGAGCAACAACAGTCATACAATTACCGATACCGTTCAACTGGACACACTCCAAAGCGACACAAATCCTGAACCCTCGACCAGTGGCACACCTCAGCTGCCAACAGCCAATTCGAACAATTTTAATGAGGCCGAGTGTCCATCCACCGCCACCTGTCACACAAGAAAAACTAAAAAGCGACCATCCATCCCACCATGCTATCTTCTAATTTTCCTGGGCCTTCTCACCGTCATTGGTAGTCTATTGCCTGGTCTCTGGCGAGCGAGTTCACGCAATGATCTATCAGGAGGTTTCACGCTTGCCCAGTACATCCTCGGCGTGGGTATATTCGTCGTGGGAAGCATGGTCGCCATCCATAGCAAGACCTGCGAATGCTGGAAAACGCATACACCGGTAGATCAGGTAGTGGGCGCCGGCCACTGAAAGAAGAGAAGGAGCATCGTAGTAGGATATAGATCTAAAACCGCAATATTTTTCTAAAGAGTAAGATTTCCAGGACGTGATTTGACTATGTGCAGTGGGATGTCCCCACTCTGTCTTTGGAACAGGTAAATCTTCGCTGGGTGACGCGAACAGCTGAATGCCTGTGGTGATCTTTGTGGGATGCGAGAAACCCTACAAGTGCTGGCGCTGAAGTGGTAACGAAACCAACGAGCGTTTGCTTTGACGAGTGATGAAGATCTTTCTGGCATCAGGGTTTCTGGTATGTAATCTATTCTCACGGCCGAATTAGACACAACCTTTTTGCGATATATGCGGTCGCTGTCAAGTTGTTGAAGTATCAAATCTCTACGCATAGAAGGAAAAAAACAATATCTAATCACTTGTTGAATTGCTATTATTATGGAAGGCTTTTGTGAAAGCGAATACTTGGTTCTTAGAACTCAGGCAAATCTATATTGAGAGCTGCAATGTAACAACGCGACTTCAAGTTCAAGATGGAAATCATGCGCTCACTTACAAAAAGATATCCCACTCATACACCCGACCACCCACCATATGACGGCACTCGACGAGTTGATTCCTCACTGTAGCTGAAGAGCTGCAATTGCTGTTGCGGTCCCAGTCCATACTGTCAAGGAACTGGCGATCAAGCTCGTATCCATCATCAAAGCTAGACTTAGGAGCAGAAGTGAAAGACTCGCATCCGAAATCGAAGCTAAACCTGCGAGGAGAAGTGAGAGGCGATATCTCATTATCTTCGACCAATGTGGCTCCTGATCTAGCGCAAGAAATCGCATCAGCGAAATTCCATCCACAGAGGTCATTATACAAGGGCTGTGCCTTCCTGGATATCCTCTCCACTGGTGCGCTCGGTTCCCACTGCAGTGTGATGCAACGTCGGGCCATCTCAACAAGCTTTTTGCTTGCAAAGAAATCACTGTCTGCATCTCCATATTCCGAGTCTTCGTCATCTGCGTAGTTTGCCGCTTCGTCTTCATCATCTGCGTTTTCGGCTCTCGCATCTTCGTCTATATCTGTCATGAACTGATGATCAGCAGCCATGTCAAGCTCTTCCATCAAGTTATGACCCAAGTAGTGAAGGTTGAGATCATCCCCCATGTCAAGCTCTTCCATCAGATCATGACCCAAGTAGTGAAGGTTAAGGTCGTCGTCTAGAGGAGCCGACTCCTCTTCGGCCAAATCTCTCCAAACATCATAGTGGATTTGGATGTCCTCAGCCACGGGGAGCCTATTGGCTCGATGCTCGAGTTTGCGTTCACGTCGATTCCGGGTCCAGCCCTTTTTGAAGTTCGTCGAACCGATATTGCTTGGGCTTGTGCTCACGTGGTTAGCTTTGACTGAGTTCTCCAATTCAGGGTATGTCACGAGGAACTTGCTTAATTTCCCACAATTGAAGCAAATATCGCTGGGCATAGCCGTGGAGCAGGATGTGCATAGCACTTTGGGATCGACGCAAGGAGCCACGATGTGGGTGGTAGGCGAGTTTCGCTGGAGTTTATACATCGCCCAAGTTGCTATTCGGTACAGGAGTGTTTGTAGTATCTGTGTTGCTACTCGGACAAGGATTGTTTGTAGTATAGGTGTTATCTTTGTTGTAATTGAGTCGATATTCATATGTCTGGATTAGGTGCTCTGCAGAAAAGGCAATGTGCCCTGGACGTAGCAAGTATTTATGGCCCGCTGCATAAAAGATTGTTCTTTGAAGAAGGGCCTTGTTCGGTGTATGAGACAATGCAGTCAAGTTCTCCTCTTTGTGAAAGACAATGTAGAGGTGGACAATGATTTGCACATAAAGAAGGAACAAGGCCAGTCAAAGAAATTGAAACAATCCAATTGATGTTGCGTGAGAGCTTCATTAACCACTCTACGCACGATGAGAACCTTGTATTTACAAAGAAAGATTCTGTAATAGTCCTACTCAAAATGGGACCCAAACCCTACAAAGACTGGACGGCCTACAAAACTCCCCTTTTCCTACGACAGGCGACATTCTATTGCGATCAAAGACGATAAGCCTGACCCACGTTCAAAAGTAAGTCACCCAGCTCCGCAGCACTGACAGTGAACAGTCACCATGAGTTTCAATTGCTTGAAAATACCTCGTCATAAGTCGAGCCATCCTGACGGAGACATACCACCACCTAAACGTAAGGCAACGCCTACCTCCCGAAATAGCATAACGATGCCACGCAAGCTAAGTGATCCAGCAAATCGCCTGTTCCAGAGGGAAAAGTCACTAAGCAAGCATAGGATTCAAAGCCGCTTTTCTTTCGAAGCTTGTCATGAGGAAAGCACAGGCTCAACATCTGAGGGTCTGGCTTATGAGGTAGGCTTTAAAGGCGGACGAAAGTGTAAGTTGAGAGGCTGCTGAAAAATCCTAGAAACGAGCAACATGTCGCTGGTGCGGTACGAGGTCACACGTCTATACTGGGGGGTTTCTCACAACTGAGGATGACAAGAGTCTGTTCATGCGCTCAGAAAGCTACAATCGAGGCCTAAAAAGACTTCGCAAGAAAGAATAATATGCCCTATTCATCCATAGATACCCAATGAAACAATCGTCTAGGGCGGTACCTCTGGCACCACTTCCCCCTTCGTAGGAAAGTAACTATCTTTCGACTCATCGCGTTGCGATGTCTATGCCGCTAACCTTTCTAGGGTTTTCAAGAGTTGCACCTTTGGACTTCGGAGGAGGTTTTATATTCTCACGCTAGCGTTTTTTCAATACGTACCTCCTTGTGAGTACGGGATTCTTTGATCTTGAGGTGGCGAATCTTCTGAAGCTTTTCTTGGCGAAAATCTTGGTGTTGTTGGAACGTGTTCTGCATGTTGTTCAACACTTTAATATTCTCCGATGTTGACCTTCCTCTGATCTTGTCCGTTATGATCGCCATCAATGGCGCGACATTATCGATCTGGGATAATGATCGTTCCGGTGGGCGATGTCGTCTCACAATAGGCTATCTGGCAAAGCTAGCTTTGCAAGAAGTTTTAGCTCATCTCGTCGAGGCTGTACATCGGAAATACACAGCCTTCGGGTGCACGACACGTTGTTAGAGACAGTCTGGATCCCTTGTAAGGCTTGCGTAGGACGGTGAATAAGAATAGCAAAGCTAAGATTCTCTGTCAACGCACACAAACCATGTCTGATGGGGCTTCCCTTATGAATCGCCGTCGCGTATCAGCGTGAGCATCATTCAAGGTTCCATGTGTTAATATTCACAAAAGTTAGCTTCGACAGTCAAGACTTGGCTCAAAAAGCCAAATAGTGGACTCTTAGAAATCAAGCCTCTAGTCCTACAATACACAATGCGCCTCACTGGCTCATCAGAAAAAGAAAACGATGAGAAAAGCACTTTGGGCAATCAGTCCGACCAACTCTAAGACAGCCCTGCATTGCTGTATTAAGTCTTCGTAATCAATATCCCTCCGCAACACACGACACCACCACCGATGGTCCCCCTTTAAGCCCATCTAAACCCACTTCAATCCTAGTCCGAGCTGGAAGATCTCTGAACTGGGTCACTATCGTCCTCAAGCGCAGAACCGGTGGTAGTAGGTCTGTCGAAACGTTGTATATCTTTGGCCGGGACAATAGCCGATGGATCAGTCCTATCATCGCTTCCAGACGTGTCTGATAGCTCAAAGGAGAATTCATGGGTGGGAACCGCTTCCGGGGGAGGCTTGGGAGGATGCGAAGGGTGGCGAGATGTGTCAGCGTGGACGCAGCCCCATGTTGGGAAGTCTTGGAAAGGGGGTGCATGACGGCATTCCGGACCATGGACGTGTTTCTCCTTGGGTTTATCTGGTGACGAGGGTGCTGGGGAGATGTCTGAGACCTCGACGGGTTCCGAATTGACTTTTGGTGTAAGTACTGAATCCTGTGCACGTTTCGATACGGTCTCTAAGGGAACCTTTGAGCTTTTGGGAGAAATTTGCTCGTCTTCTGACGGAGCTTCTGAAGTTCGTTTAGAGTCGAACGAGAACTCTGAGAACAGCTCGGAAAGGCCCGAAGAGGCTTTGCTGGAATCTCGTGTATGACCTGGAGCCATGATGATATTGCGTATGGATAGTCGAGACCAGCAAGAATGGAAAGAAAGTTGGCTGAAAGAATAAGTCTGAGTTCTTGAAGTATACTATGCTTGACAATTGTAGTTGGGTAATGAATAGAGTGGAGCATGTTGAGATGTCAAGCTACACTATCGGTTTTGATATTTCGGAAGGAACGAGGAGTGAGAGACAACGCTTTGCTAGAGGTCTTGGGCTAGGTGTTCCAAGCCGAGGAAATGGGTCAGTAAGGTACTCTCCATAATTATCATCTCTATTTTCAACTAGGCAGTAGCGACGATTTCCCATCTAGTTAGGAGCGTCTGACGATGACGGCCGCTGTCAAACTTTGCAGATGCAGCAGCAAGGCGACATGCCATATATTTACCACAGATTCACAGCAGGAGACCATTTTTCAACCGCTGTGCCTACTTGTCTGAGGCATTCTCAAGAACATCCTCAATGCACGCTGGTGGAGAATCATGCTGCATATTGAGACAGTTTTATTGCTTTAATTTGTTGTGAGCGAACGGCCCGGCGCCTAGGGTAGAAGAGCGCACCAATTAACCGTCCAGCCCTTTGCGGCTGATGCCTAGAAGTCCCTAAAGTTGGTCCCCTAGGGAACAAGAGTTGCGCTAAAGGGACCCGGCTCTCGGGCCTGATATTGTCGCCTAGGCGACTAACTTTAGGTGCCAATAGGCCCTCGGAGCTTGGTCCGCAGGCCAGGCCAGAATTCCTAGCCTGCATACTACACTAGTAGGTAGTAGGTAGGTACGAACATTTCGCGTTGCACCCGTTCTTTAGGGAGAGTGATGGAAAGACATAGAAAACTTCCAGGCAGCCCAGGTAAATATACTCACAGACTCTGTAGCCATTATTGGCCTGCGCTATCTCAGGATGCGTTCATACTAAAGTATATCTGTAGAAGTTCCTGCCCATCTGGCTAGATAGGCTTGCTCCTGTCTCTGTTGATAATACGCTCAACTCCTAAGTAAAACCGTGGCCCACAAGCTACGAGTTGGTCTATATTTTCTTATTCTAACTCCATTGCAAGGTGTTACGCAATGGTAGCAGCTGTTCTCGGCGTCGGCCTCATTGGTGCTGGTGAGGTGGCCCAGGTAATCCACCTCCCAACCTTACAACTCATGAAACATCTCTACACGGTGAAAGCAATCTGCGATGTGTCACAGAAAACCGTCGACTTCTGCAAGTACCGCTACAACATCCCCCTCGCCACAACCAACCCAGACCACGTCATCAACCACCCAGGCATCGACGTCATATTCAACCTGACCTCAGATGAGTTTCACGAGACCATAGCCGTTGCTGCATTGAAAGCTGGAAAACATATCATGCAGGAGAAGCCCATCTCCTTGAGCGTTGAAAGTGCGATGCGCATTGTCGAGGCAGAGAGGGAAGCGAAGAATGGTGCGCGAGTTTTTGTGGGTTACATGAGACGTTATGCACCAAGCTTCGTGAACGCGTTCAAGCGTGAAGTTGCAAGTATTGATCGTGTGCTCTACGCTCGCTCCCGAGGTATAGTAGGCCCGAATGCCTATTTTGTCAATCAGTCTGGCACCTTTCCGTTCAAAAATCCGGACGATATCCCTTCAGGGGCTTCCGCAAAACGAGGGACGTTATTAGGCGAGCTGCTCAGAGAAGCATTCGATGGAGACACGGCGTATGAGGAAGACCTCAAATTCTGTCGCCATCTAGGGTCGCTCGGGAGCCACGACCTTTCGTTGATGCGAGAAGTCCTAGGATTCCCTCAATCCGTGGCAGGCGTTTCTGTCAATCACCCATTCTATTCCGCAATCCTCAACTACCAAACGAGCCAAGGTGCCTTCTCTGTGACGTACGAAAGTGGCATTGATGATGTCGCACGGTTCGACTCGCACTTAACAGTGTACGGGAAGGACAAGACCGTCAGCATACAATATGATACGCCCTATGTCAAAGGCTTGGCTATCAAGGTCAAAGTCGACGAGGTCAACGAGTATGGCGAGGTGATCTCAAAGGAGATCTTGAGCAGCTATGAAGATGCATACACTGCTGAGTTGGAGGAGATGCATGCTTGTTTCACCGAGGGAAGAGAGATCAAAACAAGTGCGGAGGATGCGTTGCAAGATTTGAGGCTCTTCGCTATGCTTCTTGAGCAGCATCGGCAGCAGTACACGCGGAGTATGGGTTTGAATTAGATTTTCAATTCCGGCAGAAACGTGCTTTCAAAGCCTCATCAAGCACAAGCAAGTTTGACTTCTCCGACTTTTTGTGCGCTATACCAGTTAGAAGTGAGTATGCATACTCCTTATGTTGACTATCAGCAACAAAGACATACAGACCATATCCACAAGTAGGATAAGATCAATGTTCAAACTGTTCAGCCTCGCTCGTGGTCTAACCGTGAAGCACCAGCTAATGAGATACACCGCTGACCCCTGAAGTGACAGCATACAGATGACTTTTTGCCTATTGCTCTTTTCGTCAGCTATTCCCCATCACCTTAGGAGCGGCAGCAAGGCCGAGGACCTGCTATACTTCTTCCTCGCCCTTCTTGTACTAATGCCACCCCAGTGTTTACTCCACGGCACGACCTTTGAGGAAGTCTAGCACAACAGTGGGATCAAGTGCTTCCAATCTCTCACATCTTTCTAAACTTGGAAGTGAGAGAAATAATACACGGACATCACTTACCACAACAGCTACATGGCCATCCACTTACCCTCCTTCCCCCTTGTACATAATATCATTTCTGACAAGCCGGAAAACACCATCAGTCCCCTCAACCAAAATCGTGCATCATCGACCACAACATCAAAGTTCCAAAAACAACCCACTACGCTGCAGAATCTGGCATCGTTCCCAAGCGCCCCCTGCAACAGCTTACAATGGAGAAGTGCACCCCACCTCGCCATGACTCCAACATCAGCAGCTCCAGCAGCCCCAGCAGCCCCAGCAGCCCCAGCAGCCCCAGCAGCTCCAGCAGCTCCAGCAGCTCCAGCAGCTCCAGCAGCCCCAGCAGCCCCAGCAACTCCAAAATCGCCCACCCAGCCACCCAACACAACCACCACACCCCCACCCCACCCCAAAAGCACTTCCAAAAAACCCTTCAATACGCCCATCTCAACCAATACCATTGCCTTTCCAAACCAAACCACTACTCCCCAGCAAACAAAACATTTCAAAAACAGAGAATTCACTATACCACCAGGATCAACACTACCCCTTCAGCATCTACATATGCTCACACATAAATGAAATCTCCATCCACAATAAAACCAACCTTCTAGCATAGCTGAACATTGTGAATTACAACCCCAATATGCATGCAAGAGAGTTTCTTTGTTGTATTATCAACCCAAACTATGGAGATCCGTACTCTATTTATATACTAAGAGAAGATTATGGATAGTAGACGGTACCAGCTATGGGCTCCGGGTTAGGGAAGTGGAATACGTGCGATGGGAATGTGACTGAGATGAGATTTATGTGCGGAAGGAACTGTTATGATGTGCACTAGCTCCCAAAGGCCTGGGGCATGAGAAGAGAGCACGAGGTGTAGAACGTGCCACGGTAATGGATATTGGATTAGTCCTAGGTTTTAGTCATATCACACTCCTTTGGGCAAGTCGTTCAGGAAGACTTTCATCGTTTCGAATCCGGGACACCGAGGAATCTAGATACCCTCAGTGCCCTACTGTACACAAAAATGTACTATATACGGTCAATCCTTCAATTATATAATTATCAGAACACTCTCTGCAGAAGGGTATCAAGACATCTTTTCTTCCAACTTTCCATCCGCCCATCCATCCATACCAAAGACGGTATTAGAAATGGACAATAGAACAGTTATATTACGCCAAAAAAAGCCTTCCTGATGCAAGGACGAATGCCCCTCCATTTTTGATATGCCAACGCCTGCAATGTAGATAGATGCTCCAGCTCCGGCTCCACCCTGGTCACCGCTCCTTCGGCAACTCAGGTAACCCTTTATCAAAAATATCAATCCTCCCTGCCCTTGGTGTACTCCTAGGCGTGGTGCCGGGTGTACTGGTCTCTGCCACTCTGGGTGTACTTCCAGTTCCACTCCCTGGCGTACTCGTTCCACCAAGCCCCCTCTTCATCATCTTCCCTAATATGCCCACTAATTCGGCTGCATCCTCAAACATGTCATCATCCATGCCCTCCTTCGCATTGTAGACATCTCTTATTGCTGCTTGAGCAAGCTTGCGCGAACCTTCGCCGTCATGTAGGCAATCGTAGAGGTATGCAGCGTATTCCGTTTTGACGGACAAGCGGATCGGATGTGAACCAGAGAGATGGTTTTCAGAGAGTCTCGCGGCGTATTCGAAATATTCGGATGCCTTGGGAATATAATTTTCGGCGGGGAGGAGAAAAGAGGCGGATGGTTTGGGGATCGAAATTGGTGTGAGCCCAGGAGGTAGAGTTGCGGTGGTGCGAACAGGGCCACCCTCGTGTGGGTTCAGCGGAGGGGAGGAGCGAATGGAATCCCGGTTTGTTGCTTTGCCCTTGCCTTTGACGTTAGCAGTGAGGTGTGGAGAGAAACTTGGGATGGCGGTTTGGTTGATTGAAGGTTGATTGTGGAAGAGCACGAAAATGTGGTAAAAACTGGCTCGGAGCTTGTAACATAGCACTTTGAGTTCGTAGATGGTGCTGTTCCTCACCATAGGGAGGACGTATTCTTCGAGTAGCCATAATCCTTCCCTCGCAAGCCAAATTATGTGGTGATACAATTGGAGGGATTTAGTGTCTCGTGTGGTATCGAGGCGGCGAAGGCGACGGGCACGAACAAGCTTTTTGGAGAGGAGGACAGAAAGGCCGAGTATTTGGTAGAGCTTGGAGGCAAGAAAGGCGTAGGAATTGTTTGTTTCTTTGGCGAAGCGGCCAAGGAACTTTTGATCGACCTCCGAAGAGGCCATCAACGTATCGAAGCTAAGCTGTCCGAGTCTCTGGAATTGGGCCATTTTGTTAGCTTTCGCTCGAAAAGTGTGGAGTGCAGATATTGCGGGGAGAGCTATGGAGCTGTTGATGTAAAGTCAACACCCCAAGCCCGAGCTCAACCGAGCATATCATTGCGCCATGGGTCCTGTGACGCTGTATGCATGTATGATAGCTTGATAGCCACCCAATTGAGGGTATATATGAAAATAAATATTCCGAAACATATTATGGAACGCGTCAAGGTGTGACCTTACCGTTTACCGCGCGCCTTGCCGAGGTTTCCCCAAACTGTCGTTCCTTCGGCCGTAGCAATGTTCGCTGGGATATGATTTCGACAATGAAGGTGTGAGGTTGACGAAAGATGTATCCGACCCAAGTGCTTCATTGTTACCAGCCACGAGAGGATCTACGCATGTAAATCCTGGCTGACGTCGCTTGCCTGAGCTTTCACCTATCAAGAGCTTGAGCTGAGGTTGAATCTCGTGATTCGTAGTATGATGAAACAGGCCTTGTCGGCCTCGTGTGTTGATTGGTGAAATATCCGAGGTGAGGGAATTGGATGTGCTGAGGAAGCTGATTGGTATACCCGTTGGAGCGGTCTCCAATGCGGAAGTCGGCAGACTTTTTTATATTTATTTATACAATTAAAGGACCCGAGGACAGTCAGAAGAATGTCGCGATTATTTTTGGTATGTATGCCTACACATAGTCAGCCTCGAGGACTTGATCTAGCCTGCAGGCGGCTTCGACATGAACAACATACATACCAGCAAAATTTCCACCGAGCCGCTATATTACACGGCCGTGATTCGTATTAGACCTTACAGCTGAGGTCTTCTGTACAATGTCTGGTATTAAAAGGCATCGAGCCGTCAATTGGTGTAGTGGGAGCTGTCCTGGGATTATCCGAAGCTCGGGGCAGCCTCAAGCAACCAGAAGGTTTGTGCGATCAATTGCGCCTCGAAAGATCTCGCCTTTTGCTAGTCGAAGATCGTCGATGAGGCGGACAGATCCGCGCCGCCACGATTGAGTCCGTGACCGCTTTGCTGGAGTTTTGATGTAGTTGTAGGTGTAGCTGAGATACCAAAGATCAAGAGGGTGCGGACATGCGCTGCAAGAGCAATTGCTGGGAGCGACAAACAGCAAAGTAAAGGGGACGGAGGATCAATGATGCAATGGGGGCGGAAGAAAGCATTGTATCGTAATTATGGGGAGCAGCTCATTGTGTAGTACTGCCCTGGGTCAGGGTTGAGTTGGTCCTGCATGAAGCTTGCATACGTGGCAGTGGGAGCTTTCATTTTCAAACTTTGTGGATCCCGGTCCACAGCTGGCGGGCGCTGGCCCCGACCCTCTGGGCGATAGCAGCCCAATATGGGGGTGGTCTCGAACGACGGCGCCTGAGAACAGCATCATCATTGTGCCTAAATGCTTGCTTGAGGCTCTGAAGTTTCGCTAGGTAAGGTAAGTAGAGGCTGAAGCCTGACGAAGCCAGATGAATGACTTTTAGTAGGCAGTCACCTTCCTCCCATGATCCCATGACTCCGCGAATGGCAGCGCTTTCTAGCCTTCGTTCCCCACGGTACCACTTTAGCGGCCTGAGTCCTGCCCCGCCATCGGTACAAATGGGCATCACTCTTGTTCCTTCCCTTATCCCTTATCCCCTTGCTTCATCCCATCTTTCCATGACTTTGCCTTAATGACAACTCATCACTCCCTAGTCACGGAGATTATCATAGACTTTACAATAATCGCACCGGCACAACGTGTTTGAAGTCATGCAGCTAAGGTAGATTCCCGACTCGGCGCTGCTTTATTGGAGAAAGAGCGGTGAAGAAGTTTGGCCGAAAAGCCCGCCTCGGATCATGACATGAGCCTCGAACCCCCCTGGTTCGCATGTTCGAATCGGTGTGGTGCAGGTAATTGCGGTATGAGAGACCAGAGAATCGGACAATAAAGACAATTGGATAACGAAGAGTCATGCATTGATGTGAAATGGTGGAGGATAAACGATAAAACATGCGAATGCTGCCTCAAAGGCTGCTCGTACTCTTCCTCCGCGTCACTGTTCCTACTTGCTCTCCGCCTTCTCCATTTTCTCTTTCCTAGCCTTCTCCATAGCCGCCATACACTAAACATAGGATTCACGAGGGAGCCATGCGCGCTTTTCACCCTCCTGTTTGGCATTCTCCACAGCTATCATACACTGGGCAGACCATTCACGCTGTCCCATCGCTTGCTCCTCTCCCTGCCTTTTGGCCCTCTCCATAGCCTCGACGCGCTGAATATACGGTCGACGACGTAGCTCTGCTCGTGATTTGAAGTAAATCACCCGCCGTTTGAACACCACCGGATCCAGCTGGTCCATCTCTTTCAGACATAGTCGAAGCCTCGCAGCACTAATGTCATCACGAAAGATGCAATTTCCGGTGTAGAGGTCACGCCCATAGTACTTGAACAAAGCCAACTCCTGGTACTCGTCGTTTGTCAATTGGAACTCATATTTGAGCGTCTGCTCTTTTCCCGGTATGCCAGGCAGATATGTATCCCTCTGTGGGTCATCAAGCATCCAGGCAACCGGTAAAAGGATTCCTCCTGCTGCACGAGTTGCGTGGAAAGCGACTCGTTGTTGACAAGATAGAATGGGCCGCTTGATCCAGGTGCGATTGCTCAGATGCTCACTAATTCTCTCATAGCTTATACCCTGAAGGGTGGCATCGACAAGATACTGATCTTCGCGTGTCGACCAGGATGCGTCTTGAGGAGGGCGGAGCCACGGGTATCCGGTGGTGATCGATTACATTTGTAAGTCAAATCAACTTACATCGGCAAGTCGGTACTGGGTACTTACATATTGAATTTCCTGAGGCATGCTTGCGACCTTATTATAGAGCGCATCTTCGACGGCACCGGTGCACCCTGGGATGCACCGAGAAAGTTCTGTTGATTCTCCATGGTCTGCAGGTGAGTTGGTCTGCTGCACTCGGTCAGACGGGGTTCTGGTATGTAGATAGGCACTTGCCTCTTTTGCAGAGCATTTTGTAGGCTTCTTGCGTGCTGCGGTAGGCTGGGTCCTCTTGGTGTGCTCAAGGAAGGAGTCAGATAGAAACTCAGACAGAATCATTGTCGGAAGGGATCACCTACCGACTCTTTTACGCGGATGCGTTTGGGGGTGGGCGGTGTTAAGTATCCTCTCACTTCGTTCACGATGTTGGCCCTTCTCTTTGTGCTTGGCTTCCTGAAACGTGGGGCACGTCGCGGTGTTGAAGATGGCAAGGAACGGAATACAGAAGGTGAGCGTATGATCGAGGGTCGTAAAGGCATGATTGTACTTCTATTGAGATTGTCTGAAGACGCAATGTCCATTTGTATGGCCAGCGAGGAGACGTGTTGAATGCTGAACGAGCGTGGTAAGAAAGAAGAACAGATAATCGTTCAGAAGAAGATTACTGCGGGTTACAGCGACTAATAATTACAGTGTACAACTTTGTAGACAACCACCAGCTCCGATGATGATCTATTGTCCCACCACCGACTACTTTACTTCAATCTATCCCTCAAGAGATCAGGATCAATCCGCTTGCCAGCCATATCAAAGAACCTAGAGGACAATTCCACCCATTTTCTCTCATCATAGCGATCCTTCATTCCTTGTAACCTGATGATCTTGGAGATCTATCGTTAGATTTCTTCTCATCACCAGGGAAAACGGGATCTTACATCGTCAGTGCTTAAATCCTCGTCAGCAAACTCCTTGTTTCTGCCTTGAGTCGCGGTCGGCGTCTTCCAAAGATTCTTTGACTCTTCCTTCGACTTCACCTCTACCCTTTGGGCCCAGGGGTTTCCCTTTTTCTCGCCGGCCTTAGCCCGATTTCCTCCACCACCCTCTTTCGCCTCGCCTTCCTTGCTCTTCTCCTTCGCTTCTGCTTCTCCTCCTTTAGCCTCAACAGGGACCAGACCGAACATCAGGCGGTAGCGCTCTTGGATAGCCTCTAGGTCTTTGCCAGCCAATGTCTGGCTAATCTCCTCCCATGACTTTCTCTGAGCTATCAGACCAAGCAAGGCAGCATCCTCAACGACTGTCCATGTGCTGACTGTAACTTCAGTACGCGGAGGCTCCTCGGTCTTCGGCGACGCCGGCGGCTCTGCCTTGGTTGAGCCAGCAGGAGTGGCATCTGATTTCTTCGGTACCTGTATCTGTATTAGCAACACCAGCGTATGACACTGATCTAAGCAAGGGCAACGACAAATCTGCGGATGCAATTGTTCAAGCTTACCTTCTTTCTAGTTTTGATCAGAGCTGGTCGCCCTGAACGATCTCGGGAGATGGTGGCATGACGTTGGATCAGATCACTTGGACGGGGCTTTGGGGTTACGAAAAGATCGAAGAAACTCATGGAGATTGGTCTGCTTCTTTTCACTTCCACCATAATTGCAATGGTTGAAGATTGTTATGAGATGTTCTGCATGGTTGTGTGAACTTGAGCACAAGAATTTTGAAAAAAGTAGAATACTTGTGTGCAATGAAGTTTCATACAGTGTTAAGGAATACGAGCGGGGTAAATTTGAGGGAGCTTGGGGCGGTGTCCCAGATCCTACATTCATTCACTTCATGTCTATGGGAGATGGGACTGAGTTCCCAGAATAGACGTTATTCTAGACTTATTCCTAGACCGCCGTCTAGCTATCCTTGGAGAATTGCCTAAAGAGAATGCCATGACGTTCTAATGTCCCAGAAGAGTGATAATGTCAGACATTCTTTCACTTGCTCAACACTTTCAATGCAGTATCTCCCAAAAGATTTTGGTGATGAAATAGAAGTGAATCATGTCCTCGCCGAATAATTTCCCTTCCGGCCATGACTCTGCAGATCCCGACTCCCCGATGCCAGGTGGAAAAGATGTCTCGCATGTCCACCTGTCTTGTCAATTTCTGCTTTTCCGTGCTCTCTACCTCTGTAAATTGAAAGACACGGAGAATACGCTCCGAAGCTCTTCCTTTTGCCCGCCCTCAGCGTCTTGGCCCCCCCTGATTGCCCACGATGCGCTCCTCCATCCTTCTCAGCGCGCTCCTGGGCCTCCTTACCACGACGCTTGCACATAACATCAATCTCGGCGCCCACTCGAGGGAATGCTTCCACGAGATACTGCACAAGGATGATAAGATGACTGTGACGTTTCAGGTAGGGGATAGGGAGTTCGGTGGAGCTGGCAACCTGGAGATTGATTTCTGGGTACGTGAACTTCGCACCTAGACAGTTCAGAACAGAGGGCTAGCACACAGATCTTGGGACAGATTATTTGAGGCTACTGACCGCTCGCTATGCTACTGGCTCCAGGTTGTGTATAAGATCCGTGCTGACCTACTGTTCTTCTAGATCGTTGACCCTACGAACATGTACCTCCAGAATCAAAAAGCCGTTTCCTCTGGCGATTACAGCTTCGACGCACGTAACGATGGGAAGCATACATATTGCTTCAGTAACGAAGCTTGGTCGGCAAGTACTAAGGAGGTTAGCTTCAATGTGCATGGTATCGTCTACGTGCCTGAAAGCGAGGCGCCCAGTGATCCGCTCGAGAAAGAAGGTACGTGCCACTGTTCCATCAATCTTGGGCATCATCTGCAAAGGGCCTTCTACTTGATCCAATTGCTGACTCTGGTCTGCTACATCACAGTGAAAGAGCTCACCGAACTACTCCAGCAAGTCAAAGACGAACAATCCTACATCATCGTCCGCGAGCGAACGCATCGAAACACAGCTGAAAGCACAAATGCAAGAGTAAAGTGGTGGAGTATATTCCAATTAGGGGTCTTGATTGGAGAGGGTATCTTTCAAGTGTGGTGGTTAAAGAGGTTCTTTGAGGTACGTCGCTCTTCTATGCAAAGATCCGAATGTGCTCTGACTATGTTTGGTATAGGTAAAGAGGGTTGTCTGAGCGCGGATGGGCATATGGAGTTAGCTTTGTACGTTAGAATATGGATCGACTACACTGGGAATACAATTCGAAGTGACAATCAAATTTCTCAAGAAAGATACTCTTTTAACTTAAAGACTAATCTTGCAGGCTCAATACTTATTCCAACCATATTCACCTCCGCACACCGCTTATATACCGACTACTTCCCTGACCCATACCCCACTTCAATAGTAATTGTTCCCAAACCCCTTTCTCGCGCCTTGCCCGCCTTCTTTATGTTTCACAGCTGTCCAAGCCTTCCAAATCCCTGAGGCGGCTCCATCCATGCCTAATCTGCGTGCCAAATCCTGGGCTCTATGCCCTTGCCAATGAACAAGCCTTCACAGTGAGACTGCCGGATAGGGCAGCTTCTCGTAACGCATAAAGTGCGCGTAGGAGCCTCGTCTCGGAGTCTGCAATTACATTCGAGATTGAGAGAAAAGAAGCTTATGGATTAGAGCAGTCATGAATATATGCTTAGCCTAAAGTCTGAGAAAAGAAGCATCACCTTGGCGACCCACAACGAGCTAGGTTAAGGTACTTTATATAAAAGAGAAGCCCGCACTAGGCAGATACAATTTGTATGGCATGGAACTGATCGCATGACCAATATGTGAACACCACGCTTTACAAGGTGATAAATCAAAGCAAAACCTGATTCGCGCAGTAAAACAGGCCGCTTTCCATACGTGACAGAAGTCGATGCGGACGCCGTCCAAGGCTGTGATGAAGCTTTGACAAAGAATACAAAAAGCTAGCAGCAGTATGGGACCCAGAAAAGGCTGACGCCATGAAACAATTCGCATACTGCTGATACCATGGTGAAGGTAAAGTTGGGTGAACCGGCAAGCGACAGGGAGCAATAAGCACAGACCTGCCGTCATATGGTCCTGGAAAGATCGACTCATATATCTACTAAGCACTTGACTACAGAAGAGCTCACACATACATGGCTGCCCCTGGGACGAGAGTTATGAACCATAAGGTTTGCAGTGGATGTTTCTCAGAAATTCGAACAGCAGACATCCTTTGAAGAATGCAGGTGAAGTTATACAGCCCTGCCTCCCTACGCATGCAATTGCCCCGTACTCGCCTATGACGCTTGACCTGAAACAACAGCGTAAGGCCTACAGACTTGGCCGCGATTATATGATAGGGTAGCGGCAGTGGAAATCTCGCGGAAAGGGGCTCGGGCGGCGGAGATGAGATCTGAAACGAAACGCTGGCGGGGGAAACTGAAGGCTCGATACGGAAACGCTACTATTCGCTCTCCTACCAAAATGACCTCGGGGTACAGCCCCCTGAACGTCTGACGCTCTCGCTACAAGAGCTGGCCATAGCCTCCTGCTCTCGGACCTTTGGTTCTGGCTTCTCTTTTCCTTGTCATGATGTCTGTAGAAAAAGAAAGACAGGGCACATCACCGCAATTGTAAAACCCAAACAGTCAGCCTGGAATGGTGACCAGTGCGCCTTCCATCCATACCACGATCCTACAATCTCCACCGAAGTAATATGCATTGGCAGCGGGCCTGCAATGGGGCTACGGTCACGGTGACTCTCCTCTTGGTCGGAACGGCACTGGCACAATCGGACGGGTCTAACGAGTATCCATTGGTGGCATCTTGCTGGCAAACATGTGTCAAGGCACAGGGGACTCAATGCTCGAGTACAGACACAGATCTCTCCTGTACTGATCCCTTCCTATCTGCTCAGCGTACCAAATGGCCAGATTGCTGATTGGTTCTTCTCCTCTCTAGGTCTTTACCAAGTCGCCAGCAACTCAGCCCTCCAATCGACACTGCAATCCTGCCTCGAAAAATCCTGCGATGCCCTCAACGCGAAATCAGCCATCCAGTATCTCAGCGACGTCTATGAGAAGTCGCGATCTCCAATACCCACGTCCGTGGTAGAAGAGGATATATCATCCATAATCAGGGAGACCGTCACAGCGACTGGTCTCACGAGAGCACATAGGAATATACCCCGGAGCATGACTTCCGAGTCAGCGGCTACTGTCACTGGTGGATCTACGGTTGCAGCGGGAAATGGAAGCGCAACTATATCTACATCAATATCACCAAGTAGGAGCAGTGGTGCTGGACCAAAGGCTACACAGAACGGCGGCACGGTTCTTGATCAGGCTGGCGCTGCTGGAGCAAAGTCTTTGTCGCAATTCAGGAGCTTGTGGGCTATGAGCTTGGGATTGGGTTGCTTGGTCGGTCTCTCATGGCTCTGGTAGTTGCTTATGATCGTTGGCACGAATGTGTCTATGTGTGTGCTTACTGTCTGTCTTTACGTATATACCCAATGAAGCGTGTCTATGTATGTGTTTACTGTCTGTCGTTACGTATATACCCAATGAAGCGTTTCTTTCGAACACGATTGTATATTCAGTTGGTTCGCGAATGACCAGTTGATGTTCCTCGTTTCTGATCGCTGGATACTACATCTTTGTCTCCATACAAATGCACAAACCCCTGGACTCGAATTGCGCTACAGAGTCATGCGATCAGCCCTGCCCCCTTCACGAATCAACATCACACATCTCCTAACAATCCCCAAAAACCATCGTCAGCGGCATAACATCGCATCATCATCCCGCCACTTTCAACGACCAACCCAGCTCGAATGAGAACTTATCTCACAATTCACATCAAATATCCATCACATACCCCAATCCTTCCAACCCCCCAAATCCATCACCCACCAACCTCCCCACCTAGCTAATTCACACCCTCCCATCCAATCCAGTCTTCACATTCCCCGCTGGTTTCCTGCCTCAACCTCAATATACCAAGATTTCTTTCACATCCCCATACGGAACCACATCAACCAGCCGCAATGCTACACTAAAATACTATCATGCACATTCATTAGACCAGGCCCGATCTGAGTACCTATTTGGAATAGTGAAAGTATTTGAGTAAGGGTTTATGAGTTGATACGAAGACTAAGCTAGGATCGCGGATGAAGAAGGATTGAGAGGCGGGTTGAGGATTGCGTGATTGAGGGGTTTGAGACGGTTGAGTGGGAAGGAGGGAAGGGAGGGAAGGGGCGCGATGGAGAGGGGGATCTGATGTAGATGATTTGAGCGGGTTGAGGATGTGTTGTGCTGCTACTTGCTGGATTTTGAGATATCACTGCTATGATTAATGAGGCTTCTGGGAAGATTGAGCTGCTGGGTTTGATGTTAAATTAGGTGGTGTTCGATGCTTGGGGAGGGGGATGGAGTTATTCTTGGTAGACGGTGGGAATATAGGGGAGATAGTTACGGTTGTGGATGAAGTTTAGGGGGTTTGTGGAGGGGCAGGCGCTGTAGGTTGTGGAGTGGAGAAAGGATTGGGAAAATCAGGATCTTGGATTGTAGGATTGCTGTTGATTGTGAATGTTTGCTCAAAGCAGGAAATCATAGGCGTGAGAACATAGCCGTCAGGCAGGGCGATATGTCCACATGTGTAAGAGGATTATGGATTGTTGCCATGCCGTTTGTGCTTCCTCTTAACTCTGCGGAGCTCAAGCATACAACCACTTGCAACAAAGTACGATAACCCGGCGAATATCTGAGGATAGAGGTACTCATGCCCAGAGCCAGGTCGACGTAGCTTCAATGCAATCACTTCTGAAACTAAGTCCGGTATTAGCTTATGAGTTTTCGAGATGAACCGAGGCTTTCTACGACTTACATGTTGTAGGCAAGACAATTGACAACCAAGACAGAGACAGTAAAGATGGTAATTCAACAAGTCCGGCCACTTCAACAGCGATGGGACCAACGGTCTGTAGGCAGAGTTAGAGGGTACCTCATCGCCACATCTTAAGAACAGATGATACTCACCATCCAAAAGACGCCAAGAATAGCTCCAACAACAATAGCAAAAAAGATAGTCACGCCATAAGACTTAGCGGGCAACCAAATAGCAAAACAAGTGACACCACAAAAGAAGGTAATGAATCCAGCAACCTCCATTCGTCCATAGCGATCACTAACCACCCCAATCATCGGCCTTCCAATCGCCGTCCCCAAGTTCAAGAACGCAGTAATCGCACTCGCCTGATTCGCATTTAACCCAATCGACCGCGCGAAATCCGAAAGCGAATATAAAAGGGTGATATACCCCAACATACTCACAAACGCCCACGCCAGAAGCAGAAGAACATCGTACCGACGCAAGAGCTTCAGATCGAACCCACGCTGGGGTGGCTTAATCGCTTTATTCCTGTTTCGAATCGTCATTGCAGCCACGAGATTCATTATCCCAACCACAATGCCTGTTATGCGAAGAGACCATGCAAGGGAGATATTATCGATCATCGCCTGCGTAGCAAACGAGAATATCAAACCCCCAATTCCGGACCCCGCAGAACTTATCCCGCCAGCCAAACTCCGCCGCTTGTCGAACCATTGCGGTAGAATTGCGATACATGGTATGGACACGAAGCCCACGCCAGCGCCGACCAGCACGCCCTGCGAGAGGTAGAGGTGCCATATTTTCGTGGCGAAGGAAGCGGATATGAATCCTGAAGTGAGGAGTAGGGACCCCAAAATCATGGTCACGCGGGTATTGTATTGACGGGCGAAGATTGTGATAATGGGCGCGAGAAGCATGGCTATGGAGAAGTTTAGCCCGCCGATGAAGGCGTAGGATATACTGGTGGCAGAAGGGTAGAGGGCGTGGGAGAGATAGTAAGAGAGGTAGACGCCGTAGGACTAGGTAACACAATTGATCAGCCAGTCAGTCACATGTGTGTAAGAGCGGTTGATATGAGTTTTCCTTTGTGATGTGGCAGCAAGAGATGGTAAGAGGGACCCACGGCTACTACACCCCAGGTGAAGGCATTGACACAGAAACAGGCGAGGACGCAGACCCAGCCGTATCGTCCATCTGGCGGCGGGGATGGTGGTGCTTCTGCGGAGGAAATGACAACATCAACTGGGTGCCCTGCATCATCGTGCTTCTCTCGAGGGTCATTGGCGACGTTCGAGGCAATGCCATCAGACATAGAGTCTCAGTACAATCCTCTTCCTTCCTGGAGACTGCGTCCAAAGACTGAAGAGGAGCCTTTCGCCCCATCTTTAACAATTGAGCCATTATTGTGCTCTTATGTAATGTCAGTGCACAGTAAGGTTGCGCTCCGCATATAAGGAGATCTCGCGCGTCTTGGAAGTCAAAATGCCAAAAGGATAAGGTACCTAGGGCTACTGAGAATAATTATCCTCGGCTGCTAGTGGTGACGCAATTGCCGAGGATAGAATACTGAGTAAGCCAGAGGGATGTCACTGGCAGAAGATGATTGGTCAATGAATCAAGGAGGGTCTAGGCGTGGGGGAGAGAAGCATCTCTCATATTTTGCAGAAAGATGTTTCATTAGGTGGATTCTCAGAATAAATCTATAAGCCTTGTATACATTTCTGGACGATTTTTGCTTATTCTTGTTTCGACCTTTCATCTGTCATACCTCAGAATCAAGCAGAAACTAATCTTGGAGAAGGAATGATTTCTTTGTAACGGTGTCGTACGTCTGGGAGGACACCTATACGACCCAAATAGTCTAGCGATCATTGTTCCTAATCCCTTGCCGGACAACGCACCTATAGTAAGGCTCCTTTCCTGAGCGACTACCAGCTTCTCAGTCCCTTGGACAAGAAGGCAGTGAGGAAGACGACAGGCCTCCTGGGGACCATGTTCCACGCTCGAGGCGAAGAGGCCAAACCAGGCCCGGAGCAGGAAGTCATTCTTTCGCAGCCCATGTCGAACGATCCAAGTCCTTCAACGCAGGTCCCAAATTCGGACGTTGAGAAACAGTCCATTCCAGCGTCACGAACCAAAACTTCCGCCTTCTCCTCCCTCGGTCTCCTCGACCGCTTCCTGGCCCTCTGGATCTTCCTCGCCATGGTCATAGGCATCCTTCTGGGCAACTTTGTCCCCAACACCGGCCCTGTCCTCCAAAAGGGAAAATTCGTCGGTGTTTCCATCCCCATCGCCATAGGCCTCCTCATAATGATGTACCCCATCCTCTGCAAGATAAAATTCGAATCCTTGCATCTCGCGTTCCGGAATCGACAGATTTGGGTGCAGATTGCGTTTAGCGTGGTTGTGAACTGGATAATTGCGCCTTTCTTGATGTTGGCTTTGGCGTGGGCCTTTTTGCCGGATAAGGAGGGGTTGAGGGAGGGTTTGATTCTGGTGGGGTTGGCGAGATGTATTGCTATGGTCATGATCTGGACGGGGTTGGCAGGTGGGGATGGAGAGTACTGTGCTATTTTGGTGGGGATAAACAGTGTGTTGCAGATGGTTTTGTATGCGCCGCTTGCGGTGCTCTTCATTAGTGTCATCGGAGGTAATGGTGGGACCGTAGATGTGAGGTATGAGATTGTCGCTACGAGCGTAGCAGTATTTCTGGGGATCCCCCTCGGGGTGGCGGTCGTGACGAGGTTCGGGGTGAGGAAGCTTGCGGGTGAGAAATGGTACGATACCACGTTCATCAAGTGGCTAAGCCCATGGTCACTGATCGGTCTCCTCTTCACTATCCTTGTCCTCTTCGCCTCGCAAGGCCATCGAGTCATTCACCAAATCGTGTCTGTGGTCCGGGTCGCCGCTCCGCTGATCGTCTACTTCGCCATTGTATTCTTCCTTACTTTGCTTATCACTCACAAACTTGGATTCGGGTACAGGTTATCTGCGACGCAGAGCTTCACGGCCGCCAGCAACAATTTCGAGCTAGCGATTGCTGTCGCAGTAGCCACTTTCGGGGCAGACAGCGACCAGGCGCTTGCATCGACCGTGGGGCCGTTGATCGAAGTCCCGGTACTGTTGGCGCTGGTATACGTGGTGAAGTGGATTGGGGAGAAAAGAAATTGGAAAGACTAGTAGTTGTATTATTGAGCCATAGTAATAGCGAACCAATCTACATCTTATTGAAGACGTCGAGCCTAACAGATAGAGACGAATGGTATGAAGTCTGAGGTCTCATACCAGTTGCTTTCATTTTCTTTCTAAAAAGATACGAACACGCTTTCTTGTCACGCTGTCTCCAGGTAATGCTGCCTTGTCATTACGACGTGGAAAAGAGACCAGGAGTTTATGATGCAGCTTGCTAGAAGACTCTCGAAGACGGGTACGCAGAAAAGTAGAAAGGCTATGAGATAAGAAGGTCGGGTCTGTTAAGCGAGAGATACACTGAATGAACAGCGATCATCTCATACAAAAACTAGAAAATTTCCAAGGACGCGAGAGAGGAGGCAAAGAGAGATGTATTCACGAAGCCATCAATAGCGCGTCCAGCACTTGATACATTGAGGGGGCTCGACCTGCCATGAGTGACAAAAGGCCCCAGGATTGACAAGAATAGATGTAGTGTTCAAACTATGTGCATAGGTCTGAGTTTTGCTCGGCTAACGGACTTCGGTGCCAAAGAACCAAGCAGCTGGGGGTCACTGAGTCGGAAACACGCTCAAAGGATGGTAGCGAGACTCCAGTCGCACTCCATATCGCAGGATTGCAGCTGACCAACGGCGGCGACAAACCAAGAAATGTTCATGCGTCTGAATATGAACCAACATCAAGGTCTGATAGGTAGGATAGCTGAAAAATTGGCCGGAGCCTAATCAGTCCCTAGACCTGCAATATGCCTCTCCCGTCGACATGCATTTGGCATGTTTCTAATAGAGAGCTGGCACGTTGTGAGTGGAACAGATGCACACAGTCTGAGTGCCAAGGCGAGGTTTTTTCATATCTTAGGCCGAAGGTTGTCATTCGCTAATACTTTCTTTTGACACGCCCGGCGTACGCGGCATCTTTTGAGTACGCCTAATGACACGTGTAATTTGGTCTTGGCAGGCTCCGTATCAAAGATTGATAGATGTCGTCAAGAAAATTGGTCAAAAGCCTCAAGACAGGCCCAGCCATTGGACTGCGCCAATCGACAGAGCTACAAGAGACCAATACATACTAAGCGAGCAGGAGGCGCCTGTGATGATAGTATGAGTCTCGGATGGAGTCAATAACAAACCACGGTCCACAAGTGTTCGTGACGACCAGACGGAAATTCAGTTTGTCGATGAGTTAGCGAAGGATTTACTTGCTAAGTCATAGGGAATATTATCTGAACTGCTGACTTGCTCCGTAGGCGATATATTTCTTAGTTTTGTTCGTTGAGTTATTGAGAATGCACGAGGGATGCGCTGCACGGCTAGGCCAGATTTGCCTAAGGTAAGGTAGGGTGTTGCATTGGTCCGATAACAGCACCAGCGAGCAGCTGACAGCTCGGTTACTTTGAGATACAAGTGATCTAGTTCTATATTTGTATTTCTTCAAGTAGTGACGATGTATACTCGTACCGAAGCAATTCTAGACCATCACACCTGGGGGGATGGAGCTGACAGGGCACAGGGCACAGGGTGTGGGTTGTGGTTGAAATGGTGGCAGCATTAGCGGCACCGCTCTAGTCCTAAAGGGGAAGACATGGACTTCCTTATCTTTCGCTATCGCACCTGTCATAAAGCCCTCTTGCCTTCCCGCCCTCTCACAAGCCCCTATCTCCCTCCATTTCCCCATCCACCACCACCACTGCCACCAACCACCCCCAAGCCTCCCACTACGCATGACTAGGATTGCGGCCAACTTTCTTCACACCATGCAAGACTAGGTAGGTTGAACTTCTGTTCGAGTACCCCGCTATCACAAAAAGTCGCCCTTCCCTGTGGATCAGGGTAGGTAGGCTGATACAGATGAATCAGATCTCCTAGGACCCTGTCAAATCGAGGACCTGCTCACGACCCGAGATCAAGACACTACGCCACAGTAATAAAACCGAGTCCTCCTGAAGTATGGCCGGCATCTAACGCCAACCATCCTCTCTGATTGGGTCTGATTCGGCAAATTATGGATGTTCTATGCTAACAGCGCCTGGCCGGCGCACCCACTTTGTCTCGCAATACAAGTATAAAAGTCTGTTTCATGATAAGCAATTCTCGCCTCATTGGCCTCTCGCACGACCTAGGACGCTGCCGAAATTTCCATGAGTGCCATGTATACGCCATGGATGATTCCATCCCGCGTTACTTGGCAGTGGAAATACCATGTGGGATTCGTTCCCCCGGGAAACGTCCCAGCTATGAGCTCTAGCACTGGTAGCTCCGGTGTTCCGGCTACGGGACTGCACTGCACTGCTCACCACTGTCTGGTGCTTATCTGTAAGGTACAGTCAAAGTGTCGTCAACTATGATTTCTGTGCACCTTATCGGGCCAAGGCTACAGTATCTAGGCTCGGTAAAAGTGAATCTATCAAAAGAAACTATGTGTCTGCTAACTCCAAGGAGCTCCGTGCAGCCTCTTACAGCTCATCTTGGCCACCCACCTGGGTTAATCTAGACGAGATACAGATCTCTCCAGACCAATTTAGCTCCTGTAAGCGGACCCTCGACAACCCATGTTTGCATGAAGGTGAAGCTTCTGTCGAAGGTTCAGGTCTTTATATAGACTCCTCAGTTGTCCTGTCGCGTTTCGCGTTCAAGCTCTGTTCCCTCAATTCTTATTGCAGTTGTTGGCCATCTTGGCCTGGGAAGCACTGATTCATACCCTTCTCTCTGTCTCTTTGCAAACATGACGTCCACCATGGCTGCCGTCGTCTCCAGTGCAGCTCAAAAAACCGCCCAAGCAACTGCAGCTATCGCCAGCGCTTCAGCCTCAGTCGACCCAGTCGCACCACCATGGCTGGATCCGGGTCACAACGCTTGGCAAATGACAGCAGGTACTTTGGTCGCGCTTCAAAGTATCCCTGGTCTTGTTGTTCTCTATGCTGGATGGGTTAAACACAAGTGGTCTATTAATTCTGCCTTCATGGCATTCTACGCCTTCGCCGCCGTTCTGGTTTGCTGGGTTATCTGGGGCTATCAAATGGCGTTCGGGACTCAGATGTTACCGCTGGTTGGTTATCCGGCCATTGCTGTCGACATGGGTTACGAACTCCAGGACTCAAATCTACCAACCGCTGCTCTGACACAAGCATTCCCACAAGCTTCGATGGTATACTTCCAGTTTGTCTTCGCGGCTATCACACTCATTCTTATTGCTGGATCATGCCTCTGCCGAATGAACTTCATCGCATGGATGATATTCGTCCCTCTTTGGCTGACCTTTTCTTATACCATCGGAGCTTTCAGCATCTGGGGAGGAGGCTTCCTTTTCAAATACGGTGTCATCGACTATTCTGGTGGATATGTCATTCATTTGTCTTCTGGTACAGCAGGTTTTGTAGCAGCATGGTGGATTGGTCCCAGGCTAGCGGCAGATCGAGTTGACGCGAAACCCAGCAACATCACTCTTATGTTAGTTGGTGCTGGTATACTATGGACTGGATGGAACGGCTTCAACGGAGGAGATCCTTATGCTGCTAGCCCTGACGCCGGTGCTGCGGTGCTCAACACCAACATTGCTACCGCAACCAGCCTGCTCACTTGGACAATAATGGACTTAATTTTCTTCAAGAAGCCATCAGTGATCGGTGCCGTGCAGGGCATGATCACTGGACTAGTCGCAATCACCCCGGCTGCTGGTGTGGTCGCTGGTTGGGGCGCGATCCTTCTCGGTCTTGGCTCTGGCACTGTACCCTGGGTTTCAATGAACATTCTTGGTCGAACCAAGATCATGCGTCAAGTCGATGATACGTTGGATGTTTTTCACACTCATTTCGTTGGCGCTATCGTAGGAGGTGTTGGCACAGGTATGTTTACCTTCTGTGTCTTTATAGATGTTTCTAGCTAACGAATTCTAGGTCTCTGGGCGACTCCCAAAGGCTGTGCTGCTTTCGGTATCACCAACCCTGGCGGTGCTGTCTTTGGCAATGGCCGACAAATTGGTCTCCAAATCGTCGGCGCTCTATTCATCATCGGCTGGAACATTGTCTGGACCTCTCTGATCATGTGTTTCATCAAATACGTCTGCCGCGTGCCTCTGAAAATGTCGGACGAGATGTTGGAAATCGGTGACTACGCTATCCACGGCGAGGAGCCATACACGTTTGAATACTACAATAGAAACTACAGACGTGTTGCTGGCTTCGAGCATCCAGGCCAGATGACTGACGAAGAGAAGGCTATCAGGGAGGTGAGGGCATCTAAGGATTACAGGCGTCATGATGGGTCCTCGGCAGAAGGGTCTGGTGACGGAGTCATTATGGGTCAAGATCCCAACGCAGGTGTACACAAGACTGAGCTTGTTTCAGACAACTCGAAGAAAACAGAGTAAATAGTATATACTGGGGAAGGGGACTGATTGGGGGCGCTGAGGTGGTTGTCGGTCTAGGTGCAAATGAGGTGTAAACGGAGAGACGGTGCACATATTGCGTTAGTGATATCCTCCTGTATTATGTAGAAGCAATCTTTGGCAGCGAGAATGCCATTTGGATAGTGGCTACGCTGCATGTCAGCTTTCGCTTCAATTAATACCTCATCCTCCAATTTCCACCTCGAGCTTCGGAATGCTTGATACACATCTTTCTCTGCGCTAAGGCGAGATCCGCCAACTTCTCTACTACCATGGGAGAATGCCTTGAATCCACGTGAGTGACGCGGCAACGGTTTTCTCGTCCACGGTTACAAAATATACATCATTGACTTTTCTCTATATACACCATATAGCACAATATATACAACCAATATCCCCATTCCACAAAAGGCCGTCGAATCTTCACTCATCAACATCGTCATCATGATCGTCGTCAAGCCTTTCCACTACTCCCCAACACATCCATAACCCCTTCCACAACCTCCTGCATCTTCTCTGTCCCCTTCTCCATCAACTCCGTCAATCCATACCCCCCTTCCCGCTGCATCTCCGTATACTGCTTATTCATCACTTTATTGATATTCACTTTCGTGATTCCTCCCTTTAAACATTTCTCATAATGCTCGGGCGTGAACCCATCGGTGCCATGGAGAACTAATCGGACTTCTTTCCCCACGGCGTCATTGACGGCATTGAGGCGAGAATAGTCGAGATTGATACCCAAGGGACCGTAATTGCCGTGCACGTTTCCAAAAGCGGGAGCGAGCCAGTCGATGCCTGTGGCGACGAATTCGCGCGCTTCTTCGGGGGAAGTCATGACGGCTTCGAGCTCCGCGGTGTCTTGGACCCCGTCTTCCCCGCCTGTTATTCGCCCGGGCTCCGCTTCAGTGAGGATTCCTCGCTCGTGGCAGTATGCTGTCAACTCTTTCGTTAGGCGCAAGTTCTCTTCTTTTTCGTGATGCGACATGTCTACCATGATGCTGTCGTAGCATCCCGTGTCGGCGGCCTCGTGGATCGCGCTGGGGGATTGCGCGTGGTCGAGGTGGACTGTTATGGGGACTGGAGCGGTGCGGGCGGCGTGCGCGGCGGCGGTGGCGAGGACGGTCTGGCTGTAGGTTTGGGCCCAAGGGAAGAGGAGGATCATGGCGGGTGAGCGCTTTGCGGTAGCGGCCCGGACGGTCGCGAGGATGCCTTCGAGGTTATACTGTTGGGATGAAGGATTAGTTGGATGGGTAGTTGAGCGTGGAAGTTCGCGCGCGGTGGGAGAGGGGGAGTGCAGTCAATTGGAAGTATCAATTGAAGGCGCATGGTTTCAGGAGAAGCCACTGGACTATTATCGCAGAGGAAAACTCACCACACAGACACCAGGTATGCCATAGCCACCCTCCGCCGCCTTCGCGAGCATGATGTTCGCTTTGTTCTCGCGAAGATCGTGCTTCATCTTCTTTGGCGGCGGTCCGTCGGTCATGGTGTATCGTCTCGCTGTAGGGTTGTTTCTGGCGGGTAGCGATAGTCAACGTTGTCCACGTTTCTCAACGGCGTCTTGGGTGGTGGCGGAGGATGGGCGCGCACGTTGTGAGGGCGGCGGAGTGATGGATGGCCAATCCAATGACGTCGCCAAGGAAGGGGATGAAAGCTCAGCCCTATTATATGAGCAATTTCCGCCCCATGGAAGGAACATCATTCCATCTCCTTTCAAAAAAATCCGTCTTGGGAGACATTGCCTCTGTCGACAGACTCGTCAATCATCTGCAGCTGGCATGGTCCATCAAGCATGGCGGGGGGCTTGGAGTCACTGCGGCCGTATCTGTCTTGATCAAGAGGAGACACGAGTATATTCTCTGGTAGTAATGGAAGTCCAGATACCAGACTTCTGTTATTGCTCGTTACACTACTTTAGTGAACAAGATGAGTAAACCGAGTCTTTGTGGGACATCTGTACTCACCATGGCCTGAAAGTCTTTCGTGTTTCTGTTCTCCTGTTTCTTTGCGCCCATGCCGGCCACCGCTACTGTATAAGCTTCTCTTCTAGAACTTGATTGGAGACACTCAGCGTTGGTTATTGGATGATCAATTGTGGAAGCTTGAGCTTAATTACCATTGTGAATTGTTATACATATTCAGTCATAGTTCCAAGCTAGTTTAACGATTCTGTTGGTTTCCCCGTCCCCCTACCACGCATGCCCAGCCCCTGGATCAGAACTGCTCAAATCAAAGCTCAGAAGTATCTACCGCCACAGGCGACTGGATCCCGGTTGGATCTTCGATTGCTAACATCCATGTCGAGCGCATTTGCTGTTGCAAGCTATGCCGCTTTGGAGAATCCGAAACAGATACACGCCGCACACGCCGCGCAACATAAACATCAAGATCAAGCTCTGACAGCTGGCGGCACCTATCTCACCTGCAACGCTCAGTGCAGAATCCTCTCTATGCAAGGGTGCTCCGGTTTCACGTCGTGACTGGGACCATGAAGATCGGTCCAACATTCGGCCCCAGAATCAAGCATTTGCAGCTCCCGTCGAAGCACGTGTTTCCGCTTTTGCATGCTGCCACACCGTTGCTGAAGATGTCACAAAGCAATTAAGTCAAAACTGAAGGAGCTTCACTGGCTTGTGCCCCCACCCATAAGTCAATGGCAAAACGCTCCCTAAAGCCCAGAATTGGACGGGGTCCTACCATGGCATAAGATGTGAACGAAGGCTCTTACAGGCCTGTCCCATGGGAAAATTTACTTCAAACCATTGGATCTAAAACCTTGCCAACAAAAGTTTCGTGTAAGCTACTTTTTGTTGCCAAGGTGCAATGATATCTTGATGATCGCAATGCTAGGCGACTGAGTCTGATGTTCGAATACTTATCCGAAACTCCAACATCTCCAGGCTATGGAAGCTTCCATTTCTACGTTCTAACGGCGCCTACCGCCGTACCTTTGTCTGGCGACCGCAAGCCAAGTACCTCCTCACAGTGCTCTTCATGAAACCCACACGTAAGTGGTAGGTTCTTGCGGATCTCAGAGTTGTAGTTATGGCAAAGCAACTCCATAACCCTGTAATTTCGAGCGGTGTTTTGCTCTCCGGTTATGGACAATATGGCCACGATGACCTTACCACTTGATGTAGCTGAAACGCAGGACATAGTTTTGAGGCTACCATGCAAATGCCGACCCTTGAGGTGCGACAACTCTCTGCCTCTCTGTGGATGTACGCCGCATGCGATGCGAGTTCATAAAATGTGTTCAAATACTCTGGTTCCCTCTATCTCTTGTCCCAGCAACTCGACGTTCTTTGCTTGTTCTCCCATAGATCCTATATGTACAAGGTCAAACTACCTTCTCTTTACTCTTAGGCCAGGAGCCCAAATTCGTTTGATACGGACTCTTACTCTCTCTACCTGAATTATACAGCGTCTCCTCACCATGAAACAGGCCTACTACCTCGCCGCCCTGTCTTGTATTTTGGCAGGCCCAATGGGCAGCCATGCTCAACGCGGCGGCGGCCACCATCATTATCAACAAGCACCTGGCCCATCACCAGCGACTGCATCACCAGCGACTGCATCACCAGCGACTGCATCACCAGCGATTGTATCACCAGCAAATGCATCACCAGCTTCCACTACCACCACCGCAATATCATCCTCGTCATCTGCGGCAGCACCGGCAGCACCTGCCACGGACGACACCTCAACAGGCAGCCAGTGGTGCATTGACCTCTCCGGCGACATAGACTTCTACTACACCCTACAGCCCCCTTGGGGTACAAACTCCAGTCAAGGTCCGCTTAGTTTTTGCCCCGGAGACAACGCCGATGGTGGCGCGATCTTCATCGGCACGGAAGCAAACCCCGAAGGCGGCACCACAAAGCTCGAATGCACCTTCAATGCCAATCAACCCAACTGCGACATCAGTCTCGTCGACGGCTACAGCGTCTCTGTCGCCTGCACCGCCCCTGGCGGCCAGACTTTTGGGTCGAGCGTCGATTTGTGGTCCCAAACGTGCCCGGATGTCGTGGGCTCGACGTGCAAGAACGCAAATGGCTATGCCGCTTCTCAATCGGACGTCGCTGCATTTTTCCAACCGGCGTATCCTGATTATTGGATCTGGGTTAATGGACAGACTAATAATAATGATCCGACGCTTAAAGAGGTGGGCACGATCAGTTGTACCGTCAGTAATGGAAAACCGAGTAGTAAGAAAGAGAAGCGCGAGGGTGATGAGGCTGCTAGTGTTGCGTTGAAGGATGTTAAGGAGCATGTCATGGAGCCGAGGGGGTTGGAGGAGCTGGGGATTGCGAAGAGACATGTACATAGAGCGAGAGCACACTCACGCGGGTTACGTGGGTTGGTTGGGGCGCTCAAAGCGTGATGGAGATGAATTTTGGAAGTACGATTTCTTGGACGATGCACGAATGCCTTGGAGTAATTCTGCGTAGGAGTAATTAGGATTGGAAGGCTTTTATTCTCTTGATTTATAATTCTTGGATGACTGATATGTACTGTTTGCCCTGTGCAATGCAGTCTCAATTAATATGCATAACCATCACAAAGGCCAATTGAAAAGGCAAGACTCGCACCCGGCTGCCAGTATAGCCGACTCTACTCCATCAGTAACTGTGTCCTCCATTTACCTGAGTCATTTCCCCATTCCTCGCTGGCAAACTCGTGCTCCCCCGTTGAATTTAGCAGACTAAGGCTCCTTAGGTCCAAGTTCGTCATTTCCCGCGTGCTTCAACAGCCACGAAACAAAATGTCAGCCCTTCCAGTTGATCAACGTGTGTATCATTCTTGCTGGAGGAACTAAATCTAGATCACCGCGTAAACGGCCTTTAGACCGCGTGCTCGTTCAAAATAGTTTAGCACAGCCAAATTTTCCTGTCCATTAACTATAGCCTATCCATGAAAGCCCCACGAGCGCAAGTACGACCGTCCATAGCATATACCGACCCCTGCTAAACAACACAGGCGACAATGCAGTAGCTACCCCCTTACTAGGAGGCAGCTCTTGCGGAGCCGTAGTCGCAGCCGCTGTAGGCACAGCAGGAGTAATTGAGACCGCAGCAGTCGTCGAGACCCTCACATTCCCCGCCGTCGTACAAAAAGCCGTCAGAGTCTCAAGAACCGGCAGAGTAACCAGCTGCGTCTGCTCTTGAACGTAGTTGTTGCAACTAGCCAGGAAGCCGTCGAAAAGCCCGGGAACCCAGCTGGATGATGTGCTCTGGTTCTGGTTCTGGTTCTGGTTCTGGTTTTGGTAACAGAGACAGTTCGCTTGGATAGTTGCGGCTGTGGTGTTAAAGCCAGAGGTCTGTAGTGCACAGGAGTTGTATATATCCTGAGCACTTAGACATGGATGTGCAGCCGTGGGGAGAGAGGCTGCTGATGTGATGGTCGTGGTACCGCCGATGACGTCTGAGATAATTGACGTGATTGCATCGAGGATATCGGAAAGGGTTTCACCAATGTCGCTCTCTGATTCATCTTCTCCTGTCCCGCCGGGATTTGGGAGGAGAGGAGAATCGTATGTGGGAGATGAGCCGTCCGTTGGGGAACCGTCATCGGGATGTGGATCTGGCTCAGGCGCAGGTTCAGGCGCTGGTTCGGGTTCGACTTTGGGTTCTGTTGGAACGACATCTACGTCGGGATCAAACCCCGCGTTTGTGAGTACTATCAGAGTCAATGACGGTATCAGCCCAAGTACGATCCGCATGTTGACGAACACAGAGGAGCCTTTCGGTAAAACCGAATTATAGGCACACTTCAGGTGCAGGGAATCTCCCGAAAGCCTTCAAAGCTGTCGGTCCAAGAGTCCATAGAAACATAATAAGAAAAGATAAAGGAATATATACTTAGTCAAGACGACTTCCAACAGTGTTGCCCGCTGAGCGCATCCTGAAACACGCTAGCTGGTGAGGCTGAGTCTTTAATCAGCGAGCACCACTCGGCCCCTCATTCAGGACTACCTTAGGTAGGGTGGTAGAAAACCCCTACCATGTGTAATTTCGCTCGCTCACTTCTAAATTGCAACCTGGATGCTCATGCTCTTCTTGAATATTCTGAAGCGATTGCGTGCATAGATAAAGCAGGACTCGCTCCGTTTACCCCTCTCACCTCAATGAGACATTGGGAGCACACGGCATAATGCGCTCCAAATTATGGTCCTCGTGCTCGGAAATCCAACTGGCAAATGTTCTCAGCCAAGAACTCCTGCTCATCAACTATAGCATCCATGAAAGCCCCGTGAGCCCAATTGCGACCCACCACACCATATACCAACGCCCACCGAACATCACAGGGGACAGCACAGTGGCTACGGATGTAGTAGAGCTAACAGTCGGCGTAGGCGTAGCAGAAGTGCTTGAGACCTTATGAGTAGTCGGCGGAGTCGTACAGAACGCCGTCGAAATCGCTAGACCTGACTGAGCAGCCTGCTGCGTGTAATTTTGAATGTAGTTATTGCAATTATCAAGCAAGCCGTTGAAGAACCTTGGTGCATAGCTAGATGTGCTCTGCTTTTGGCTTTGGTAGCAGAGACAGCTACTAGATTCGATATTGGTTGTTATGTCAGCATTTGGTACACATCGACCCATGAAATCGTAACATTCTGCGGTTTTGGCGAATGCTGCGGCAATGCTAGAGACCCGTGATGCACACGAAGTCATCAAAGTCCGGGCACTTACGCACGGCTGTGCAGCCGTTGGGAGATGGGTTAATGCAGTCATGGTCGTTGTACCGCCCTCAAGGTCTGAAACAACGTCTGATATAATCGACGTGATTGCATCAATGATGTTGTAGAGGGCTGAACCAATCTCGCTCTCTTTTCGATCATAATCGGGAGGGTTGTTGTTGTTACCATTCCCAGAACCGCCAGATCCTCCACCAGATCCTCCGCCAGATCCTTCACCCTGCTTGTGACCAGATCCTTCACCGCCATCGTCACCAGATCCCTCACCGCCATCGTCACCAGATCCCCCACCAGATCCCTCAGGTGAAACAGCGTTCGCGAGTAGAACAAGAGTCAGTAACAGTGCTAGTACAAGTGTAGTCCGCATATTAATTGTTATCATCAATTACTCTGTTGGGATTGAAATGCAGGAAGGATGGGTATGAGTCTTGAAAAGAGCTTGAGCTGCCCAGAGAGGATGCTAGAAATAAATTGAGGTCGTTAAAGATGATAGCTTGTTCATATGAGTAGTCTTCATGGTTAAAACATGGTAGCAGGCAATCACTTATATATATGAGATGGATATTATAAGTATCAAAGTACCGACTTTTAATAATATATACTCCATATAATAGCAGAGTAATATCTAAAATAAATTAAGAAATACTTACATCAGATTTATATATATTATAAGCAGCTATAGGGCTGCTTATTCTTATCGTTCATCACTACCTACCTTGGTATGGGGAAATTTATTTTTGGAAATGCCAAGATCGGGCTTCTCGGTATTCAGATTTCGGGTTGCTACTCTGGAAAGTGCAGAGCAACACTATGGGATGCAGAATGGGTCTCAGCCGCCCTACTCAGCCACGGAATCAGCGCGGGTCTCGAAATTCCCACCTCCTCTCCCTAGGAAGAAAATCAATCGGTCATCTTCTCATGCAGTCATCATGCAAGATCGCTGCAGTCCGACAGATGCTGTTTGCTATCGCGAGCGACGCTGATAAGAATACATATGGCTGTACTAGATCAATCAAGCGCAATGATCTCGTCCTGCAGAAATGCAACATAGTGACGTCTTGAGAGATTACCTGTACTGCTGTAGCGTGACACCCTTTATCAATGATAGGGTCGAGAGGGTCGGTCTTACACTCCTAAAGAGGCAGAGGGTGGAGCAGCCATCAGTCTATTCCTCTCCTAATTCTTTTTCGTGATGCATGTAGAAGAATCGACTTTGAGCGCCCTTGCCAACGACACGTCTGGTTCAGCTGTCTTCAAGGAATATACGAGCCATTGGACCAACTATCATTGCCCCACATCCATTCCAAAAAATCAAGATGACTTCATATGAGAAGACGCGCGAGAAAAAGGAACGAGGCTTTTGAATGGGTAGCTCTGTAGTCACAGCCTCATCTCTGCAAAAGTCTTTTGACAGACCTGTCTCTCAGGTATACGGGTTCATTTCTTCGTTTTTGCTGTGCTTTGAGCTCTCAAATGAGAACAGTGTTCTGGAAGTTACTTATTAGAAATAGATACAACACTATTCCAAAACACAAGTGGTGACAATGTGAGATGGGACAGACCTTGAGCCTCTTGGGAGACAGGCGCTACTATACATGGGTATGCCGTCGATCGGTATTCCATGTCCCAATGGGCATCTGTAGAAGATATGACTTCGAAACACGAGCAATTCCATGTATGAATCGATCATCAGCGTGCGACATGCGATCGCCAGAAGAGCCTGCCATGGTGATGTGATTGCAGCACAGAAGCTGACAAGATAGGGGTCAAAGCAAACTCCTACGGCTCCATGGCACGCGACCATCAATAGACACGGGTAAATTGGAAGAGAAGGGTAAGATATAACATATGACATGCAGCTGAGCGGGGCTTCTTTGGACCTGTTGTTAGTCCAAAAGAAAATGTACGATGTGAAAATTTTGTTGGTGCGCGCCTTGTCGTGCCTCGTGGGCCGCTTGAAGGCGGGCATTGGCTGACATACAGCTGAACAATATCTGGGGCACTTTGGACCGCTACGGCTGGCTGATACAAAGAAAAGGAGAAGGCGGTAGCATGCTATTCCTACATCGAATCCCTCGACCTTACGAAACACTTCATCAGCTGTTCTTCCACCTTTTATGGAGAGAAACTTGCAAGTCAACTAAGAAGCCTTGGCCGGAGCCAATCCCGCAGGGCTGAGCGCCAAGACCAGCGAGAGCTGTGAGAAGTCATCCGTCATACTTAGACTCTGTCCTTCTGACGCAGACGGCGTTGTCGTCTGCGTCTTATTTGCCAGAGTCCTGGCTCCCTCCATGCTCCTAATCCTGTCGTTTCCTGAGCTCGAGCACAGCAACTTCCTCCTATTGCTGCCTTCCACTCTTTGGGTACAATGCTTTTCTATTTGCTTGCCTTTGCGTTCTCCTTGAGCTTCGTTAGTCCGATCCCCACAGAGCAGAAACCTCTCCAAATACCGGTCCCCGATGATGAAAGGCCAACGGACCTACAAGACTCGTTAAGAGGCAGGCCTCTGCACGGAAGGTTCCTACACATCACAGGTATAACGGGCCAGACTTTCTCCAAGTCCACGATAATCCACTGACGTCTGCCAGATTTCCACCCTGATAGGTTCTATAAGACCTACTCTTCTACCGAAGAAGACTACGCCTGCCATAGAGGCGAGGGGCCTGCTGGCGTCTTCGGCGCGGAAACCACGGACTGCGACTCTCCTAAATCCCTTATCAACGCTACCTTCCAATGGATCAATGACAATCTGAAAGATACCGTAGACTTCGTCATTTGGACTGGAGATTCCGCTCGGCATGACAGCGACGAGGAAATACCTCGGACAGAGGAGGAGGTGGTTTCATTGAATAAAATGCTCGTGACCAAGTTTCAGGAGGTCTTTGGGAAAAAGGACAGGCCCGACGACACTAATCCCACAAACGATTTCGTCATACCAGTAATTCCCACGTTTGGCAATAACGATATCATGCCGCACAACATCTTCCAGCCAGGACCAAATAGATGGACGAAAAAATATGCCAGTATATGGAGGCAGCTCATACCAGAGGAGCAGAGACATGGTTTTGTAAGAGGAGGATGGTTCTCTGTCGAAGTCATACCGAATGAGCTCGCGGTGCTCAGCCTCAATACTCTCTACTTCTTCGACTCCAATACAGCTGTTGATGGATGCGCGGCAAAGACAGAGCCAGGCTACGAACAAATGGAATGGCTAAGAATACAATTGCAATTCCTACGTCAGAGGGGTATAAAGGCTATCTTGATGGGCCATATACCACCAGCCAGGACGGAAAGTAAGCAGAGCTGGGATGAAACCTGTTGGCAAAAATACACGCTGTGGATGCGGCAGTACCGAGACGTGGTGGTTGGATCGATATACGGGCACATGAACATTGATCATTTCATGCTCCAGGATTTTGAAGACATCAACAAGAAGGCATTGAGAGGGGACGAGCAGCCATTCGCTCGAACCGCTCTGGACGATGATCTGAACGCTCAATCTTCGGCTGAATACCTCACCGAGCTACGTGCCGGATGGTCTCGCATACCGGATCCCCCGAGACGTAAAATCAGATCGAGATCGGGCCTTGGCTATTTCTACGAGCTATTCGACAAAATCACTAGGAGGACGAAGTCTAAGTCTAAAGAAGAAAAATTTCTCGAGAAAATTGGCGGGGAGTGGGGCGAGCGGTACAGCGTTAGCCTGGTCTCACCGAGCGTTGTGCCAAATTACTTTCCAACCTTGCGGGTAGTCGAATATAATATCTCGGGCTTGGATACAGCATTAGCTAGGATGCCGTATACGGAGCTGATAAGCAAGACCTCCTGCAACGGGAATCGAGAAAAAATAAATAAGGATGCTGAGTCGAGAAGTAAGAGAAATCACCGCAACTCTAAGAAGCCGGATTTCAAGGTCCCTAAACCACCCTCCAAATCCTCACCCCCTGGGCCGGCTTACTCACCCCAAACGTTCTCATGGCTTGGCTACACTCAATACTATGCGAATCTGACCCGAATAAACAATGACTTCACTAATAGCAGTGAAGACGGTCTTCTGGGTGAAGAGCGCTGGCATGGCGGGAAACATAAAGGAAAGAAGCCTAAGGAAAAGTCGAAGAAGCACCACAAGGACTTCAAATATGAAGTCGAATACAATACGAGGGATGACTCGATATTTGGGCTCAAGGACTTGACTGTAAGGAACTACATTGGTCTTGCGGGACGCATTGGGGAGTACAGACCGGCCACAGGAGATGGCATCGAAAGCGCGGCTTTGGACGACCAGAGAGATCTTCAAGAGGGCACTGTGTCAGGTCTGGATAATGAGGAGGATGCACAGATGAATCCTTGCGGTGGCCACGATTTGGAAGTTTCGAGGAAGAAGCACAAGAAGCAGGGCAAGAAGCATAAACATGAGAAAAGGATCCGGAAAATCTGGTTCACATTCGTTAGGCGAGCTTATGTTGGTAGCAAAGAGGAAGCAGAGTTGCATGAGGAGTTTTGAGAATTGGGAGGGGGTGGAGCGGTTAAAGTGTGAGCATTTGACGGCGCTACTCACAGCGGGGTTTCATTGCTGGGAGGGTACATATGGGCGAAAGGTGTTGGGATTGGTAGAGAGGTTTGGAAGGAAGGATGAGGCTCATACAGGCGCTGATGGCGTTCTAGACCCAGACGTTGCGAAGGATCGCTAAGACAGAGAAGCAGACGCCAATTCAAAGCAAAATCTATTCTTATACGTCCAAGACATGATAGACATGTTCTTGTAGTGTCCGTCCCTCTGGCGACGGACAGAATTCCGAGAGAAAAGTGGGTGGAATGAAGGATGACCCCTGGGCAACCATCAATAAGCATGGGAAGCACGATGTAGCCATGGCTGTGGCCAAGGCCATCCTTTGAGAGCGGTACAGTAAAGTAAATGGATCTTATCTTGGCCTTGAGACCGCCAAGATTCGATCCGACCCACACCGGGTGGAGCCAGCAAGCAACAGCAGCAGTCCAGTTATCAGTAGCAGACGCAGGAGTAGCCAAATCCGGGGCGGCACCTGGTTTCAGCCTCTCGCAAGAGAAGCCTATCTTTATCTTCCTCCCGCCAATCCGCCTTTATCTGCCTTTATTCCCCCCGGATGGTAGCCAAAGACCGCTCCTCTCCCCAAAGGTCGCTTCTGAAACGTCGCAAAGTACGCAAGTAGGGGCGCGTACTTCATCCCAAGCTGCATATGGACTAGCTCACCCACCAACTGTTCCATGTTAGCGCTCATCGCTGTGCCTGTCATAGTGCACATAGCCTGTCATAGCCTGTCATAGCCTGTCATAGCCTGTATCCGGGTCAACTGGCGCATTCTTCGCTTTCTTTGCTGCTAAATTGGCTATCCCTCTGCACCGCAAACTTGCGTGCCATATGCTCAATCCGGGCACATACGCCGTATCTGAAGCAAATAATCGGTTTCACTTGTGCCAAGGGAGGAAGAATGATGATGGAGTTGCTGCCTACAAGTACCCTTCCCATGTCTCGGACCTCATGCAGGTACTAGGCATCCATATTCTTTACATGCCCACTTACAATCCTCTCTCATATATACCCACCTTGACGAGACCGATCCCACACCCGTGCCAATCCATTGACGCATATCGACATCTTACTGAGCCGCACCACATCCTCCTCTTCTTCAAGAGACCAACTATCTATCTATCCATCCACCCCACCAAACCTCAGTCCCTCCCAAAGTCGTCTCTGTACCTATCAGACCTGAGGATACTTCGACGAAGCTATACTCTGACGAAGAACATACCTACACAGCCAACCAGACCGACCATCTACCACATCCACCCACTCCCTCGCTCCCTCCTACCTACAACCACCATCCCCACGAATTCCAGCAAAATGCATATCCCAACCCTCTCAATCATCACCCTCCTCCTCTCCCTCACCACCACAATCACAGCCGCCCCCGCCGCCATATTAGACTCCGACCTCGGAATTCCAAAGGGCACAACACATGCTGCTCGTAGCGTGTCCGAGATTCTGGCGCTGAAAGCAGCGTCGATGAAGAAACAAGCCGAGATGAATAGGAAGAGGGATACTATGGGGCTGTGGTGATGGAATATATATTTTATTGGGCATGTTTAAGGCGTTTTTTTTATACGGTGGAGTTTTATACCTCGTTCGTTCTCCGGACGGATGGACATTTACTGAGCGATGGATTGGCGTTTTGGAGAGATTATTAGATGGATGATTCGGGCATTTTAAAGGGGATTGGAGTTCTATATCCTGAATTAGATGGCTTGAAGCCGGAGAAGTAGCAGTGATATACTGCTGAATATGTTCATTATCTGACTCTCTACCCTATTGTCTTGAGTGTGAGATGAGCATGCCCTATACTAAATTAAATGTGCGAAGGGCATCCTCTTGGGCCAGATGCTTTACTATTGATCACTTCATGCTTAAATCCCCGCTCAAAGGCCACATTCTGCGGTCAAAGAAGACGAGCCTTGAGCTGTTCGTTGTTTACCTAACTACATAAGATGCCAGGTCCAGGAATGAAACCCCTTCAACGCCCCATACAACGGCCTTCCCTTCTTCCCATAACCAATATACCTAAGACACCCTATCCTCTATCCCCAACTCAATCCCTTTAAACTGAGCTGAGAACACATTCTACAGCAATGAAACCCTCATACGCAAAAATTTCCTATTCAAGCATGAATATAAAAGACTGACTACTGAGACTAAGAGACTCTAGTACTAGTGCGTCTCACACTTAAAGATAGGTAGTAAGACTGTAAACTAGGGGTTGATAATCTTGAAGATCATTCCTAGGATCAACATTAAGTTGCGAGTGGTTCATCTGATGCCTGGTTATCTACTATAAAGCCATGGTTGGTGGTTACATCTTAGATAAGGTGAGAAGGGGGTTATTGACGAGGAAAAAACTCTATTGAAAGATGACTATGTCTGAAAACATTTGACATCGCACGCATCTACAGTCTCAAATCCACAATCTGCTGCTTATTCATAGATTTGGATGGTATTGTTCATTGATAGCTACCCCTCAGGAATGCATACTGCAAACTTAATAACAAGGAAATAAAACTCCATTAAAAAATTAAATACCCCTAAAAACAGTCGCAATCGCATGCATTTACAATCCGAAACCCAACATATTCGCATTCAGTAGTTCCGTCCGTAGACTAACCCATTTTCCTCCAATTCCGTCCTTTGACTAACCTATTTCCATCATTTGGGTACCGTGAGAGACTTAATCCAGCACTCCAACGCTTCGTGAGAGACTTAATCCACCAACTAATATGAATCCATTTCCTCCAACTCCGTCCATTGACTAACCTGTTTCCTCCACCACTTGAATACCATTCGCGACTTGTTCCACCACTCCATCATCCAATTCGAGACTTAATCCACCAACAAGTGATTTCATCCTCCGCTCCAACTGTGCTACTTAGTGAGATAATTCGAGCTATCAATCCACGGACATAACACCCAAAAAAGGGTCAGTCATACATGGAGAGCAAGAAAAATCTGCAAACTAAGAACACATGCTCAGATGCCCGAACGGTCGTCTGGTGTTATGGTGAGGGAGTCCAGATCCGCATAGAGTGTGGTGGTGGTGGTGGTGGTGGTGGTGGTGGTGATGATGGCATGATGCCCGTACGGTCGCCAGATTTGGGGGTGTCTGGTCCGTATAGGGCGTAGTGGTGATGGTGAGATACCTGTGCGGTCGCCAGAGGGGTGGTGTCTGGTCCGTATAGGGCGTGGTGATGATGGCATGATGCCCGTACGGTCGCCAGATTTGGGGGTGTCTGGTCCGTATAGGGCGTAGTGGTGATGGTGAGATACCTGTGCGGTCGCCAGAGGGGTGGTGTCTGGTCCGTATAGGGCGTGGTGATGATGGCATGATGCCCGTGCGGTCGCTAGATTCGGGGGTGTCTGGTCCGTACGAGGCGTGGCGGTGATGGCATGATGCCCGTACGGTCGCCAGATGGGTGGTGTCTGGTCCGTATAAGGCGTGGTGATGATGGTAAAATACCCATCCGGTCGCCAGATTTAAGGGTGTCTGGTCCGTATAGGCAGGTTGGTGAGTTCAGGAGACGCCATTACATAAATACCGCCGTTTCCGGATCCTCTGATCGTCGTCGTCTCAACAACGACCTTGGCTGCCTAATTGGCCTCTGGCCCACGGGCGGCGCTCTAGGAGCTTCGTCCTCATCAGAGGATTCCTCGTCGTATTGGCCCTCGAATGCTTCGGGGAGGACATCGTCATCCGAATCGGAGTCGGAGTCGGATGAGGAGGCGGCGTCGGCGGAGGTCGCTTGGGGGAGGTCATTGAGTAGAGGGAGGAGCGAGGAGCCGAGGGCGGATGGAGCTGGTGAGGTTGGGGCGGCGGGCTGAAGGCTGTCCCAGAGGGGGTTGAAGGGGGGTGGCGCGCCGGTGGTGGGGCTGGCGGTAGGGTTGGTAAGATGGAGGCCGGGGAGGTAGAAAGTTGCGGCCGAGGTGGGTTGTTGAGGGCGGGGAGGATTGTAGAGCGGTGCGTGGGACGAGATATTGGGTTGGGAAGCCGGAGGTGGTGGAGATGCGGGAGGAGATGGTGATGGTGATGGTGATCGTGGCGGCGATGTTGGTGATATCAATGCGGCGGCAGCGTCTTGAGTACGCGGACGCATAAGGATCTCCTTGATCCCCTCTGTGTCCTCTTCGTCAAGGTACACCTGTCCCAGCAACTCAGCATCTTCGAGGATCTTATCGATGCCCTCTTTCATGCTATGGACCTCCTCTAGTTGACGGATCAACACAGGTCTGTCAGTGTTCTCGATAAGCTTGAGGCCGTCAAGGTTTGGGACTGCGTCTTCGAGAATCCCGTTCAGTGCTTGCACGCTCGCGGCATGACTATCTTCCAGCTCTTCCTCCATCAACCTAAAGCATTGGTTGGTGAAGACAACGCTCTCAAGAACGTCCCTACACGCTGTGTCCATTCCAGAAGAGACTATGAGCTCTTTCAGAAGATCAGTGGTGGCTGCTAACTCCCGCTCAAGTCGCTCGGCTTGGTTGGTGAGGGTCAAGTCTGCTTCGGGGTTGGCAGAAGTGTTTCCAGCCGCTTCTTCCTGCTGGGTCATATCGGTCTGGAGGTTGTGAACCTGCCGCTCTAGCTCTGCCACTTTGGTGGCCGCGTCGTTAGCCCGGGTGCTGTGTCCTTCCAACTGCCGTGTCTTTTCTACGAGCTTTTCTTCGAGCTCTCTCACTGCAACAGTTGCCCTGCCACGATCTTCGGCGAGGTCTTTCCATTTCTGGGCCTCACGCTGCAAGTTCTTTATCTCGGTGGCTTGCTTCGCGTTCGTGTGTTGTAGACGCCGATTGGCGAATTCTGCTTTACTGACCCTGGCTTCCGCCTCAGTCCCGAGCTCAATGAGCCTTTGACGGTCCTGACTTGCGGCTTCCTCTATATGTTGGATATGGGCGACAGCTTGCTGTTTGATGTCTATGGCATGGTTGTTGCTTGCTTCCAGAGCTTTTTGGAGTTCTTCAATCTCGTAAGCTGACTTCTGAGAATTGGTAACGCTGGTGTCGAGCTTCTGCTGCAGCAACTGAAGCTCGTTACGTGCATTGTACCCCTGGTTTAATTCAGAGGTGGCCTGTGTCAGGTCGTGCTCCAGCTGTCGGACGTGTGCTTCTGCATTGTTTGCTCGCAGACACTGAGCGTTTGCCTCTTCACGCAATCTGCAGATAAGCTTATCCTCCCCTTTCTTATCTGTGGCTTGAAACATCTCAGCTCTAAACTCTGCTATTACGAGCTTGTCCGCACGCTCTGCATGTTCTGCGGTCTGCTGCTCAATCCTTCTCTCTAGGACTAGCTTGTCCTCCTTCAGCTTGACCATCATAGCATCTTTCTTGTACATCTTAAATGATGCAACTTGAAGTTCCCGCTTGTGCGAGTTTAGGTGCTTGTTCTGATCACTTAAGAGTTGTTTCAAGTGATCACGTTGCTGTTGAACGGCTAGAATTCGTGAGAGACTTCGCCCACTACTTTGTTTCCTTTTCGAGCACCGACTTGAGCTGATCGAACGCATATGTGAAGGGAATTCAGACTGAGATGCTATAAAAGACGACTCTATCAACTGGGGATGTGTTGAAGATGTCAGTTCTGGCGACTGGGGAAGTGTCGAGGCCGTCAACTCTGGTGACGGGGGAGGTGTCAAGGCCGACAATTTCGGGCCTGTTGGCCACGCGCCAGGCATGTTCTCCATGGTCGGTCTGACGGTCATAATGATATGGTATGGTTCTTCTAAACTTTGTGGTGATGGTACCGTATAATCGGTCCAGGAGTCGTAATAATGATAAGACTGAGAAATGTGTTATGGAAGACAGATGACTCGGAGAGAAAAGTCGTGATCGTGTTGAGAAATGTGTTTGGAGAGGAGAATTGTGATGGAGGAGGAAGTCTTACTTTATGGATACGAGATTAACACCCGGAAGTTCACCACCCGGCGTTCCCTCTGACCAATTTTGAAGAAGTGAATATCAGGGCGGAGCTGGTGGCAAATGATATTTTACTTTGATGGTTTAGAATGACGATATGAACAGGGGCTGACCATCTTCATACTCATTCACATAAAGCGTGGCTGAGTTTACCCCTCTCTCTTGGACACTGAGCGCTTCAACTGTAATTGAAGAGTGGTCTCACGGCGTGGTCCCAAAGTTGCTGCAATGTTTGATATGGAAGGTCGCCGCTATTTTTGCAGAAGGTGCTAGGTATCTCAACAAACAAACTGTTCTGTGATATTGTTCCTGTTTCTGGATTTTCTCCCAAGGGCAAACGGAAGTACAATAGTGAATCAAAACACTCCAACCCTGCACATTGTCGATGGCGTTATGAAATTCTTTTGCTGTGGATCCTATTGCAGGGGGGGAACGCAGACGCCACTGAAATAACACCTTAACACCTGATTGCGATCTTTGTCACTAGCTCAGTATGATGCTCCTACATGGTGATCTGGTCAGCAATGGTGTGGATGACGACCGCCTGTGCTCCCTTCATTTGCTGGGGTCAATTAGCGAAATCTTTTACCTACAGAAGTAACGTTGTGACCATTGGAACGCATCAAGCTGAAATGACATCGGACCACATGAGCACGAGACTACTTTCGTCATTTGGCTTCATAGTGAAGCTGACATGGAGCCTGGTGGTTTCGGGGGGCTATGAACGGCGCCAGTAAGCAGTGTCCTAGGGGGGGCCTGTCGAAGTTGCGCAGTTGCAACTGTGTGACACAAGGGGACCCCGTATCCAAAAGCTACGCACTTCGAATCTTGGCCAGATAGTGAATATCTTGACGACGAAGGGAACTACAACCCCTCTGAAACTTTGAACACTATCGTCTCAGTGACAAACTCCGCACTAGCTTTTACATGCTCGCGGTCTTTGCGACTACGGCATTATGTTTGTATTGGTACATCTTTCGGCAGAAAAAGGTCACACCTCGCAAAGAAGCATTTGAGAGAGACATGGCTGATAATAGACCCCACCACATCAAGAGTGAATGAATTAGTAGTGACAGAAGGAACTGAGGTGTTTGTGAATATCATGCTTGGTGGGAAAAGCCCGAGCAAAGCCGTCACTAAGAATCGACCGTGGTGCCAATTGCCATGACAATATCGAGAACGTGCAAGGATACGCCTATGGTAAGCTCGATGGCAAAGATGCCACCATAGTGAATGCAACGAGCCCCAGCTCTTCCGGCAGTCGCGCCCCAACAGGAGAGTCATGAATGTCATGCTTAACACCCGAATTATGGCACCTTAATAGAGCCTGGTTCATGGAAGCATTCGAGAGTCGTCATTGATACACGCGAAAACGATGTACATAGATCATACACAATATATCGTTGACGTCTCTGCATCACAGTCGCGAAAGGCATCCTGGAAGCTAGGATGGAAGACAAGTATTGAATACTGAAGTCCCGATATTAAGCGTCTTATGATTCCTACCTCATGTCCACAATGTATTTTAGCTCCCCATTATCAGAATCAATCACAAGTGTGCCGATATTCTTCCCTCGTGCCAGTTCAACCAGGGGTTCGTACATGGCCTCTTCATCGAACTCCAATCCCGTTTCTTCTGCATGCTCTCTCATGAGTAAAGGTACACGCCCTTCTCTATCAACGAGAGTCAAATTTTCCAACAGCATGCCTCTTCTTCCTCCTTTCGCTTTCTCCAATATGTCTAAGATGATACTAAGGTATACTTTGGTGTGTCTTGTGTCATATCGATATCCAGCGTCTGCGAGAAGAGCAGAACGATGCCCCACCATAATCTCAACCACCAAGCTGCGGATATGCCTCAAAAACGTCATACCCTCGAGTGCCTGCACGTAGGCCTTTTGTGGGTAATAGATCTTGTCATATCGTACTTGTATCGTGAAACTATTGTTGGAGCAATAGACGGCCAGTACTTCTTTATCAATCAGGCGACAAGTGAGACGGAGACGCTTGAGAGATGTGGGATTCCGAAATCCGGAAGTGTAGCGGTCAGCAAAGGAGCTGATTGTGTCTTGAAATGGTAGGATGTAGAGATAGATCCTCTCTCGAATGTGTGGTTGTAGGCGTAGGAAAGGCGAGAATGTCTGGAGGGTCCGACTTGAGGCATGTAGAGACATGTCTTGGAAGGTTTGGACTGTCGATGAGCAGCATTTTGATTAATTACAGTGCAATCGATGTTGAAGGCCTGCAGACGTGACGGATAAGCTCGCCCAAGCTAGAATATGTTCCACTTCTCGGCTAAACCTACCAGAATTAAATCTACAGTACACCAACAACTATCATTTGCTACTTGACCGCCGTTCTGCTTTTACGTTGACCTGGCCTAGTCATGATGTCTATGCATCATGCTTACAGGGCTTCCCGAGCAGCAGCGATTCATTGCGCCGAATATATCAGCGGCTCCCCCGAATCCAGATCGGGACCCTGACCTCCTTCTCCCACACTGCTGGCGGCTTCAAGACTGCACCGGTTGCCTCGAAGCACGATATCACTGTAGCTGGTGTCCTATTGTACGACAATGGTATTTCTATTTCCATGTATACTTTATGCTGATCACCATAGTCATCTATCTGTGTGCCGAATCCTGCGACTTGGCCCCTCCTCACGCCTATCTCCAACCCTGACATTTGCCCACTACATGCGGAGCGATGGGAGCTACGTGGGAACGAGTTTGGATGCGCTGTTAGCACTGTCACATTCTTGAGTGTCATAGTGTCTATCGCGTCCACATTCGCTTTGATAGCCCTAGTATGGGCCTTAGGACGAGCATGGACTTGGAGCCGCATGAGGTGGAGAGGATGGATTGCAATTGCCAAGAAGCAGATCAAGGAGGCTGGGCGATGGGTGGTAGCTTGGAAAAGCTGGTCGTTCAAGAGCCCGTTGAGCAGGTGGAGGATGAAGCAGAAGACTGGGGATGAAAGAGATGGGCAAGAAGCATCGGGTCGCTTTGATTGAGCCAGAGAGAGAAGCAAATACTGGGCAAGGAGCCTAAAAGCGTCTAGTATGCTTTGAATCCGCTGGCATTGCGGTTATGAGCTTCGAGCCTTTCATTTGCCCTTAACAACCCTACTCAGCTTATACTCTACAACAACTGGTTTTCCCTGCTGGACCACGAATCTCCCAGCACCCACGAATGACATGGTCTCGAGACTCTTCAGTTTCTCATCTCCGGTTTCGAATCTCATCTCGATGACTGGTGTCATGATCAGCAAGCAGGATCGACGCGGGAAGGAAATAGCCAGGATGGAATAGCTTGTGGAGGAAAACCTACAAGAGTTGCCAAATTCCGTTGATTTCGCATCTGGTTTTCCCTGGAGGATGGCTCCCAGCTCAGGAGTGATGTCAACTACACCAGTATAGTTTAGGTAGACCAAGCCACCGCTCTTATCCCTGAAAGCCCTTGTTAATCACCGCTTGCTGCCTGCAGAGAGTTCGCTCTTACTTGACGACGCCATGGGCATTCAACCGCATGCGCTCTCCGCTCGGATCGTTATGGATATAATCGGCACCGGTACCCACCCACTCGGCGTCTATAGCAGGGGAGAAGCCAGGTTCGGATTTGATGCTACCGCCCGGCAGTGCCTATGAATGTCAGACATGTACGGGAGATTAGGAGGGGCACATACGGCAACGGCGAGGGGCGTGCCTTTGGAAGCGGAGCCAACGCCAGTGACATCGCCGAGTTCGATCTTCACATTGTCAGCTGCGAGATCATCAGGATTGGGAATAAAAACAGGCTTGCAGATGCCCATGGCGATAGAGGAGCATACCAGGATGGTCATAGCCGGTTGAAGAGACGGAAAGTCAGACATCTTTGCCGACTGTTACTTGACGTAGTACTATCGCTATCAATGTACGCCGTTGATTGTCTTCCAGGAGGTCGAAGTGGTAGTCAATTAGGAAGAAGTGCTGAATAGAAGGAGAAAAGGGTGGTCGGTCTAGATTACATTTGTTGCCTGTGTCTGCGGAGAATCTCAAATTGTTCCCCGCCTTCTGCCCCACGTTACCGCCAAGTTGCCATTGACTTCGCCAATAGTAGGAAAGTAGACCTCGGTAGGTGTCCGATCCCTGAAAGTACCGAAGTCCATAGTATTCTGGCTACATGCTGCATCATGATCAGTAAGGTAGAAGTAGTAGCTGCTCTTGGAAATAGCTCCGCTGTCCCTTCCGGCTTTAACGCCGCCAAAACTTCTCGGCGCTACCCGCCACTCCTAAGTGGGGTACGGTACAGCAATTGATTGCACCTCTTCGACAATAGGGTAGCAACTTTGCATTATCTGCGAATCTAGTACGCTATACCAAAAACGTGGAATGGCAAAAAGAAACTGACGACACCTACAGGACTCGAACCTGTGCGGGCGAACCCAAAAGATTTCTAGTCTTTCGCCTTAACCACTCGGCCAAAGTGTCTTGGTAGAATAATGGCAGTTTATTTTATATTATTACCATTTAAAAAAAACTAGAATGACATCTAGCCTCACGCTCTCTGCTCACTTCACCTTCATTTCGATATCTAAAACGATTCGCAGAACAGACGGCAATTTTCCATGCCACTTGTCATCGGGCTGTTTCCCAATCCAATAACCATAGGTAGTGTCAATGCAGCTAGCTACAGGCTAGTATCAATAGTATACTGGAGAAGCACTATGCTCATGCATGCTCTATTCCGTTCCACCAGCTTTGGTTCTCCTTTGGATGCCTTCTCTCGACTACGTTCCTCATTTACGAAAGATCTTGAAGCCCAATATCTCAACATCTGTAGAATTTCTGTCTCCAGTCTGCCATGCTGTTCACATCCGATAACTTCTTTGTCCTAGAGAGTGCTTATCACATTCATTCAATTCGATTAAGCTATTCCAAATCCGTTCACTGAAATTGCTGTCAAAGGATGTCCCATTCCCATCTAAATATTCGGCATGATACATCCACCTCCCAGATCAGTATGTCAGACAACCTCAGCTTCTTGCCGCAATGGACGCTCGCACCAGAGACAAATATTCAACATTCCTCGAGGAAGATTGGGCCAGGCTTGGCTACCTGGATCCCCCAAGCTCTCGGGAATACGGATTGGGCTTAACACTTCTCAAACTACCACTCTTTCACCACAAACATCATTCAAGACCCATTGTAGGACATGTCATATGGTCTCAATACACAGACATACAATATGAGAAACTTTGCTCTGAATTGGACCCGGCACTCCGTCTTGCGTCTGCAATGTTGCAAACTCCAGCAAGCCTGGATCTGATCTACAAAATCATCTATGGCCCACGGCGCTTTCCTCGTGAACGTATGGATTATGAAGGCCAGCCTGTTTTTGAGATTGAATCCCTTGAGAGCAACGAAACAAGGCGCAACATGGCCAAAAAAGCTCTCAACCGTCTCGCCGAGTCCTTGAGCTTCATAGCAGAAAACCCAAAAGAGGACGGCAACAAGAATTGCGACGCCACAGTCTCTCATTCGCTAGCGTTGCATTCGTATGGTATAAACATCGCCGACGACTCTGGCACTCCCCGCGGCATCGCCTCTACAATCCGTCTTGATCGCAGTCATCTCTCCAAACTCACCCAACTTCTTGATCAGAATGGCGAAAATACCTCTCAGATTCTCACATTGCAATTCAAGCTCGCAGTCAGCATATGCCATAACATAATCCACGCAATCAGCCACGCAGCCGACCTAGCTTTACTCCTCGATGCAATCATGGAATCCACCTATCGAGATCTCGCCACTTTAGAAAACACTTCGCGTTCAAAAGAACGCGTAGTTACCAACGAACCATTCCTTGAAACTGAAACCGTCGCCGAACTAGGTTATTCGTGGGAGAATGCCGTACTTGGAGGCACGGTTCAGTGGGCCAATCAAGTCGATCATCCGCTGTTCTTCAGCAAATGGCCTTCGTTCCTTACAGATGGCGATTACCCCCGCCGCGCGGCTTATAGTAGGACTGCTACGCAATATGTGGTGCCGTTACACTACCTCCGCAATATCCATAGGCAGGAGTTTTGGGATGGTATGAAAGCTGGCGATACCACGGCTCTGCATATACAAGAATTGGTAGGGATCCTCGTCACGAATCCGGATGCAGACATAGATAATCTGTCGTCCACTGAGCCGGGTTTGAAAGAGATTGAGAAGCATAACAACGAAGGACCGGACTCTTTTCGGGTTGTTGGCAATACAGCCGGTGGTGACCCTTCAGGCTCGAGAGCTAATGAAATTTTAACAGAAAGGATGCAGCGGGTTTCGGAAAATAAGAAGTCGATACGTGCGGGAAAGCTGCATATTGTGAATCAGATCAACACGGAAGCAGTGAATGCGAGAAGAAGACTGCAAAAGGTGCGGAAAGACCGAAGTGCGGTTGGCATTTAGGGACTGCGTAGTGACTTTTTGGATATTGGGTGGTATTTGATATATTACTTTTAGAGTATGCTTTTAGCCCGCTTTATATACGTAGGCCGCCGTGAGGATCGCTATGTACTATAGTAGAAAGCAGACACACGCTTTTGGAACTCGTTCATCCCGCTCTATCACCGTCGTCTTGACAGCAAATTGTTGGAAATCGCCACAAAGAAGTTGATCCCGCTCTATCGCCATCGTCTTGGCATCACATTGTTGGAGAATCGCCGCAAAGAGGGTGTTTGCAGAAATGTTGTGTTCGTCAATCATTTCCCACATACGCCTTACTGAGAATCATTGGGCTTTGGGAACTGAAGACTCTCCACTAGGATCTTTCTTCTGCGCTCCTGTCCTCGGCCGCTCTTGCTTTTTTCGGCTGCTCGTGAGCCCATACTCGGACACTTCGACGGTTCCGGCGATCTCAAAGACTCTCTCTCCAGCAGGGCTCACTCTGACATATTTCGGATTCAGGTCATCCGAGAGAATAGCCGACCTGTAACCGAAATCGTCCTTCACCAAGATGCCCACCACCTGGAAGTTCGTGAAGTGCGTACAGTCAGCTTCCCTATGACCACCTCCTCCGCACCTGGCGCAAGGCCGCTGAGGACACGCTGATACGATATGTCTGGTAGAACATTAGAGAAATAGTCATGGATGAGAGTACCAATATCATACCCAGTGCTGCCGCAGCCGAAGCATTTCCTGCCACTATCGCCTCTCGCTTTTGGGGCCACCTTCCCCAGAAGAGCCTGCTTCTGGAGATGGGTCTGCTTCTGGGGAAGGGCCTGCTTCTTACCGCTAGCACTGGCATCTTTAGTATTCGCTAAAGGCGCAGCACGTTTCTTCGCGGCTTCCAGCTCACGCTCTGCGTGTGGAGCCAGCTCAGCGATCCCCCACTCCTTTACCAGTCCCACAAACGCTTCCATATCCTCCACCTCCTGCAGCCGGCGAGAGAAGCGCCCCTGATGGTTCCAGGGTCCACCACCATTCTTCATCCATCTGACCAGTGCATCAACGTGTTCCCTTGGATAACTGACTTCCAGGTTCATCCTAGAGGGATTCTTGGCTAGCTGCGTTGCCAGAGTGGGAGAAAAGTACTCTAACACCCGGGCTGGGGTCGGTTGAACGAGGCGCTTGTATGGGAAGTTGGTGGCTTTGCCAGCTTCATTTAACGGCATCAGATATATAGGTCTCGTTTGCCTAAACCTGTTGAAAGTCAATGAAGTGATGCCGTTGGTAGATAGTTGCAATTACTTCTGCAACTGGTCCTGTGGTATAACCGCCTTTGCTGCCGGCTCAGCTGTTTGTGTTGCAGAAGGGGGCGAGGCACAAACACCAGGGGAGACAGGGTCCGGGATTGATCCCGCTGCCGGTGGGGGCATGACCTGTTGGGAACTGGAAGTCATACTTGTCTATAATTATGTACAAGAAGGGATACAAAGGAAAAGTATGTCTGGCACCAGAATGCAAAGCCTATATAGACAAGTCTAAGGCAAGCAAGTGAGAATTTTCGGTGGGTCTGTTAAGTGTGGGTTATGTGAGAACGGAGAAAAGACGTTTGATAATGAGCCTGAATGTCAAAGAAAGTGGGAGAAATAACAAACATGGACCGCTTATATAGACAAGAATGCTGTTTGTGCATCCTTGAGAAGTTCCACGAGAATGTAAGACTGGGAAACCGGCTTCTATTCTCGCCTTGAGCTACACTCGTGATGCAGCACAAGCACAGATCGAAAGTTGCCACTATCCTGCTATTTGTTAATCGGATGTGGCGACAGTTGTACGAGAACATGAAGAAGTTCGAGGAGCTGGCGGAGCACCACACTGTAGGAGATGCCGATATATGTGAGACCGGGAAACCCCGCTTCTATTCTCGCCTTGTGCTGCACTCGTGGTGCAGCACAAACAAAATTAGAAAATCGCCACTATCCTGGTAATCTTCAACGTATCATGTCCTTTCCTGAGCCCCAAGTAACCAGTCACTCAGACAGTTTCTGAGGCTTCAGGGTGATACCTTCTTTACGCGCGTAGACATCCGTAATCGGAATCCCATCATAGACCGGAAGGTGTAGCAGCATTTGGGCACATACTCATACAAGAATCTATGTCGGTCAGGAAGTGGGGAGTCTAGCTTCGACGGGCCTTAAGAACGTCAGCATTGTGCGGCAGTAGATATCCTTAGAGGCGCTCAAATCCTCCGGCTGAGGTTGCGAAAGTACTGCCGTTGGATCATTTTGAGCGGGGTATCTCGATGTTAGGTCTTGGCTTTCAGGAGCTGACGTAGACATGGGCTCGCTACACAGAGTCTGTGGAGGTCAACGGAGGACCCGCGCTCTGTTACGGCAGCGACAACCTTCCGATTACCCCCGAAAGAGGTGGCACTTATGCCTTTGGAGCAATCACACGATAACATCCCTTTATCCCATTTGTATCGTTTAATATTCTGAAAGTCGAACACTCCTGCATCTCTGGAGAATCCTCCAGCATTGCCTAGGTCTTTGAGTCTTTTCCCACTTCCTGTGAAGCAACAAAATCTGGACGTTACGCAGCGTTATGCTACTACTCCAGAGCTTAAGGAGAAGCTAATTGCTGGCCTGGCTCTGCTGGAATGGAACGTGCGGCATTTTGAGGCTGTGGTTTCGTTCTATTGTTGTGTTTCTATGGAGAGGGTCGGGGCGCGTGGTAGGTTTCTGTGAATGGTCAGTAAGTGCACGGATGGCTGTTGGATTGGATAGTAATTACTGACAGAGGTTGGAAGAAGTAGCGAAGTCGTTCATTGTAGTGGACGAGGCCATGCCCTAGTAGAGTGAAAGCGTCGCTTTGATCTCTTTAGCTGAAGAATTTGAGATTGTTGGATCCATTCTTAGCTTTCCTCCATTTTCAGAGAAAGGCATGGCAGAGCCAATCGCATCTTCTTTCTATCGAGAGATACACTCTAGTCACCAACTCCCCACAGTCTTGATCACGAGATGGGGAGATATGCAACGGGAAGTTGGGAGACAGACTGGGCAGAAGTCTCACGGATGAGAGCGATCATTCGGTAAGGTACCTGGGGCTGCGGGCCGCCCCGTGAAGAAGCTAACAGCGGTAGTCAGCGCCTAAAGACGTGATTGGGGGCCCCTAATGCCCCTAAAGACGTGACTGGAGGGCCCCTGAATCCGACAGCACATTCTCAGCTCGCTGATCTGGCAATGCCAGTCCAATATCCAATAACGCATATTCCGAAAGGTCTTGTGACCATAATCTACTACCCACTGGGTACGCAAGGAGCTGAATGTCATTGTCATCAACATGGATCATGGTCCATCGTCCTCGGCTGCGCAAGATGCACCTAATTTGATACTGGGACCCAACTCCACAATGCGCTGTCTCCATTGCACCCTCTTGGTTGTGTTAGCAGCGATCTATCGAATGTGACCCCACACCCAACTGTCACTCCTCCGATGGTGCCAGGTCTCTGCTCTTTTCCGGGACCTTACCTCAGTCTACAAGTGGTCCGCCCCTGGCGCGGGGTTTTAACCCCGCCGTTGGGTCAATGCTCAATCTCGCAATTTGGGAGGCACACAGTGTGATACAGGTGACATGTCCGTCCCGTCCACTGCTCATTGAGCGAAGCCTAGTACCACAAGCAGCAGCGTTTTCGCGTATTCTCCAGTTTTGAAGGTCAGGTGGACGTTACCCGTCCATGGGGATACGAGGCTTGAGGCGGAGGCTGTGATGCACCCCAATCTATCTGACTTTGTGATTAATTCCATTTTTTGCAATTGTGTTGGCATGCAACTTCTTTGGAATCTATTTCTGAAGCGGCCTGATCGTTCAGGTTTCTAAGGGTTTTCTAATGGTTAAAATTCCTGCTATCACATTGTCAATGCTTGTTTCGTCACTGTGCTCAGATCGTGGCAAGTCCACAGTGAGGATGAAAAGCCGTGAATACTTTAGCTCTGGGTTGCAATAACCGACGTGGAACAGGTATCGCATTGGACATTGACATCTTTGGTTTCCACAATTATTGTGTTTCTCCACGTAAAGGCCGTAATTAATGATCGGCATCGCTACCCAACATCGTGGCCATTCGACTGTGCACTGGAAAACCGGCAATAGGTATTGCTGCTGGCCTAGCAAGCCCGACTACGGCCGTATGAATTTGTGCGTGCGCTTTACAGCATATCCTGGATGCCGCAATTGGAAAATTATGAGGTTTTAACCTCGGATCTTCGTGGTCTCGAACGTTGCCGCAGGTACCACCCACAGTGAGCCCAACCTTGTGGAAAAGGTGAATATTGCAAAAGATAACCGCGGAGCACATGAGAGCTGTCAAAAGCGTGAATGCCTTGGACCGTAGTCTGGCCAGTGACAAAGCCAAGGAATTCTCCTGGTGTGTGCCTCCGCGGTTACCAATGATCTACCGGAGCACTATCCCATCTCCATCGAGCGTATAGGAGCTCTCCAAATCAAGACAATTCACACATCTCATGCTTTCTGACGTCGATACGTGAGGAGACTATGCTGACGAAGACCATGGCCGCCGCCACCGCTCGTAAGGCTCACCGCTATAATTTTACAAGACGAGCAGACAGTCTTCCATTCGCAGCTTCAAAGCTCGGGCTAGAAAGAGCAGTCTCGTCGCCCACTACATAAAGAGCCTTCAGATTCCATCGAGTCCATATCTCATACGATTACCAAGGTCTTGCAGAGCTTCTCACTTCTGAACTCGTTTACCAGAACCACAAAGCTAGGTCTTGACCCACTATTATGGACCTCGCAAGCATGGATCGTTCTCGTACGCAGTCGAGGAGACCTCTAATCAAGTGCACTGTCTCCGTAACCGCAATTTGGAGAGCCTATCGTGCCATTCTAGGCAATTCATTGTCTCGACTTAATCTACGATATCAAACAACCGTCAGCGTTCCTCACAACATAGACGCGGCCTTCTTCCCCAAGCCTACCCATAGCCCCTACCAGCCTGAGACTCCTTCGAAGATGGGTGTGCCCGCCTACCAGCCCGAGACTCCTTCAAAGAAGGGTGTGCCGTTATCTAGAGCCCCAATTGAAAAGGAGACCTCGGTTGAAAAGGAAACCCTGGATGCTGAGCTCTCCAACAATCCTCCATACATGCTTGGAAGGGACTATCAAGCATCTGCGAGGCGAGTATCCATCCCCTCGATCTTTCTAACTGTGAGGCTAACGTATCCTGTGCAGACTTGCCCTCCTTCATTGCTTGAACCATGCCTCAAACGGCTTTCTACTCCATCCATCCATTCCCCTCGCCAACAGGGAGAACCTTCGAGTTGCTGACGTTGGCTGTGGCACTGGGTAAGAATGACCTCTTTCCATGCTCTGTAGATAATTTTAGCCAACCACGAGCTTTCTATAGCCTTTGGTTAGCAAGCCTCGCGAGGGAGATGCCGGCGTCAGCACGTCTCGATGGTTTCGACATTTCCGACCAGCAATTCCCACGCGAGAATATATACGGCGACAACGTCTCGTTATCAACACTCGATATCTTCAAACCGCTGCCCAGGCACGTCTTGGCAAAGTACGACGTCGTCCATATTCGCTACTTCATGGGTATCGCTGTCAACGACTCGGTCCAGATTGCTATGGATAATCTTAATGCTATGCTCAGTAAGTGATTGGACCAGGTCCCGGCATTGAAGATGACTGATGGGACTGCAGAACCAGGAGGATACTTACAATGGGATGAAGAAGACTCTTTATCCAAGATGCCAGTTTTCGCTTCCAAGACGGATGCAGCCCAGGCGCAGTTGAGATGGTACATCCGCAATAGACTCTGGCCAAACACAGAGTAAGTACCCGTCAGATGATGACAGATAACCCATAAGAGAGAGCTAATGTGTCTAAACTATCAGATGGATCAACAACATCCCCGCCCACTTCCAACAATCAGGCCTCCACGTCATCCATCACAGCTCTCACCCACCCCTACCTCTGTATCGTAAGCCATGGACCGAAGACTTTCTTCTCGCCTACGCTGAAGTCGCGAATAGCCTTGAGAATGAGAATGAGCGGCTGTGGTTTCAGGATATGCATGCTAGAACGGTTAGGGATGCTGCTAATGGTTGGAACTTGGATTGGGAATTGATTATTTGTGTGGGGAGGAAGGCTGTGGTTGCGGCTTGAGGGAGGACGCAATTTTGGATGGATGCTACTTTTGGATTGATGCATTTTTTGGATTCATGCATTTTGGTGCTTGTACTTTAGGTGATGATGAATTGAATGAATAGTTTTTGGATCTTGGCATTCTGATCTTTCTCTTTTGAAGGACTGGGGGCTTACAGAAGTTTGAACACGTGAAGGCATACGAGAAGCTTGCTTTGATGATTGGGATGAAAGCCTTAGACGGATATTATATGATGTACATATGCTACAAACCGCTTTTCAATGCTAGTACTCCATAACTTCTATGCCCATGCTATGTCATTCGCAGACGCTTTATGCAGAAAAATGCAATGACTTAACTTTATATTACTAACATCAAGCCCCCCAAAATCCCAAACATCAGAAACCCAGACACTTCAAACCTCTTCCTCTGCCCACCCTGAAACGCCTGCACACCAGCTGTTGCATTCACCCCAGCTGTTGGCACCGCGAAACGACTAGTTCCAATATCTAGCGTGTTTCCACTGGGCTCTAAACGAACGAGACTTCCAGAGATTGAGATAGCAGATCCTCCGGGAGTCAGTGTGACTCCGTCCACGACCGCTAATGACGATTGCGGCTGTGGTTGTACGTTGAACCCATCAATGTCGTAGGTAGAGGCTTCTATTGCAGTTGCCGGCCCTGTGGGTATTGCGAAATGTTCGGTGCCTATATCCAGCGTGTTTCCCCCGGGTTCTAGACTAACAAGATTGCCTGAGATTGAAATACCAGATCCTCCGGCGGTTAGTGTGACTCCGTCAACCACAACTAATGATGATTGTGGCTGTGGTTGTATATCATATCCGTCAACATCGTATGTCGAGGCCGCCGCCCCAGTGGGTATAGCGAATCGCGCAGTGCCCACATCTAACGTCTTTCCTCCTGGTTCCAGACTGACGAGATTCCCAGAGATTGAAACACCATTTCCTCCGGCAGTCACTGTCACCCCGTCGACCACAGCTAGTGAAGACTGGGGCTGTGGTTGGACGCTGAATCCATCAACATCGTATATAGACGCTTCTGCGTCGGATGATAGGTAACCACTCTCTAATGCGTCCGCCACCCCTGTGGGCATCGCGAAACGTGCAGTACCCACATCCAACGTCTTTCCCCCTGATTCTAGACTGACGAGATTCCCTAAGACCGTGATACCAGGCATCCCAGCACTTAAAGTCGCCCCATCGACTACTGCTAATGACGCTTGCGGTTGGATTTGCACACCAAGGCCATCTATGTCATATGTAGTGGATGGTGGGAGGCTAGGATCTGGAAGTAGTGCTGTGCCTGATCCCGTCATCGAGAAGAGATCCACTGTACTCGACCCCAGGATTAAGGTGCCCGAAGATTGGAGGCTAATGATCGTCCCGGACACGGTAATTGCTGGACCGCCTGCAGAGAGGGTGGTTCCGGCTATGGAAAGTGCGGATATAGCTGGTGTGGTTGTCTCGCTACCTGCAGGTACTGGATTTCCAGTTGCAGAATTGGGGTTTAGAGCCACCGAGGGAAGCGAGGGTCCGTCGTTTTCTGTCACCAAAGCTGCTGATTGCTGCTGGTTGATGATCGTACCATCCGATGTTTGAACAGGATCATTAAGAGAGATGATGGCATTGTTCGGAGTGGGTGTTGACGGATTTATTACTATGGCTTGGCCAGCTATCGTCAATGGATCGGACCCGGGTGGTATATTATTGTTCGGACCATTGTTTGCGACAGAGGTACTATCTAGAGGGTCTGGCTGGGGAACGATGATGAAGATACTATCCGATAAGGTCATGACAGGTCCGCCAGCAGAGTATGTGGTCCCGCCGAGGACGATATTCGACGGTTCAATAGACATTACTTGGTTACCACCGGGTAAATTGACGTATTGCTCTCCAGAAGACGGCATCATGAGGGTATTAATGTTGGAATCGGTAGTTCCGCCCTCGGATTTGCCCAAAGCGTTGTAGATTATGGCCCCTATACCTTGAGTCTGCTGTCCAGAGTCATCTCCTTCTTGTTCAGCAGGTTCAGCAGATGCTGTGGCACTGACTACAGGTGCTTGGGGGTCTCCCAAGACTGTGTTCCCATCCACAGCTGAAGGGACATTCGGATCTGCCATGCGAGTCATGGCAGAAGCCGGTGCAGAACTTGGTGACTGAGCATGTGGATCGACTACCGGACTCCCCAGTGGTAAGAGTGTGCCATCCGAGGAAGGGTCAGGGGATTGGCTAGGCTCAAGTAGACTGGGAGAAGGTGGGACTCCACCAGAATTTTCTGCTGGGCTCCCCGAGTTTGTCGGCAACGCTGGTACAAGAACAGGAGAAGAAGCTGGACTTGCTATTCCGGTAGGACGTACGATCTGGGGATCGGGCGTCGTGGGACCCGCATCGGAAGGGTGAGGCGTGGTGTCAGAATTTTGATTTTGGGAAGGCACCAATGCCACGCCGGCGGTCAAGGCCATGGGCGGGTCAATAATCGCAAAAGTTTGATCTGCGAACGCATTCCTGAGGATACCAGTACACACTTCTGACCAAGTGGGGTCCAGTGAAAATGCTTGCATCATTGGTATGATAAGTGGAAGAAATGGCGGTCCAATTGTTGTTTTAACGGTGCCATCAGCGCCCGTGCTTCTACCCAAACCCCAGGTTGGACAAGCCAGATCCTTAACATCTAAAGGGACCAATTGACCCTGATCACCAACACCCGCAACGGTGCTCCAATCCTGCCAGACCTCACCAATTGTAAAATTGTCGAATCCGAATAGGCTCCGGGCTGGTGGCCTCCATGTTGAAAGCTGACCTGGCGCGAGAGTGATTATCGGATTATCGAGAATAGGACCGATTGTGGCATTACATATGTCCGCGGCTGTTGCTGCTCCCACTACTTGAAGGTAGACAGATGGAGAAGTACTACATTCAATGTTAGGCTTACAAGCAGGGGGGTACATAAGGCCTTGCTTACAATGTGTGCCCGCTAACAACAGCAATACTTCCGTCACGCACAAGTGACTGGGCTCTTTTTCCGACATTTCCGGTCGATAATACTGAGGTAGAGTTGGAGGTTTGGTTATGATGACATTCAGTGTTTGTGCCGTCTGGGAAATAGTACAGTCTGACCTCTTCTACTTCAAGACTACAGTTTCCGCAACAGGAATAAAACTCGAATGCAGTCCAGTACCGGATGACTCCAGGCGGTACCTGGACGGGGTAGCCGTCAAATTCTCCCTGCTCGGCAACGGGGATAACGCTCGTATAACCGCTGCCGCAGTTGGAAGCTGTGTATTGTCCATCAACAAATGCTTTGGCATATGATCTACATTCTGGACTGTGACCGAAACGTGTCGCCCATTCGGCAGGCCAGCTCTCGTCGTCAATATCTAATGGTCCGAGAAACGATGATTGTGCAGTGAGGTAAGAGGAGCACGGAAGTACAGTGGTTGAGGTTTTGGAGGTTAAATTGACGCCAACGGTTATTGATCCAGTCTGGCAGAGGGCCCCATATATATCGCATGCTTGCGTCTGATCGTAAGGTATGATAAAAGAAAATTGCGATGCCTCGGACGTCGAGGTATTAGTAGACGCGGCAATGGTGCTATTGATCGCGAACGAGGTATTAGTAGACACGGGCATGGTGCCATTGGCCACAAAACCTGGCACGGAACGCTGCTTGACTGCGTGACAAAGTAAGCTTGATCATATGCGCGGGACATCCACGCAGAGGCTCTTTCTCGCCTTATAGTCTGGAAGAAAATGCATGTACGTGGGCGTAGACTTACCAAAGTGACCGAAAGTATCTGCTTTCGCAAATCCACAGAGCAAAATAAGCAAAAGTATATTCGATAGATACATGGATGTCATCATTCTATGGATGATATAGTGTTCCCTGCCAGAGATTCAGAGAGCAGTTCCATGAGAGCACTTTAGTAGTTTTGCAATTATTTTAGCCTAATGTGAATAGTTGCGATTGGTTGACATTTGAGGGATTGAGATTTGGAATAGTGCCAAAGCCAGCAAAGAAATGGATTAGAGATGGTGCCTGGTGTACGGACTCAGCCTCAAAGCGCGGATGTGCATGACCAAACCGCAGCTTGATATGCAAGGAGACAGGAGACATGTAAGCAGTGTTACTAGAAATAGCATTGTAGATGAAAAGTACGTGCAAGGTAATTGGACAAGGTAATGAGGTACCCTGCCAATATTTCCCGCCCATGGGATATAAACGACCGCTTATTTTGGGGACTGCCCTGTAACGGATTTTGGGGACCATTCCCAGCCGACTCGAAGTGATACCCTAGAAAAACAGCTTTCCAATGAGTAATTCATACTGCGCCTGCTCAGGCGGTCAAGCGGACCTGCACCTAGAAAATCAGCTCCTGCAGGCCAATCTTGAGTGGCATCAGTCGCCGAGCCCAGCCGTAGAGAATCAGGCAGTCGAACCGAGTCCTCTTATACTGGTCGGATGACACCTATATCGGAGGCTATGACCGATAGAAACAGAGGACCGACCCCAGAAATGCGAGAGGGGAATATTTGGCGGATCGCAATAACTACTCATCATGGCCACGATTATGCAGGTCTGCAATCCCGCGCTGGGCTAATTTCTGATAATCCAGCTTTCTTGTCCACGGCCATATACTTTCTATTGGCATGCTATGCTCATGTGTAAAAAGGATACAGCTCGCCATTGGGATGCTCGAGTCAAGACCAATGTTTGACCGCGGAAGCTTCGCCGTGGTGACCCTACCTAAGGTAGGTACTTATGAGGTACCGGTTATCTTGGCGGTATGACTCACCCTCCCCCAGTCCTGTGCAGAAGATATAGAGATCATAGAGATGCCCCACCAGTTTAGACTGTGTAGACTTGAATTCCCCTACAGATTCAAACCGTCCCGGGTTAGAGACTCGTAGCTTGGATTAGCAATTCACATCAGGCCAATCATACATATTGAGGGACATTGAAGGAATTTGAAGGCTGCTACGAGCTTTGTGCACAAGGGAAATTCGTCCCTCAAGTATCCCTTCCGAAGTGTAGTATGGAGATCACCAACACAGAGCAACTGGTGGCTTATCTGGATAGAAAGCATACGGCCTTCAGCCCAGATTCGTTGCAACGGCTCAACGGTGGAGTTGGGAACTTCGTATGGCGCATGATCAGCAAGTCCGGCGAGAGTGTGATCATCAAACATGCGGAGCCATATGTCGCGGCTTCAGCTAGTCGAATGCCGTTCCCTGTTGATCGTATGGACTTTGAGCACCGCATGCTTTCCTACCTGACCGAGAAACCTCTTGTCCAGGAGACTCCTGTCTTTACACCACAGTGCTATGAATATGACGCAGAGAATCATGCTCTATGGCTTGAATACGCCGGTCGTCGAACGTTTAAAGAGGCATATACCGACCCTGCTTTGGACATTCCACAATTGGGCAGAGAGCTAGGCAAATGGCTTGCCATTTTCCATCGAGAAGCATCTTCTCTTGATATTGGCAATAACAAGACAGCAAAGGCCATCTACCGTTACTCGTATTCCAATGTTGCCACTTCTCTTTCAAAGTATGGGCTCGACCCTGCTATCGGCGAACAGGTAGATAGGGAATATGGTAGTCTGCTGGCGACCGACGATGGATGTATATGCCATGGTGATTTCTGGCCGGGCAATATCTTGGTTGGAAGTGGGCAGAAATTGAGTGTTGTAGATTGGGAGATGGTGCGAAGAGGCTGCGGGGCAACTGATGTTGGACAATTCGCCGCGGAGGCGTGGCTTCTCGATCGTTTTCGTGGAGGAAGAGGATTACTACCTGCATTTCTCAATTCATATCGTGAAACAGCCAAGCATAAAGAGGGGCTTTCGTCTTACGAGACTGGCAGGCCAATGACAGAGTTCTTCCGTCGCGTCGCAATCCAGCTGGGCACCCATCTTGCATTCTGGCCAACACGGGTGTCTTGGGGGACTGAGGATGAGACGCAGGATGTTGTGAAACAAGGCTTCGAAGTGCTTGTCCGCGCTCTTGCCGGCGATGTGTTATGGTTTCAGGATAGTCTGCTCCAGGAGCTGCTGTAAAGGGACTGCCATGCATTGGCCCTGTGAAAGAATGCTGGGCCACAACAGCCTCAGTCGAGACTCATCAACCGCCAGTCGCGCTCATCGTGCTAGTTTTCGCGAACTGCGATGGACACCTAGCCGTCATTCAGTCCACCTGATTTGTACGTGGGAAATCGCCACAATGATCTCTAGCATTGGCTTAGAAGGTATTACCCTAACTGTATGGCCCACCCTGTAGAAGGCTGAAGCCTAGAGATTCCCAGAAGCCAGAGGTTTGGCCCCTTAAAGCGGGCCCTAAATGCCCAATGCCTGGCAGCTCCGGGGACAAATTTTGACGCCCAAGCGGCCGGCTCAGGCTTCGACGCTATCGCCCATAGCGTTAGAGTGTCAATACGGGGTTAGGTCAGGACGGTGAGAGGGAGGCACTTGAACCTTCCTAGTATTCGTCATTGACCACTCAGTAGTGTGGCCCAAGAATTTCAAACGAGCTGAACATTAAGAAGAGTGTTAATGCCTTCCAGGCGTTCTAGGCAGACCAATGGATCATATTCGCTCAGTGACACACCGAAACAAGCGTCATGCGGAGTGGCAGCTGACACCTAATTGGGCAATTCTCAGCCTTGTGGGGGCGCTGCCTGCATTGTTGTACCCCACCATCAATTTCTTTTACATTCCTTGCGGCTCTTGCTAATTCACTCCTTTGCTGCGAAATAATACTTCATGTCTCTGTTTCGTATCTGAATGTGTTAGATCCACCGTCTCCAGCCCAACCTTATCACACGATGGCTTTCCCAATTCTCGAGAAGATCTTCTCCTTGTTCCATAGACGCACGAAGGAGAAGGGAAATAGTAAACCAACTCCAAATGGCTCGAGAAAATCTGTGGAGAGTCATGAGCTTCCACCTCCCTACTCCCCAGGTCACATGAGTCCAGGCCTCCATAAAGAGAAACCCCAAGCTACACAAGACTCGGATGGCGTTGTCCAGATTTGCCCCCACGAGACATTATCTTTTGAACGTATACAACGCCTCACTAATCTGCCCAATTTCAAGCTGAATGGCAAGAAGATTGATGCACTGACGCCGACATCCGAGCACCACCACCGTGGCCATGACAAGGATACCAAGGAGGCACAAGACAGCTGCAAGCCGCTTGGCTACAACATCTCTACTGCATCAGGCTACTCTGATATCGTGGCGTCTCTCAAGGGCTTTGGTACCTACGTGTGGAAGTCATCCGGTCCAGTCCCCGGCATTCTCCTTTCCTTCCATTGGGAGATGCGCTGTCTTGACAGCAGCAAAGTCAAATGCGATTCCCCGACCGAGTTGCAAGCCTTCCTAAAGAAAACGAAAATACAGCTTTGCCCCCACAAGGACATCAGCGACATCGACGTTGTCAATGGCATCTACGGCATTGTCAACCCCTTGGGAAAGCCTGTTGATCCAATTGATCGCTACGTGGCAAAAGAGGTTGGGTATGACTGCGAAAGATGTGGAACTCGGATTAAAGTCTACAAGAGGAAAAATGGGAGTGAGAGGACTTGTCGAGTGGACACCAAAAGGTTCCTGGGGAAGGCGGAGGCGAAGGAGGATTCTGTGTGGCTTGCTCAATGTACCTCGGTCTAGGGTGAATTGGCATGATATCTTGTGGGGTCTGGGAACTTGACGTGGTCGCTCTGCAGGGATGGAGGAATGTTCGCATGGTGGTTGGTTGTTGAATACTGGAATGACATTATGGTTGCACGCTTTACGAGGCTAATTGATGATTAAAAGCATATTGAGCTCTAATTAAAACACAACGAGCCTGACATGTCTCATTACAATAAACATCTGCACGCATACCTATATGAACGGAGAGTAGGATTCCATATCTTTGCTAGGTTTATTCTTCCAGGCCTCAAGATAGGCCGGAGGAAGCATACTTGTAAGCCTCTTTTAGAAGGCCAGACCTCAAATCTAGAAGCCTGTCTGCTCTACCGTCCTCTCACCTTCTGTCCAACACTTGCTGATCAATTCGTCACCCTAATTCAACTTATCAGGCACACGATCAAGCCTCCCACATGGGACTCTTCTCCGCAGCCCTCGAAAACGTTGCATAGAACAGGGTTCTATGAGCCCCATCAACTACTGAGATGGTACTGGGCATAATGCACCAACGGATTGGATGGCGATTCAGAACCGGAGGGAGGGTATTAACGAGGAGTGAAGGTGCTGAACAATGGAACAGCCATGATCTGGATATGACAAGCTTCGTTAGAGGATACTAGTTATTCAGGCTTGTCGAACTTAACTCAGGCCTGCGTTGTTAACTAGAACGTGCAACCGCGACTCAAGCTTTGGAAAGGTATCTACTGCCTCTTTCATGCTATGCAGGCTCCGAAGATCCAGATTGAGAAAGCGGAGATCCAGATTATGCTTGCTTGACGACTTCATAGGGGCCGCTGCTGTGATGGCACGCCTAGGAGACCAAGCAGCAATGTAGACTCGACCCCCCGAAGACCAGCTTTGTGTGTTTGTCTCATAGCCAGTACCAGAGTCGCCTGGGCATCATCAGCTGTTCGTATGACCTGGAAACAGCCTATGAAAACAATACAGCTCCAGTAACTATAGAGATGTAGCCTTCAAGGCTTGGGATGTCATGGACACGGAACACGGGGTACATCTTCGAGGGGATGGTTACCGACTGACGCCGCAGATAAGAGGGAGCCAGTCAGCGGATTGGCAATGTGCCATGAGTCAGTTGATGACATATAAGGGAAATTGAGGGTGAAGGTAGAGGTGTATCAAAATCAACTTGTGAAAATGTCTCTGAGTTATATTTCCATATACATCGTCGCCATGAGCAGGTGCACAAACAGATACAAACATCTGACACTCTAAGAGGAATCAAGTCCGACTTTCCAATCACATTGCAAACATAGACGATTGACCGAAGAGAGCAGCTTCCTCTAACGTTTGGCGCGGCACTCAAAAGCTGACTTGCATGCCGTGGGATCGGGCGCTAATTTCTGACATTTCGCCTTTCTGACAGCCCTAAGCACTTCGCCATGCCATCCTCGATCACACCCCCGCTATCTTTCGTTTCCCAATAATGCAAGGGCGATGGATGATCTCCAGGTCAGATTAAAGTTCAAAAAAGATGATGCGGATGACTGGACTAAAGTGGAAGACAAAGCACTTCGGAAGAAGCTCCAGAACAGACTAGCCAAGAGGAAGAGCCGTGAGTTTCACGGGATGCCTAATCCTGGAAAAGAAATTGACTAGGCGTACGTAGGGTCTGATACCCCCAAACCAACAAAGAACACAAGAGAGAGAAAACGGAATAAGCCTGAGCATCGCGGAGACTCCCAAGGACCCTCCGAAACCACAAGTCCAGAGGATCAACAGGATGGTATCACACCAGTTGAGCCTGTCAGCGATGCTCAAGCTCTTTGGAGGATAACCCAGTCACTCAGCAAATCACGCCAGCGGCTCGACAGCATCGACCTGCAGGTTGGCGCTTTCTTCTCTACTCCGGGCCTGTCCGAACATCGATTCCTATGCCTCACACAATACTCTCTTATCCGTGCTTTCGTTCAGAATGCCAACATCCTGGCCATAGAGCCATCATCACTCCTTAATGACGATGCTTTGTCACCATGGACACTTGCCAATCCGTACCCGACTGAGGCTCCACACGACCTCGCCCCAACGCCCGTGCAGCTGTGTACGCCGCACCATCCATATCTGGATATAATTGCCCCACGTGATTTGAGGGATAACATCCTTCTCACGCTTTTAGACGATGACCTGGAGGAACAATTATGTTATGAACTGCATCTGAGCTCTTTCACGATATGGGGCTCGCAGCCTTGGAATGCGATGGGTACGTGAGTCCCCTGTGTCCGCGAGGTATACTTTCACTAATCGAATCAACGTGGAGCCTGGGAAGTAACGCAAACTTTTGCAACCAATTGGGCGTGGTTGATGGACGAGCAGACAATTCGGAGTTCGAATTTTTGGAGAGGAGAGAGAGGAGAGGGTCCGTTGGTTTTGCCAGATCTTGCGCGACCTGCCATGGACGATATCAGTGGGGTTATGCTGGAAGAATTTGTCTAGAAATGCGCTTTAATGTCAGCAATGCGAAGCCTGTAATATTAGTTCGATACCCAATGATACAGTGTCATGTCACCTCCTGGTGTCTAATCTTCAAGTCCGCCGTAGACTTCGCACCGCGTAGGCGTAACTCTGGCCTCCTAAGGGAACTTTCTAGTATTTCAAGCGCTGGCATAGCCACCAATTCATGTTGCGGTCGAACGAAGAAGAGGCAGCCTCGATGAGAGTTCTGGAGTCGACTATGGATACGAGTGTTTCAAGCGCAACGTGTGGGAACGGTCGCCTTGTACTGCACGTCGCGCTCGAAGCGACAAGGCGCACATGTCTCAGGGTCCTGCATCTCGAAAGTATCACGTCCCGGCATCTGGTTACTTATTTTCAGCATGCTGGCGAAGCCATTTGGCGAATAAGGTAGGGTAATTTGGAAGATGCAGACCTATGAATTCTGCAGCCAAGAACCACGCAACCATGACATCACAACAAGAGGGGAACAAGCCAACGGGCATGGAGCTGTTCAGTTCTCAATTCCAAAAATTGTCAAAGACAATAAACAATGCTCGGCTTCACAGGTATCTCCCTCACGGCACTAGCGCTCCTTGGGCTCTGTAGCGCCCAGAACCAAATCCCACTCTCCCACAACGCACCATCACACATACCTGCCATTGGATTTGGTACATGGAATCTTAAGATTAGCAGCGCCAACACCTCAGCTGCCGTGGCAACTGCGATCAAGACTGGCTATAGACATATAGACTGCGCAGCTGCCTATGACAATCAGAAAGATGTTGGGAAAGGTATTCGGGAAGGACTGGACGAGACAGGCCTCAAGAGAGAGGATATCTGGGTGACGAGCAAGCTTTGGAATGATCAGTACGTCAATTTAGGTCGGAGCGACAGACAAAAAGCTAACGAGAGAACTTCGTGGAGCCATGCGCCGGATTTGGTAGCAGAAGCTCTTGACCAGACACTGCAAGACCTAGGACTGGACTACTTAGACCTCTACCTCATGCACTGGCCTGTCGAATCATCCGGAGGAAAGAACACCATCCGCTACGTTGACGTACGTGCAAATGCGATCTCTAGTATAACATCACACGCCTGCTGACCCCGATCACAACCAGACATGGCACGCAATGTCCGCCCTCCTCATCACCCCCAAAGTCCGCCAAATTGGCATCTCCAATTTCTCCCCTCCCCAACTCCATCACCTCCTCGCAACCTCCCCCATCAAACCCTCCGTCCACCAATTCGAATCCCACCCTTACCTGCAACAGACCTCCTGGGTAAAATACCACCAAGACCACAACATCATGGTAACTGCCTACTCCCCCCTCGCAAACCTGAATCCTATCTACGGCGCTCCTGGGAAGAGCAAGGATACGCCGCCGTCACTGTTGCAGAATAAGGAGATTGGGAAGATTGCGGAGAAGAGAGGGTGTACGAATGCGCAGGTAGCACTGAAGTGGGGTATGGGAAGAGGAACGAGCGTTATTCCCAAGAGTTCTCATGCGGAGCGGATTAGAGAGAATTTTGAGGCGGTAGATTGTGCATTGGAGAGGGAGGATTACGAGGTGATTGGGGAGGTGGGGGAGAGGTATCTGAAGAGGTTTAACAATCCGAGTGAGGATTGGGGTGTCGACTTGTATGAGGGTTTGGATGGGGTTTGATCGTCTACATTACGCTGATGGCGCGATGGATGTGGAATAATGAGTTTAGGATCCCAAAAGGTAGTTTCAATTAGATATTGTGTTTTTCATTGGCTTCGGGGCATGATTGGGACACAATTTGTACAGACAAGGATGGTCATCACAATAGCCGACATTGAACATGAGTACAAAGCGCTGTTATTTGATACGTCTATTTGATCTAGGGAATCACTGGTGCTAGGGACTATAATGAGCAAATGTCAAACCCACCGCGCCTGATCAGAGTGAGATGCCTAATGGTCTCAGTGGAGGAATGTTGTAGAGCAATCTCCAAAAGCGCCTTCATGGCCGCTTGCCATTACAGGGACCGAAATTTGCAATCATAAGTATAAGCCAAATGAAATGAGAGGTAAGAAAACAATCGGAAATTAATTATTGAAGTATATTTCCAAATTTTAAATCCACCTTACAAACAAGCAGGATCTGCGCTGTGCCATGTAGCTAACTGTATCCTGAATGTGTAGTAATTCAAAGTAATAAGTTGTGCGACGCGGGCCTGCAAATCCTGGCGTAGAAATTCGTTTTCAGGCGTCCCAGGCGTCCCATTGTTTGATACCAACTCGATAGTAGAGGGATTCACGAACCCTTTCAGAGAGGGACAGTCACAGCAAGAAAGTTTCAAGTATAGCAGCAATCATTTGCAAGCAAGCCTTGTTTGGTATCACCAAAAGTATTTCATGTAATCGTAAATCGTCATCCGAGGTGTTATGTATGTATAACGAGCGTGATCTCGCGATGGAAAAAATATCTATGGAATGGGTATACCCAAAGAAGCCCTCCCCTTCCCCAGCCTTTCCAACAAAATGGGGTGTATTCAACACCAATCCGAAATCCGTACAAAAATATATCCCATAATAATCCGCACTGACCAGGGCCTTGGCGTCGCCAAGTCTCCTCAGTCATGCAATCGAAGTGAATAAATGGGCAGCGGCGGTGGATGTGCCCGCTATGAGGCCCAGGGGATGAAGGTAATCATGAGGCGTGCTCATGAATCGCCGCATGGCGATGGGAGTGTCGCTTGTGCTTGCGGGGAAGTAGCGATGGGCTAACGGAGCGTTGCTGCTTTTCGAAGCTCTCGAAAACTTCGTCGAGGCCGCGTTTGCTCCCACCACTGGGGCAATGATTGCAAGGCGGGTCGCGGCTTGTCTGCGGATTTCCGTTCTTAGTGCTTCCCTCCCTTCCAGTTGAACCGCATGAGGTCCCGATGCAGCAAGTGATTGTAGTGGTAGAAGTCCGGGTCGCCCCATCGTCGTAAGGGTAAGTGTATCCAGCTCCGGAGCAAGGTTGGAAGTATGGGTCAGGCGCGGAGCATGCGTAACACCATGGCTCAGCGGCCATGTCTCCTGCGTAGGTGCCTGGTTGCTTGTTTCCGTTTTCACCGACTGGGTTGGTGCACATCTTGCCATTGGGTTGGGGGCACGAATTGCCTTGAGAGCTGAGGTCGATGCTGCAGCCAGATGCACCACCTGAGCCGGTGCAGAGCATGGGAACGGAATAGCCAGTGATGAAGCTGACATCGAAGAATTGTGGGTTATTACCGTTATAATTACCCTCGAAGATGGTACCAGCTTCGCCGCCAACGGCGACCTGGCCGCTGAAGGAAGTCCCAAGATTCAGACAGCCTGTTGTCGTTCCGCTTGCTCCTGATATCGATACTTTGTAGGATACTTCATCGCCTTTCCATGCAATGTTCATGCCTGGACCAGAACAAGAAGGCGCGCTGCCAGTATCTACTGCTGCTGACTCTGCCTTCGGGCTTGGCGAGGATGCTGCTGCTGTGGTGCTTGAGGACGCAACGGGCGCCGGGTTGGGTTTCACAGCAACATCCTCTTTGGTATCCAGAGGGTTAGCCGCAGGTGATGGACTGGGGCTCGGACTGGGAGTCGAACTAGGGGTCGGACTCTGGTCTGCTGGAGGGTTGTTGTTTTGCTTATACTCCACAGCCATAGCCCCATCTGGCGTTTCCGTCTCAACAACATAACTGATCACAGTTGTCCACGCTACATCCTGCGCAATGGTTCTCAACGGTGCCGCAAGAACCAAGAGAAGAGCGGCGGTTGATAGTAAAAACTTCATTTTGACAAGGCGTCCAGAGGTAAAGGCTGAAAAATTCTTGGGAGAAGGAAAAAAGATTGGTGAGACGTCAAGCCCCCCCAACGGTTTCGCTTAGAATGAATGTGCACCTTTGTTCGAACAAAGGAATGTAAGTGATAAAAAGGAGCGTAATTGATCACTGATCAAGGAATCTGTAGTGCAGAGAGAGAATGAGAAAGCAGATCTAGTTTGGCTGAGGGGAGGAAATCCCTATATAGAAATAATGTTCTGATAGCGCAGCTGGCTGAGTGCGGCGTGCCAATAAGAGGCCCATCCACGCTGACGCTGCGGAAGGTGATTGTTTCAGGACCCACTGTAGGGGGTAGTTGGTAGGATCGAGGTAGGTACCGCAATGTACCTGCATCGCCATCGTGGACCAATGCCGACTAAGCTTTAGTATGCGCCGGTAGTAAGGTTGGAGGTCACTTGTTGTACCTGTAGTCGCTTTGCCAGTCGGGAAATTCGGGCTGGATCTTAGGTAGGCAAGGCAGGATTACGACGCCTTGCGCATAATTGGATGCCTGTCTAAAGGCTGTTTGGCTTAGGGCAAATGGATGGAGGGGGTTTGGCTCCGAAGTCCTAACAAGTAGTAGGCCCGGAAGGTAGCGCTTTTCGGCTCTCATTGGCTAGTGGGTAAGAGATTTGAACCCCTGGCATCCCTTATGCCTCGATTGTGCGTAGGGAGCGAGCTGTTGTAAGGGCCTCATGGGCTCTGAATAAAAACTTCTCATGCTTCCCCTGAGATTGGCCAGCGCTTGCTGATGCGCCAGCTCAAGCAATGGCGGATTGGGCAACTTTTTGCTCGAAAAGGTTGCACACCTGCTGTATCAGCATAGATGGTAGACCGAATTATGCATCAACTGAATAGACTTTTGGCCAGCTCATCAACATCCATTACAATATTCATATTTTGACTAGATCAATATGGAGCGCGTCAGCTTGATGTGAGATCCAACGTTTCAACCGTTGCTGTCAAAACATTAATTAGCGGTCATGAGCCTCATTCTCTCAAGCTTGTTTTAGTCTGAATGATGAGGTGTTGGGCTATTTTGCGAGGTTGGATACTGACATAATACCGTACACCTAGTAGCAACGGCTGTGCCGTTCCCAGATTAAAGGTCGTTGCTCCGTCCTTCGGGTCGGAACGAGATGGTTTTTACTGTCTCGTCTTCCTTTTTCCTTCTTCCGTGAGATCTGGTGGCCAATCGCGGTTCGAAGGTGAAAGTGGGATTGCGTAGTCGCACGAAATGCACGAAAAGCACCAAATGCACGAATACTCGGTTGATGGCCGCTCGGTGCGCTGAAGGAATGGGAAGGGCAGAAGTTGGAAGAAAAGAGCGAGCGGGAGGGACAATTGCATGCTGATTGGTTGATGACGGGAAATTGGACACGTTACTGTAAAGCTAAGCGTGCCATTCAAGTTACAGTTTACAGTTACAATTACACCGTACAGGTACAAGTGAAAGGCGTGGAAGGTGGCAGCCAGTCAAGTAGATTTGCCGAGCCACTGCCGGCACTTGCCGACTCTCCCCCTACCCTTCCCGGTCATCCCCACGAGCACTCTCATAACGAAACCCTGCATCTCCCATATGCAACAACCCACTGAATCAATCATCATTTTCTTACTTGAGACGTGCCAGCACTCTCTGTGAGCCTAAGACAGTGGTAAAGGTAAAGGCTGATCTGGCAGCGGTAATCTCATTGGGAGGAGCAAAGGCCAGACACAGTCCTCCAGCAGCATTCTTGTTCTATCCGTTGCAACGTAGCCATCTCTCAGCCAAAGGATTATGGTTATCACATTTCTTCTCTCACAGCAGTTCAGGATCGCTCGCATCCATCAATGAAAGGATCTCTACCCGACCCCGTCTTGATAGGCCGGCTGTCTGCCTTCAACTTTCCTTCCGAGGAATATTGACCTACGTGACGGCCCGTCCGCGCGAAGATTTACTTCATTTGCCACGAGCAAGTACTGGCCAGTGAGAAGGTAAGGGTGAATGACTATGAAACATGCCATTATGCGCTCGATGTTGTCTGTTATGTAGCCTTGTACCAGACGACCTTCGGCTTCGCTAGGGGCTCGGGTTCTCTTCCCAGTGGTCTTGTCAGAGATGGTTTGCTTTCCATCTATTGAAGTACTAATAGCGCTTCGAGGTAATCTATCTGACCATGCGTGCATTCTCACTGTTGATCAAGCTTCTCTTTTGACTGACGTGGCTTGAAACGGGTGCTCCGAGGGCGACATATTCCCAGGGCTATCGCGGAAGCACGAAAGAGCTTGTACCTCTTCGATCGTACTTCCGGGTTTTGTTTCCAAAATAAAGCTTCCTATTCCTAACATATGTGCAAAAAGGTTGTCAGCAGATCGAGCTTTCTGTTGATGGAGGTTGGTAAAAGCCTTGCGTAGTACAAAGCTACCATGAGATAATCTGTGCCCCTGTAGGACGGCCGGTCTTTGTCCTCCGTTGGGTTCGGGAATAAGGCTTGACGATCGAAAAATGCCCTTTGGCATTGTCTATAAATCTCCCTCCCGCGTTTATCATTCAACTTTCTGTTGTCGTACTCGTGGTATTGTTTGCAACCACAGGGGTATCGACACTTTCAGATATCTGTCGGTAGCGAACATTTGGTTCATGCGGAGCTCCAAAGCCTGAAGTGCCCAACCCACAGTACTTGCTTCTTCCTCAAGTCCTTGCTAGATTCGCGCAGTGAGTTGGGCAATGGCCCGTCATTGCCTGACTCGGCAAACTCTTTGTCGCTGGCAAGTAATCCTATTGCCTGAGAGGAGACTAGGCCGGTCATGCCATGTAACATTCCGTCGCATAGACTGATGGTGACACCTATCTACTCATAGGCTCTGCGATCATTGTTACGAATCTTTTCATAGACAGCCCTGGATTATCCACCAATAACCGTTTTGCCCAACGGCCGGTTCATTCCCCTGGCCTTTTGCATCTTGGTCCAGTCCTCTTACAGTGATGGCAGTATATAGCCTGATACACACTTTAGCCGGTTGGAGCACCGCCTGGACGGACTATCTAAGGCTTCGGCGGCCGCTGTCCTCGTATCATTTGCTGGTGAAAGCCGTCGCAGGGAACGAGATAAATCGGTGTTCAGTCTTCTCTGACAGCTTCATCTCGAGCGTTGCGAAGTATATATTTGAATTCCTTCGAACGTGCATGATGCGTACGGGTGCTGCTCACGCCTGGTAGGATACCAAATTGTGCGCAAACACACCATCAGTGGTCATGGCGTCCAGGGCTTAACTAATCGCACACATTCTCACCAGGACCCGTAACAACAGGGCTGAGCTTGTGTGCTACGACAAAGCAGCGCGCTCTCCTGCTCTAATCCAAGCTGGAGGAGTGAGAGCATGAGGGCAAAGGCCTGATGAGCTCGAATCAGCGCAGGATTCTTGAACAGCAAACGCAGATCACCCCGGGCTGATCGCCATGCCGAACGCTTCTTTCATGCGCCTGTCAAGCGCTAGATACTTGATATCAGGTTACAAACGCCTGGACAGGATTGTTGTGTAGTTCCAAGCAGCCCAATTGTAAACCTGGTCTTCTGTCTATGGCTCACGCTCCACTCTCTTCCATGGTGAAGGGCTCCCATGTTTTGCCTGTTCCTTTGCGACTTTGGGCTCATTGAGCCCTCTGAGAGAACTCGGCGCTGCACTATTGAGGGAGTTGTAGCAGGCTCGGGGCACTCCTGGCCATTTCTATCTAGATTTGACTCGACCAAAGTACGAATGGCTGACGTCTTGCTCTGGGGAATTAGCAAAACGTTCAAAGACAGGGCTCGTATTCGTGCTTTTGGAAACCGCTGCTTTGAGGTTTGACTTCTCTGTAACCAAAAGGGACTTTATACTCTCCACAGTACCCTCAAACATTGTGGGGTCAACGGCACATGTAACGCAGACCCTCAGTGTACCCATGTGCCTCTCATCACGTTTCGCAAACTCGTTTGCGAAAAAATTGCAAGCGGTCACGCAGCCGAGGCTGCCGGAATACTCTGGGAAAGTGTCACAGATGGGCGTTTGGATCATCATCTTCTTAAAGAGATCGACTTTGGTCAGTAAGAGAAGAATGGGGACGGCGTTGGCTTCTTCGAGCTTAGTAATTTGTTCGAAGATTATCAATGACTCCTCCATTTGGTTCTCCAAAGCCATACGTTAGTAAACTCATTTGTATTTTCGATACTGCAAGAGAATCTTACAATTTCCGGATCTTCGACTAATGGCTGACAATAGCCCGTCAGCGGTGCTACGAAGATGAAAGTATCAACTTCTTTAATGCACTGCCCCCATTTGTTGCGCTCCGATCTCGATCCTCCAACATCGAAGATTTGACATGGCTGTTGGTCGATCTTGAGAGTTACGTTCTCGACTGTGGAGGTCAGAGCCCGAGATCTAAGCAAGAGATTGTTTGAAAAGCGTTCAGCAGATGTGAAAATTTGGTATAAATTGTCCATGAAGCTAGAGAAGGTTTAGCCCTCATTCTTCAGTGACACCTGGGATGCGACTTATCAGCATACTATGGAATATTCTCGTTATGGGGGGCCTGGTCGCCATTCATGATCATGCTCCTTACTGTTGGATTCTTCCAAAGGCTTTGCAAACCTTGATAACATCTTAGAGCATAGAAATCGTTCAATACTCCAGTTGCCGTGGCCTCTGCTAACAATTTGAAAGTCTACGGCAGGCACCGTGTAAGCACTAATATCTCAGGGTGGAGCAAACTTCTATAGAAACTGCATACCTCTGCGTCCTTCATTTCAGTCCCGCGATCTGTTTGGATGAACTCCATATCCTCTTTCGCTGTTTTGAAGGCATCGATGAGGTAATTCACCAACCACTCCCTAGCATCCGAGCGTTCAGCCTTGGTAAAGTCTTTGCCATACAATATCTGCAGATGATTGTATATGGTCGTTTTGCCGGAAATGGAGGCTCCTAGCACGGTATTGTAAGCGAATTATACTGCCAGGCTTATTGAGCCTCGTAGGAGCTGAAGCATACCTAGTAGCAATATCTTCCGGGAAAGTACCGCTATAGGTATACCACTGTCACCTATGCTTATGCTTGGCGTACGTCTGCCTTCGGGCACGGGACTTTCGCTCCTTGTCTTCAATAGCCTTTTGACTAGTTTGAACGAAGTGGATCTCCTCTTGGCAGGATCACGGCTTGAAGTGAGTGAGATAGAGCCGAGGCGAGTCATAGCTCCAACGCGTGGCTCAGGAGTTCGAAGAATTGGGGCAGATTCAGAGGCTGTACGGGCTAAATCTTCCTTGATGCTCTCAAGAACGCCGTTGATTCCCGTATACGAAGCGGAGTAACGTGCTCCATTCCATAATTCGCGAGGGGATACGGGCAGGTTGATAACTGAGATTTCGGAGACGTCTGCAAGACTTAGGCCAGAGAGGCAGGACCATCCGATTGTACCAATTGCCGACGTTCTTGGAGACCAGATCAGGGATCTTCTCATGGCTCTGGTATAGGGACGAGAATTGTTGAGATCATCATCGAATGAAAATCCGAAAATGGGATTGCAACCGTTATTGCTATTACTTACCATAGCCTCGGACCCTAAGCTAGCTTTTTTTATTGTTAAGCAACTAGCGTTATCGCTGTTCGAATCCGCGTGGGTCTCGACAGCCGCCGGTGTTTCGCCTGAAGTAAACATGGAGGGAGCGGTGCTTGGAGAGTACCCAGGAGTCCGTACCTCTAACCTTGCCATTCGTTGTGACATGTCCTGGTTGTTTTCAAGGATCTTCCTGACTAGGTTTGTAAGCTGCTCTACTGACGCTCGGGCTTCTTCCACGGTTGAGCTAGAGATATGACCCATTAGAAACGGCATTAAGGGTTCTCAGTGAATCATAGAGACTTACCAAGTCATAGTTGCCATCATGAGGTTCAAAGAGAGTTTAGAATGCTGGAGCCGACTCAAGAGCCTTCTGACTCTCTCCTCCTTGAACACCCATTGAGCCATTCTGCCAGGTTGTATTGTGTATGCGGGTTTCAAGGACTCAGAAATTTCTTCCAGCTCTGAAAAGGTTTTTACACAGCTGTACAGTGTCACGATGACCTGATCTACCATCAATAGATCACCATGAGCTCTAGCATTTGCCTTTGAGCCCACAAGATATCGCTGTAGTTGGGTTAGAGCAGCTCTGACATCGGAAACTTCTAGCAGCAACGTTTGTGCCAATTTAGGTGCTCCTCTAACACTTCTGATGAACTTTATCAGCGATTCCATGACAGTGTCGGCAGCGCCTATAAGACCGATAATGGAAGCGGCGGCCGATATGGGATCCATGATACGGGAATATTATCTTGGAGCGCAGGGTGCACTAGTGGCAATCATGTGGACCTGAGAAATCAGTAGCCCGCCAGAAAGCGAGTCAGAGCGCGAAGTCAATGGCGATAGTGAAAGAAGTGAGAGTCAGGACTATAGATATACAGGCACTCGTCTTTCCCGAACGTGCATGAAACCCCAGCCTTACTCATAACGTTGGCCCCACTTCCACGTTTTTTGTGGCGACTAGTCTAATCAATGGATGGTAGATCGGCGCTCAAAAACCCAATGGTAGTTCAACGCAGGATTTGAGCCAGCCACAAATATTGAAGTCGGATGTAACATCAATATCGTTTCATTCCTGTTGGGATCTAGGACGGTTCGTAGCTCTGCAAGCGACGAGCGAGGCTATACTGAATGTGAAAGCCCACCGACATATGTCAAGATGTTATTGTACTCACCAGTGGCCTGTGGGAGGCCCCGTCTCCCCTGTGCATCTCCTTTAATTAATTTCGATTCTAGCGTTGCCCGTCTTCGAATACAATGGCTGCGACCTGCATCTTCTACCACCCACCCTGTCAAGTTGCAATAAATGCTTATAATCGTAAGCAGGACGCAGCAGCCTGCGAATATTCGGTTAAATCCTGGGTATTTCAACCCGAGGCGATTGTGGCGCTGGGCAGGCGTTGACCTAAGATAATTGACCAATGGTAGGCAGAGGTCCTAGCCGGCGAGAATGATTGTGGAACGGCACAGGTAAACGTGAAACATATTGATTGTAAGGCCAGGCGGGCTGAGCCGTGATTTTGATCCCCATGCTAAGCCCCTACAGCAGCGGCATCAACATGTAGGTGCAATGTAAGGCATAGCAACACGTCTAGAGAGGAAATAGGCCACCATTAAGCGGCCCAGAAGCGCTCGCGGTCGCGTTAGAGAAGCCAAAATTGTAAATTCAATGAGCAATGACACTGAATACCTACAGGGAGGCCTGAGAAGCCCAAGCGCGAAATGATCAACGTGCAGCCACCAATATCTCTCTGGCCCCCACTCACAGACCTTGGAGCACAGACCGACGCTCGCGTGGCCTAATCAGGCTCTTTGGATTAAGCTAGTAAATCGATAGCGTTCATGTAGGTCAACATGTTCACGGCAATGCGAGCGTACTCTTGTTGCTGTATCATCGTTCATCTTTCAAGGAGGTTGGTGGCTTGTACCAGATGCCAAGCTATGTGGCTAAAGCGCTAAGCTGGGACAGGTTACCTCCCTTGGCGTGATCTTGGGGCTTATGTTGTTCTGCGTCGTGACTGCTTCTCGAACTTGTATCCCTTCACCCGGGAAGGGAAATCTGATCATCTACCTCCTCGTCTTCGAGTCTGTTCAGAATGGAAGCGTTCGAACCTTTCCTTGCGGGGAGCCCTTCCACCATGGGAGATCTCGGGGATCTGGAACCAATGCTTCCAGATGCAAAACCTGAATCGAACCCCACATGGGCTACATTGCGACCACTCCCCCTCGAATGGTGACGATATAGAAGACATCTCATATCTCATACTCTTTGCATTCTGTCTACATCGTTGAGCCTCTTGGAGACATCCTAGACATACGAAGCAACCCTCGAAGCACTCCTATACCGTAGCAAGATGGAGATCTCAAATAATTCAGAAGATCAGCAGGCCATGGCCAGCAGGAAATATATTCATTGGCAGGACGAAGGGGTCGAGAAAATACCACCCAATGAAGCTGAAGATATACAAGCCGTGGCAGACATGATCAATACCATACAGAAAGCCCAGTACAACATGCATCGTCATTGCTACAGCGGTGGGCATACGCCTCATGTCAAGAGGAGATCAGGCTGATGGATATTAGGTACTCACGCACGAACTCAGGGAATTGTTAAGGGCATGCTCATTATTGAGGATGACCTCCCCAAACACCTGAAGCAGAGCATGTTTGCCCACGCCGGGCAATATCCCGTTGTTTGCCGTTACAGCAGTGAACCAGGAGATCCAGGCTTAGATGTATACTAAAAGCTGGATAAAGCGCTGGTACACATAGCTTACTACTTCTCAGGACCGCATCCCCCAACCTCGTGGCTTCGCTATGAAAGTCTTCAACGTCCCGGGCGAGATGTTTGACCCCACGAAAACTGCTCAAGATATCGAATTCAACTCCACCCCTGCCCTTGACCTTGCAGATGCAAAGACCACTAGGGAAATCGTCGACCTGAGGATCAAGTACGGCAATAACCAGCCAGAGCTATACAAAAGACTTGAGGCACGGCCAGATACCGACCTCCAAAAGTTCCGCGATTCTGTGCGCAATACTCACCTCGAATCGACCCGCCAATATTCTCAGACTGCCTACCGTTTCGGCGACTACGTCGCCAAATACTGTCTTGTGCCAAATTCCGAAACACAAAGGAAACTTTATGAAGAGACAGTCAAACCTGATGCCCACCCATCCGATATCCTACACCAATGGCTCAAGAATTTCCACGAGGCTCATGACGCTGAATACCTGTTACAATTCCAGCTGTGCGAAAATCTTCACGACCAGCCGGTTGAGTACGCTGGCAAGGTGTGGGACCCAGAGAAATACCCATGGCAAACGGTGGCCAGGCTTGTAGTCCCTAAGCAGGATTCTTTCAACTATGAGTTAAAGACCTTCTGGGAGGATCACATGCGAGTTGATCCATGGCTGGGCTTGAAGACTATGCAGCCCTTGGGATCGCCTAACAGGTTGCGAAGAGTCGGTAAGCCAGAATGCTGCAAATCCCAGGTCCTGCTGGTTGCTGACAAAGTGTTATAGTCTACCCCGCGAGTAGCAAGTTAAGGCGCATCATGAATGGCAGAAAGGAGATTAATGTCACTTCTATGGACCAGATCCCGTGAGTCTCTGTCATCCATGTGTTGACTTCCCTCTCTGACTGATCTCTAGGGGACCTCCACCGCCACCGATGGGCCACTCGCACGTTCATCAGCCACTAAAGGTCAATTAGTACCACTGCAAGAACCTTCGAATATCAGTCCTGGATTGGGGTTCCGACAGCTGTCTTGCAAGATTGCTATCAGTCTTGTAAATATTGTAGCATTCGTTCCTTGATTGAACAAGCCTGTGCTACTAGGTTCTCTCTTGGGCTACACAGCTTCTTTGAACACACATCTGCGTTCTTGCTGTTTTACGCATGCGTACAGATTCACTACTGTATGCGCACGTCACAATATGCCACGTAAATAACGCTTCTACTCTTGGCTCCCACATATAAGGACCTCCACTCTCAGGCCAAAGTTGCCAGGGTGAATATGTTACGTAGGCGTGTCTAGGCCATGATCCGAGTCTGCCTACACAGATGCACTATTCAATTCACTAGTAGCGCGGTGTTTCAGCCTTCACTTACATTGTCATGATTGCTTGTAGCTACAACTGGAGAACCATGGTTTCATGTAGAATGCCAGGTGAATGCAGAAAAGTCTCATTGTTCACGGAGGTTTATGCCGAGAGCCCGCAAGGGCCATTGAGGCGTATTAGTGAGTATCAAGCTGGGCCCAAACTCAGAAAAGCAATGCCTTTAAATGAATGAGCTGCTATTGTGTTTACCGCACCTGCCAGACCAGTCAATAGTGAGAAGTTGGCCCCGGAGATCTATGTGTGAAGGTTTACTCCCAGATGGTTAAAAGTGAAGGACACTTTCTCCAGATGACATTATCGTGCATGAGGCTGATCAATCGCTCAGGTTGTTGATTCGTGGACTAGAAGCTTTATTGTGACTTTACATTATCGCACTTCTGAAAGCCGGACTCTTGTCGTCCTCCATAACACTTCTCTACCACGGCCTCCTTCTCATTACCAACCCTCTATCATTGTCCTAATCTTAGTCATAGACCGTCCATCAAATCTTCTTTGATCAATAACCTCAGTTATAAGATAATAGTCTTATTCATTTCTTTAACAATTTCTTCGACCTACAGATAATCAAGGCTTTTCATCAGAATAACTGCAACATGAACGCGGAAGACTTGGAAATCAGCCTATCGAAGCCAGGTATCAGCATGGTCGAAGCGGTGGGCAGCAACCCGGCACCTGCACCGCCAAAAAGCAACAAGCGCAAGAACCACAGGGGTGGAAGGAAGACTAAAAAGAAGCAAAACTCGAGCACTGGACAAGATACAACCACCACTCACAAGAATGCTGCCATCATCAGTACCACTGAGACCACCGTACCTATATTAACTAAGAAGCAGAAGCAAAAGAATAGGAAAAGGTGGAGAAAGTCTGCCAAGGCACCCACTGAGACAACGACCGTCGCTCCGCACACTGTCCCTGAAAGACAGGATGGTGTCACCACGGGTATCCTCAAGCAGGACTACGTCAGCCCAACAGTGCAAGACGTCTCCCTTGGACCGTGTCATAGGGCCCCTTCTTCGACACAGGAGCCTTTCCTCAGTCATGGTGTTGATGAGGATACCAGTGCGAGAGCTGAGACATCCGAAGCCATCAGCGCTGCAGAGCAAGATTCTGTGTCGACTGGAGAAAGAGCATTAGCAGACATGGCCATTTATGGTAGAGATGGTCTTGAAGCACGATTCAAGAGTTTCACTACAATGGCCGAGGCTTCCCAAGGCGAGTGTCAAGCTATTCTCTCAATCTCCGCTAACATTTATGTGTAGCAGACGGCACTCCGCTATTCGATATCAGACCAACGCCTGGCAAGGGTATCGGCATGTACACAACTGGGCCTATAGCCCGCGGCACCCGATTGCTCAGCCAAAGCGCTCTAATGCTTCTCGATAAAGACGAAGACCTTCTTGACGTGCCTTTGAAATTCGTTAAATTGTCGACCGAAGAGCAAGAAACCTTCCTTGGACTTGCAGCTACTCCTTCGGAAAAGCTGAATAGGAACCGATCAGAAATGCTGCTCCTGCAGCGCGCACTTGAGCCAGAGAAAGCCAGCGAGCTACCCATGGGCCTACAAGAGCGGCTTTTATCCATTGTCGAGACCAATTCCTTTGCCGCTGATACTGGGGCTGTTATCGTCGCAACCGCAGCACGCATGAACCATTCCTGTACGCCTAACGTGTACCACTGTTGGAACGCAGGGACAGGCCAACTCACGGTTCACGCGACTCGAGATTTGAGAGCTGGTGAGGAGATCTTGACATGTTATGTTAACGTTTGCTTCTATCACGAAGCACGGCAGAAAGAGTTGGATCGCTACGGTTTCAAGTGCGATTGCGCGGCCTGCTGTATGCAGACAGAATTTGGCAGAACGAGTGAGGAGAGGCGACAGCGACTGTGCGCTCTTAACAGGGAAATGATCATGAAATGCATGACTTCTGACTGTGATTTTGAAAGAAGCACGCTCAATGTCGTGCTCCAAATGATTGAGATCATGCGGGAGGAAGGGCTCACGAATATGGAATTGACGCGCCAGTATGTCTTACACCGGAATTGATAACTACCACAACGCAGAAGTGGCAGCTGATGTCGACATAGCTATTGTATGGCCGCGGATCTGAACGAAAGCCTTGGTGACAATGAACAGGCATGTGAATGGGCAAGGAGGGCTCTTGAGTTGACAAAGGTCTGCACAGGAGCAGACTACGTAGCCTACAGCATGAACGAGGAGAACTTGCGGCGGTTGGTGGAGATACGAGACGGAGTGATGGGAACTCTGCGGGCAAAAATCTAAATAGGCAGCATCCGTCATCTGGAACATGAAAAGAGGCCCGACAATCGAGATGAGTTTTGGTACAGGAGCATGACAAAAGGCATCTTCCAAGGTGAATACAGGCGTTGTTGCCCGGTGAACTTAGCATTTGAGAGCAGATACTTTCTTCCAGACTAGCGCGATCATCGTGAAATTCCGTCAACTTTTCTTTAGTGACGCGGTACCATCACATACGCGTCACTTCGTCAAAAGCCTCCAGAGCTTTCGGTCACGGCGCTCAAGAGTGGTGCCTCTAACCCGTGAGCGTAGATCCTAGAACTTGAAAATCTATCGATTGGAGTGATACCTAGGAAAGGTATGAATCCTCTTACATTACCAATGCCTTTAATCTTAACGAAAGTATGTATGACGCGCGTGTTACGAGATGCTAGATCGTGCGACTGCAAGCATCGCGTATCGAAAATAGCTGTAATCGCATCCAATGTCATACCTTACTTGGATAAAATCCAACGAGATTCCTTCCATGTTAAGTATAAGCTCGTCAAAGGGTTTGAACAGCTCGAACGCATGTAAGGCACAGAACGAATCTCATCAAATGCGGTGTCTGGATATCGATTTACCACATCCAAAAGAGGGGCGCATATTTGACGGCACGAAATATGGTGGATACGGCACTTCAGTTATTGTTCAATCGACGAGGAGTGTTGTGATTTCTTCGGACCAAGGTTTGCTTACTTTGTCCGGCACCACGTCAGACAACTCAACGACTTGGTTTGGCTCCAATTCGCCGGCAGGCGACGAGCCAGGCGTGGCTGAGGCACTAGCTGCTTTGCTGCGGGCGCTACCCTGTGTGGTCATGATGGTGAGTCAAAGAGTGATCCTTCTTGATCCGATTGACAGACTCGACAGTTATCGTCAGGCTCAGATTGCTCGACTGCGATCTATTGGCATAGATGAGCTTACCTTTCCCCTCAGCATTCATGTTGCCATATCTAATGATGGACATCGCATTAATCTAAATCTTTGTCAGCATTTGAAAAGGGTTCGAAGGCGGAGGCACACATTAAACCCATCCGCGTCATCTATGGTGATTAGTAATGACCGGACGGTCTTCTTGATTCTAACACCCGGGCCCATCTTTACAAAGGCAGTCGGATGCGTCTGATGACCGGATTTTAGTTTGACCAGATATTTCCAAGGCCGTCATTTACCGTTCTCGTGTGTGTTTGAGATGTTGAGAAAGTAATTACCGCGAAAGAGCTTCAAGAGAACATGCATCGAAATTTATTCGTTATGAGACGTTATCATGCTTTCATTCAATGAGACTGGACGTATTGAAAGATGCTAGAGTTTTCAATTTGAACTAGAAGTGCAAGGTGGCAAAGTTATTGTCAAATATTGGAATATGACTGGAGATGTGACCATGCATAAGCCAACAGAAGGCTTGTCATCGTGGGGGCTCGGGCTACATTTCATGGATGACTTACCTAATATTGACGCGTCATTGATTAGTCTGCTTGATAGCATGGTTAGTCACACACCTCATCCATTATTAGTGTTGATATCAACCTATTAAGCTACTCTGTGATCAAAGGTTGTTCCCCTCGAGATGCACTTAATACTTGGTCGTTCGCCCGGACGAGGTTCAGGTAAGGTATATAGTTGGCTTTTGCGTTTGTAGAAACCTAGAGGGGTTTGAAACCCGGTGCGTGGGCTGTCTCCGCCTAGATTATCCTGCCAGGAAATCGCTAAAGCATAATCAGCGCTCCACTTAAGACCGGGTGTACTTATGAAGGTTATGTAGAAGGACTGGTTTGAACTTATTGCGTGTGGGATTGCTAGGGAGTAGAAAGCCTCGGAAGACGCCTTAAAGCTACACATAAGGTATGAGTTCGCTTCAGGTTGCCGCAATGAAGACCCCAACCGAGCAAAAGGGCGTGCATTCTTGTTGCATAATGGTGTGTGAGTGAAAACGACACTAATTGGTCTCCAAATAATTTTGAACAGCGAATATTGTTTGAGCGCCTTCGATTTGATTATCTTACCAAAGCCCCACGATTGACAAAGCATTGTTCGCATATCTAATTGACTACAACTTGGGTCCGCAAGTACGCTTGAAATGCGCGCATTCTTTCACTTTAAACTGGTTATCCTAGTATACAACGCGAGGTAGCAAGATGAGACATCAAATCCTCAAGCTTCATCACGCAAAACTTTGCCGAGGAAGAACAAAGTTAAATTTGCCTGTCTACGAACCCTCAGGCATTCATTTTTGACGGCTGGTGGGGTGCCAAAGAAGCAACTTTAAGATGTATTGAGGCTGTGCTGGGAAGGATGCAGAAGCCTGTGCGCACGGAGCTCCTACTGTAAAGCTTTATAGATCCCCCCACTCTGAATCTTTCTCTCTCGCTACCGAAAAGTATGCTGGCTGCATTTACAGCTCCACCAGTGGTGCAGAGGCGAACACGAATGCAGCAAAAGAGGGGAACGTGAAGGTGAGCATCAAGCATGAAGATTGTACAGGCTATAGCGGTAGCAATGGCAAGACTCTAGTTAAAATGAAGATTAATGATCAGAAACCTCAATTCCTTGCCAAAATCCGAAACATTCAATTTCGTTCTTTTGTTCTAAAGCATAAAATATCCTTGGATTATAAACAGATCTATAGCCGCGTATTCACAACTCAACCAGAAGAAAGCTTTATCGCAGCCATTGCTCGGTGCGCTGAGGCGCATATCCCTCGTCAAAGTAGCCTGTCCCAAACTCCACCGGCCATTTGGTGCTGGTATCATAAACCCCACAATCTTCCGACCAGGCGATGTTCGATTGAGGATGATCAAAATGTGGTCGATGGTGCTCATCAAGCTGGCCGGTTGGTGGTTCCAAGCCGGTATGACGCATGCTCAGAGACAAGGGTGACTCATACTCTATGGATATCCCACCACCTGGCAGAACCATCTCTGCTGGGTTGGCAAAATCGTAGTTCCAATTATCAGGCCTTGAAAAATCCTGGTCCGAAAGTGGAGTGTATTCGGCAGGCGCGCGATATGAGCGTGATGATGCTGATATGTTTGTCCAAGAGGAACTACGAGAGGTAGCGTTCAGCTTGTTGCGCTTTCGGCCTTTGAGCTCAGTGTACGACTGAAATGGATCCGTATTTATCGTTAGGGGTTCGTCGAAAGTGCTTGGTGAGCCCATCATGGATGTCGCCCTCGTTGGAGTCGCTGAAAAGCTCACGAAGGTGGTGATTGCTTGACTGCAGGCCGACAATCGAGACGCACAAGCGCGCGAACTCTCGAACCGTTGGCTGTGCTGTAATACGTGGGCTACTGTTGCCATTAACTGCACGTCTTGGATAGCCTGTACTGAATGGGGCTCCTGTATCACGTTTGTGAAAAGGATGAAGAACGGAATGAGTGGGTGGTCCCCGTATATTCTGTGAGTGAGTCAGCCTCCTACCCTATGACTGTCTTTGCGAAGGATCATGCAATTACCGACGTGACATGATAGCGCAAGCACCAGCTGCGTAGTCAACATTCAAGCGCTGCAGTAATTTGATACATGCTCTCGAATCGCTGCAGCATTGGCGCTGATCTGAAGTTCGTTTCACCGCTCGGTGAACTAGTAGTCGAGTCATATAGAAGTGATAGCCCAGAACGGTACTCGCGAATGAGCGCAGAGGATGTGAAGGTGAATTGGTACCACTATTTCCCGGGACATCTTCGCGGAGGTCTCCATGTCTGCTCGCACCGAGTGCCAATTTATGATCCAGCCGGGAGATACTGTTGCATTGCCCAAGATCTCCGCGTCTACGGGCTTGGCTGGAATATAGCATCTGATATGAGTCTTCCTGCATAGCGGCCAATTCGACTCTGGCTACAAAGTGCTCGTGAAAAGGATTGGATGGGTCATGTGTGGGTTTGAGAACGTCACAGTCGTACATGGGTAGACAACAGGACTGGCCCATGGTCAAGGATATGGTTTTGTCCATTATGTATAGAGCCCAAAATGTGTGGTTGTGTTCAATTGATTCCTCACTTGTGTGGTCTAGAGCGAGTGTGTTCTGTTGGTGAAGTCCCATAGATTTTGCAACAAAGCATGCTTGGTTGAGAAGCAGGGATGCAAGCCGATAATGGAAATTTTCTTGGGCGATCGTGCACTGCATATGTATTAGGACAAACATTACATTTATGTCATTGAAATAAAGTACTGACCATCAACAAAAGAGCTTGGACGTTAACCAGCGCGGGTTTAAGCAACCGGTCCAGTTTCTTCAAGCCTCGTTGGTAATTCGTAAGTAGTGGTTGTAGTAGCTCCCTTTCTGGACTTTCTCCCAGTGGCACACGATTGTCTTCTGATTGATTTGAACCCTGAATATTATCGGTGCCCAAAGTCTGCAAAATAATATTATTGAAGCATATTACCCACGCAATGTCGGCTTGATTTGGCCCAGTGCTGTATATCCTTCGAAACTGCTCGCACAAAGTACTCTTTCGAAAACTTGGCAACATAGAGCTGACTTGACTAAAATATATCTCTATAGTGGCCTCTAGCACCCGTTGAGGAGGTAGTGTCGGAGGTAAGTCTTCTCCGGTCAAGTCGAGGGAGTCATGGTACAATAGTGTCTTTGCCATGTTACGCAATGCCAATTGGCATTCTTGCACGCCCTCAGTTGGGATTGTTGAACCGTCAGTCCCTGTGGCAATTTTTCTGTCTGTCAAACGAGCTTCTAGTAGCCCTTCAATCTCACTAAACAATGACGCTATTGAACTTGTGCCGTAGTATTGGTCGTTGACAAGTTGAAGCGTAGCAGCACGGGATGGACTATCGTTAGAACTATGGTGTCGTGCTGGACAGTTGGCGGAGTCCATCATATACACGGCTATTGATGATGCATCTTGATTGAAGGATGAGGATATGGTAGTAGCGTCGTCAACAGTGGTCTTGACTTGCAAGATGGTGTGGTCGATATCGTCAAGGCGGGACTTCATTTCCTTCAAGTTATGAATACTGGTACCTGTATCATCAGCAATTGCTGCAGCTTTTCTTCCAGCAAAGCATTGAAGACCCACACTTGACCCATTTGATTCGACTTCTTGCCACGCTCCGAAAATGTACACGATATACCATTCCGTCTGCAATTGACGCACTCTGGCTGCTCGCGACCACACCGGACCTTCTTTAAGCGACATTGGTCGCAGGCTGGATCTGAAGAGGCGACTGAACTGGCCTACAGGTCACCAAATCAACATCCAGTCCATAACAACGTACCGCGGCAGAGAGGGAGGGAAGAGCCATGAGTGAACCTCTGATCGGCAAATCCAATCAGTCTGATCCATCTTTCACGTCTCGAAGCGTGGCCCAAACTAGAGGAATCTCTTACTGACCATTCTTAGAGCATGTTCAAAAACCTCGACCTGTCTTGCAAACTCTTGGTAAAGCTATCTTCGGGGCGTGGCTTGGTATTGAAGCTATCATTAGTGGGTGGTCAGAGGTAGAAGTACGATACAGCAATTAGAGGATCGCCCATTCCAACTCAAATGGAGCTACCGCGTAAACCCGATGTTGCCTAAGCAAGCATACAAGGAAAATGTTCTATTCCCTAGACCTAGCTCATGCCAAAGACATGGACGCCATGTTCGGAAAGCCCTGTGAATGTATGCAAGGCAATAGCCTACGGTCACCTTGATGCAGGCCGAGAAACTCCGCAGTAGAGCATAAATAGGGTTTATTACTTGCGAACGATGCTATATGCATATACAACGGTTCACAAACAGCAGACTTGCAGACAGTACTCGTATCGACGAATCTCCTACTTCACTTGCCTGTGAATATGGGGCAGTAGCGGTACAGCGCATGTGTGATAACGTACTGGGTGGAACAATAATAATTGTGGTTGGACGCGGGGCATAAGGCGTAGGCTTTGTAATCGCACGGTTGTAACTTGTACTCGAACGATTGGGTCGAATAGACTCAAACCTTGACCCCTCCAGATGCGAGCTTTGGCGGTACGTGCGCTGCCACATCAGCAATGTCCCTCGTGCGCACCCCAGCCCAAACATTTCCGTTATTCATGCAGCTTCGTGGGGATTAGCAGAGATTTTCAATTCTAGTACGCGCGCTAGAAGCATGCTGCAGGCAGCGTGCGATAAGCTTACAGCGATTTGATCCGTTACGCTGCGTAGAATAGACGAGTGGAAGAAGTGTTCGCCGCCCTTCAACACTAAGGTATTGGAAAGACAAGCATCGTATTCTGAGCATCTAATTACGCATCTGATCATCATCCAGACGTTAGCTTGTGATAAGGTTCCGCTTGGATGTCTCCGTCATGGGGCAAGGATTGCGTGATAGCAGCTCAGAGGTCAGATCCAGCATGAATGAAGTCTGAAGAAACAGACCCGTAGTCAACGGTTCTAGCCGCTGTTCGATGACGCCAAATGGTCGTCCAACCTCGAGGTGCTACGGGGGGAACGGGAGCCAGAGCGGCCCCTAACGGCTAGATGCTCTCTTATCTATCCATTGGTGCGTGAATTCGCCGAGAGACGGGCCCATCGTATCCTATAAACAATGGCTTCAAAGTGACCGTATCCTCTACTGTGTACCGTCATTCAGCGTAAGGTCACAGAAATGCAGGGAAAGACGTACTATCGACTTAGTATTAAATGATGGGACGCCTGAAACCGAACTTCTGCGTCAGGATTTGTGGGCCCGGATCCCACTATTTAATACTACACCGATAGTATCCGTGATTTGTCTTCTTCCAGTGCAGTAACACTAACAACAATACTTTGTTGCAGTGAGCGATTCGGAGATGAGGACCGTCTTTACATGATTGACGTTCCAGGTCTTTCGGCGTAAGAAGTAGCCTATTGAACGTACCCCCCAACTTGCCAAGGATATATGATAAGTTGCACCCTGGAACATCCGAGCTTAGTAGACTTAAGGGTTTTGTCTAGTTCTAGTCCTAGGGGCGTAACGGGCCGGTCCTAGGGACCAACCTTGTCGCTTCGGGGATCAGCTCTAGGGTTTTAGCAATGGATCAACCCTATAGGACCAATCGGTTGCATAGTTTGACAGGTAAACTTTTTGATCAGCAGATTGGAGACACGTTGATTCCGAATCATCAGAAAAGAATGGTCCTGGTTGTTAATAGGAATAGTATAAAGTATATCAAGATATCCCTCGGCGAGAAACACGCGTATGTACTCCCCCTGCACGTCTCTTTCGCTGATAGACGCACTACAGTAGAATTCCGAGGCGTCGAACTTGACTCCATCCCTTTGTGGTACCTATCTTACGATAGTAATTGGTGAAAAGTGCTCAATAGCACACTCGCCTCTGGCGGCTAGCAGTACCGCCGGTGTGCTGGGGGGATCAAGTAGGAAAAACTACTCATTCCTGCTCTTCAGTCTTCTTTGTCTCTGCGAGCCAGTTTTGAGCCCCTCTTGTTGCGTACCTTGCTAGCTATCTAAGTTGCAAGCTCACCATACCCATCCAGGCGACTGTGTATATCTGAATCGCTCAGCCACTATAACCCAGGTCTTCTATGGCCTAGCCGGAGAGAGTTTTGGTGATGGGCATAAACCCTCTGTCCTGGTTATAAGCCGACGATAGCGAGGAGTAGGGGCCTAAGGCTGGGCATTCGGCACACCAAGGAGAGACATGTATAGCCTTGCATTTTCCGCTTTCCATCCTGACCAGAGAGGTGGAGAAGCACTAGTTGATTTGCTTTAATAAAGCTCAACCTGGGGACTTGGTGGCCCTATGATCGAGAGCTCATGGTTGGCCTGTCGTAGCTTCTAGAACCTGATGACAAAGTGCAGCCTACTCCAAAGCAAAGTAATAGCTGCTAAATTCAGGGTCTCTCAGACTTTAAACGAGACATAGTACCGGTCCAGTACCTCGTAGCAGGTTCTTGCCCTTGAGATAAATATTCAGTTGGAACAGTCGTTGTCGATCGATAATCACGGGTTCTATTAACAAGGCAGTACTTGGTATTAATCTATAGGACTCAGGATGTGGGATGTTAAGATGATAATGAATAGACTTAAAGCCCTACCGCCATGTCCTACACGCATTCATCCTCCACCTTAATCACTTCCGCATCATACATATCTTCTTGCTGCTCTGCATGGTTTCCCCTTTCCTCACTTTCCTCATGCAAAGCCCATGCTTCTTCTTCGGCTTCTTCCTCTCCCAAGCTCTCTTTGTGCTCTTATTTTTCAGCTATTCGTGAAGTCCCAATTCCAGGGCCTTTTTCGCCATCTCAAATCTTCTCTGCTGGTAGCCATCGCGCGATGTTGTCCATTCTGTGACCGTGACCGGGTAGCCTAGGATTTGGAGACAGTACTAGTGCCTTAATTGAATAGCGGAAGAAGTTTTGTCCTAGTATGAGTGTGTGCATCAATTACGATAGAGTTAGTATTAAATAGTGGCCCGGGAGCCCGCAGAAGTACCGCCCTGCGGGGCTGATACCTGGAGAGTGCGAAAGATCCCTAAAACTGGTCCCCTAGGAGACGAGATATAGGCGTGAGCGAGCCTACAAAAGTACCGCCCTGCGAGGCTGATACTCAGAGGGTACGAAAGATCCCTAAAACTGGTCCTCTAAGAAACAAGATGTAGAGGTAAAAGACCTAGTTCTAAGAACCCTTTTCGGTACCTAAACCACTAAGTTTAGGCTGTCTCTGGGGGCCCTATATGGTTGCGAGGTGTATATAGTTAGGGGGTAAACTCTTCTACGCCAAGACTTACAGGCTCCCGGACCACTATTTAATACTAACTCTATCGTAAGTCAAATGCAGGAAGTTCCGCACGAGTTGCGAAGCAACCGCCATTGGAGTTTTGGAACTTAAGGCAAAGCCATTCTTAGGAGCAAACCTAAGTGCTTTCCACTTCGACTAACGGGTCTTCTTGATGATAAGTAAGGTACTAGCTGGAATTGTCGGAGATCAGAATACCCTTTGCCAAAACCACCGGGTATAGTATTGGTTGAAGATAAACGCTGACAGGCTAAAGTTGTCCACTTCCCTGGTTGAGAGATCGCTGTTCTCCACTCAACAAGTGATATCAGCAAAAATGGAACCTGAGTGTTCGAGAGTTTCTTGCAAACAGCCCACCAGCCGATCAGTCCTTAAGCAACTTACTCAAAATGATCGAAAGAAGTTATCATACTACCTCCTCAAGAACGAAGGGATTTACTAGTCGCGGCTTTAAATGACATGACATGGAAAAGACCCTAAGTTACATTTGAAGCAACGCTCCCGAACTCGTAACACATACACAGGATTGAGCGCCAGTGGGGTATTATAACTTTAATCGTATCAGTGCCCCACTCAGCACAGCCAAACCTAACTCACATCAGATACCGCTCCACACAGTGCCTCTCTACTTCCCTAAAACTGCTCTAATTTAACGTCCTGGGTCTGGTGTGAATGATAATCGGCGGTAATCTCATCCGCACAATGCTTGGAAGGAGTCTCTCCCACAACATGATGGCGACGAAGCAGGTACAAGTCATAGCATGCGTAGAGGACGCGGCCGAAGTGGATTCCGCTATGAGATTGGAAGAACAGGATAAATGTTAGTCAGGCTGCACTTATGTAGCGGATATACAGAGGACATGTTAGGCAGGGAGATGGGAGGAGGAAAGGGACTTGGGTCAAAATGAACGTACGCAAGAGTGCCCAAAATACTGGTCCCAGAGTTGCTCAAATTAACCACTCGGCCCCAGGCCTGCTCGCACCAGTAATCGAGCTTCCCGGTCGCCGGATCGAAGGTCGGACAGGCTCCCAGATCAACCTGCCTGATGCCCTCGGATCCGTATTCCACCTGCCCATTCCTCCACTTGGTCACCTTGAGCCCCGTGAGCACTGCCGCCACCAGGAAGAAGGCAAAGCAATGACTATCGGCAACAAGCAGCCAGGCAGGGTGGACAACTGCCTTTCTAAAGCCCGAGCCCTCTCTCTCCTGGTCTGCTGTGGTAGGATGACGGTGCGCGTGGAGTAGCCTACGGGCTAAGAGAGAGAGGTGGATGACCGACCAAATGATTGAGATAGTTGAGGGGATGAGGGATACTCCGTTCACAATTAAAAGGGAGTCGGGTGAGGGCGTGAAAGCACCTGTGGACGCGATACGCGTGTTATAGATAGTGTAAGTCGTGGCATAAACAGCAAGAGCAGCAACGGAGAGCGCGAGGAGGATGAGGCGGTTAAAGAGGATACCGTGACCGTCGGGAACAGAGGCCAGGAGAGATACAGAACTCGCCATCTGGTGTTATGATGGGGTAAGATGGGGTAAGGAGAAAGTGTCGTGGAGAAAGATTTGGTATGCGGAGCTTTTTAGCCAAGAAAATCTGAAATATCCCCAAGTACGAGTAAGAGATGAAGCCAGCCCTCGAACGTGATGCACCTCACCACTCAATGATTTGGAAGAAACATGTCAGGCAATAAAGATCAATACAAAATCCGGTGGCGGTTGGCTTGATAGAGAGGAGATTAAGACCGGATGGAATTATGGTAGGAGGAAGGTTATCAATATTTGGGGTGAGCTACATTTGAAGCCCATACGCCCCCTGTCAGCCTGTCGCACGGCTGAAAAGTCTCGCAACTTGTGATTGCTTAGCGAAATGTGTGCTCTCATGTTCACTGTTCACGGGCGTTGGATGTCAGTGCACTGATTCGCCAGATGTCTTAGCAAAACTTGCTTGACAGCCTCGATACAGCTGTAGCGTCTTGGCACGGCCTGATGTTTGTCCGATAGGGCGTCCGCCCGAGTTTGAGTCCTGTGACCGCAGCAAGCCACTATCACAAAACTCGTCGTAGCGAACAGATCGAGATGCACCGCCAGAGAGCCCCATGACACTTGAAAAGCCGTTCCATGGGCCGCTTTTGTGGTGGGTTGCAGGATATTACTACTCAGTTACCATCAAGGCCACTTCCTGGTCGAGAACACATCTAGAGCAAGGCGCAAGACAAGGATTCTAGTTTGGATGGGGTATAACAACTTCTAGGGAAGAACACCAGCACTGGAGTCAGTTCAATTGCTAAGTCGTCTCGGTCGGATTCGATACAATCGGGAGTAAGACCAGGAAAACTACTAAGAGGTCTACTTCGTAGTATCGAAGCGAAGCCGCCCTTACCATGCCACTTAAATTAGTCTTGCCGTGCACCGTGTGGCCGCTAGACAAGCCACCCTGCGCCCTGCTAAGCAATTGAGTCGGAGTTACGCGAACCCCTCCAGCTGCACTGGGCTTGGGGCCAGCGACTTCCAGATCCCCTTTCACCACCTGGTTTACAACATGCGTTGATGAAACTTACTATCAAAGTCCGAAGACTCGCTTGAAAGTGAAATTTGTCATTTCAACAACGACTTTGAACTGCTTGCTGTCAGCAGTAGGGTCGCGGGTAGGGCTGCTTGAGACAAGATACGAAGACCGTCTGAGAGTTGAGTGTACAGGGAGAACGGCAAGCTACAGGTCTACTTGTATACTCTGATAGCAAAGCTATGTCAAGTACGGCGGGCTGTACTAGACCAGCAGTGGGCTATCGACCATTAACACTTCCGCCAATCACCAAGATGCCACCATCTCACAAGCTTCATCAAGTGCATTGAACCTGCTGCGTATCGAAAGGCACGAGAAACGACCTGGAGACCTGAGCATCTATTCCCTTCGGGATCAGTTCCAGGAAATTGATTATATAAGTATAGACGTATCAGATCTTAATCATAGATAGCTGATTCATAGGATGTTCCAGAAGATCCGAAGGAGGGCTATTCACAAGATTTTTAATCTATCCAGTATACATCTTTTCTGCTTGAATCTGAACCGGAATCCGTGCAGCGTCACTCAGCAGAATCACAGGTAATTATTACAACAATTAGAAGAATTCTTTACAGCCTCTTCTTCCAGGATCTGACAAGTAATTGACGAGATGGTAAGATACTATTAACACGATGAATGGAAGTACCTATGACGACACTTTGTGAATTGGTGTTGCTGCAGATGTTCTCTAGCGCAGACGCAGCGCATACGCTCTGCGTGAGTCCAGCATCTTTCCTCGGCTGTTTGCGTTCCCAGTAACCCGGTTCTACCAATACTAGATCGGCGCTGTGAGCGCTTGAGCCCACTTCGCAATCCCTTGATTTACCCTCCCAATTCGGTCGCGGTCCTCATTGAATAACCTGGAAATCATTAGGGAGTACGTTGTAGCTCCGCTGGGTACCCAAGACGCGCCCCAATGGAAAGCCTTCCTGAGAGCGGTATTCTTGTGCTGAGTCAGATAACAAGATAAGCCTCTGGGCCTCGGATAGCCTACTTCCTTCCCCCACTACATCGACTCTACGTGATAGGAGATCCATCGAAAAAGCCGGATCCCATCTCCAATTCCTGTCATGCCGATATTGCATCGTTCAGCGCTACGCTAGCAGGTCGCTGAATGTATACATTAGGCAATCTCCTGCTTTCTCACTCTTCCTCTATACTGGAGTATTCCACCAGGCGCAGCACTGGAGTCACGAGGTGGAATTAGTGACAGCGGCTATACCCCCAGGGCCTCCTTTTTCTGCTGCCAGCTATCTTCACGCCTTTATTCGACTGCCCATCGATCTATTATAACCTCACCCATAACATATAAAAGGCGCGATCAATCTTGTATGCCGGCAACCCAGCCTTTGAATTATCAGCCTATTCAGTTTACGGTCGTGATACGTGATTCTATTGAAATCTGCTTTCAGCTTGTCTAGTAAGCTTCTAGGACAGAAGGGCGCGTCCTTCGCTGATCGAGAATGCGCCTCCTGAGTACATGTACTTTTGAACTCAAAAGCTTTTACGATGAAAAAGAAATTCCTCGATACGCCATTCTTTCGCATACATGGGAGACCGGCGAAGAAATCACGCTTCAAGAACTGCAGCAGAAAGATACCAACATCTTGCTGAACTCTACAAAAGCGCGGGTTGTCAATGGCGAGCCTCTATATAATGTTCAAAACATTAGAAAAGGCTTCATAAAAATCGTAGGATGCGCTTTGCAAGCTGAAAAGGATGGTTTCAAGTATATCTGGTGCGATACCTGCTGTATAGATAAAACGGACTTCACCGAACTCTCCGAAGCCATCAATTCTATGTTTCATTGGTACAGACATCAGCTTTGCTATGCATACTTGGGAGACGTACCGCACGCTGGCCATGATGTTTCTTTAGAAAGAGGTTCAGCATTTGCTAAATGCCGGTGGTTCAAGAGAGGATGGACTCTACAGGAGCTCATCGCGCCATCACGTGTCGTCTTCTTTGATCAGACCTGGCAGTCCATGGGGACCAGATCAGGTTGCAAAGATCTCATTGCCGAGATAACTGGTATTGATAGAGAAGTCCTCGATGGTGAAGACCCCGCACTGTCTTGTATTGCGAAGAGAATGTCTTGGGCTTCTAAGAGGGAGACTACAAGAGTCGAAGACCTTGCATACTGTCTAATGGGCCTGTTCGGAGTCAATATGCCTCTGATATATGGTGAGAGACACAAGGCATTCATTCGCTTGCAGACAGAGATAATGAGGAAATCCGATGACCATTCGTTGTTTGCTTGGAAGTCACCAAAAGCCCCTGACGACTTCCATTGCGGGCTCTTAGCAGGCTTACCCAACTATTTCGCAGAGTCTCGCAACATCAGCCCTTTCTCTTGTTCTGTCAGTGACTATGAGAATCAATCTCCGTTCTCTATGACCAACAGGGGCGTAAGCATATCTCTACCTATCATTCAAGTGAAGGGTGGCCCTGCTGGCACTAAGGAACAAGCTGGGATATTTCTAGCCACTCTTGATTGTCAAGGTGTAACTGACGCTCGAGGACCACTTGGAATATATCTTCACCGGAGTGAGGGAGGTTACTACCGTAGGTGCTATCCGCACCAACTCATTCCCACCTATAATGTTCAAGGTGTCATCAGCAAGATCAGGACAAGAACTATATATATCGCGCAAGATAACGTTACCCCAAAGGCTGGAGCAAATTCGGTATATCGCTTCCATATTCTCGACCTACCAGAGGATTTGCGGAAACGCGGTATGATGTTGGAATTATTTGTGAATGAGGAAATTGCATCCTGGGATCCCAAGGATAGGATCCTTTGCTGTTCACGAGGCTTGGGAGCTTCGATCTACATTGGCCTTCCTGGGGGACCCGGCAAGATCTTACTTATTGGTATTGACCCTTCGCTTTCTCCCCGATGTGTTTTCGACGACCGAACACTACTGGTGTACCCGTCCGAAGAGCCTGGGACCCCAGCAGCCCATCAGAAACGTCTCGATAAGCTAATGGCAGAGGTTACTGGGCTTGAAGAAAGGTCCGCCATAGGAAATCTCAAACAAGCGGTCAAAGCAGAGGCATCATGGGACTGGGATCGGTGGGTCTCTTCAAACAGGGCGACTTCTGCGCTTCTTGAGTTAACAATCTATACATCAGTTGAGAACACTGCTTTCTTTCGAAAAAAAATTGAAAAGATCAGGAATAAGGTCAACTTGAAAATTGATGCAATTCTTGAAGAGACAGTAATAAAGGGTCAGAGAATGTTCCTAGCACGATTTGTAATACCGGATTGGAGGCGAGAAGTTAGGGTGCGCGAGGACCCGGAATTACAACCCGTCTTCCACGAATTTTGTCGTGCGTGGCATGTTACAGCGTCCAAGCATACTGTACTATCGCAGTGAAGTCTTTCATTATGGTAAGCGGAGGACTAGTAATAGCGAGTGAAATGAATGACACTTGACGAGAATATACCACTCCATGGGTTTAAAGCTAGCGTTGTTCTGCAACTCTACCTCTCTCTATAACCCTTAGACGTATGGTAGAGGAATGGATAATCTGGACATAAAGATGATCTCCATCTGATTGGTAAGAGGACTTGTGTCCAATCCACATTGGCATTGTTATTCTGATTTACAAGTTTCGTAGCATCGCCGAAGAGCATTCAGACTGAGTACATTGACAAGTCTCCATCATCGCCGGATCAAGCCTTGCAAAGCCGTCCATCTGTCTGAACATTCCAATACTCGCTCCCAACAGCGGTAGTCGCATAGAAGAGATTGTTCGGGTCATACTCGTTCTTAACAGCAAGGAGCTTGTCATAATTGGATCCATAAAACGTCTGCTGCCAATCTGGCTGATTGAAATCGGCCTGTATGAGATGCGAGGGAGCATTAGCTTAGGCAGATTGGAATCTCGAGTTTGCAGTTTATCATAACACTGACCTCGTTCAGATAGCAGCCGCCGCGGGGCGTTAGTGCCGTCAGTTGAGGGACCCAATAATCTGTCATCTTTTGTTGCAAAGCAATATCCTCTGACCATGGGGCTGTCTCATTCCAGGGTCTTCAGCCAGCGCACGAAGAAGTCAGCGGCATTACGTTAGCATCAGTGGTCATGGGAGGGAAACCCACGATGAGAGGACGACAGTCAGAAGGGTGTCTCTCCACGCAGGGAGAACCTATTAGCTTTATTAAGGATGAACAAAAGATGCCAGCACAAAGTGTCTTACTGCATTGTAGAGCTGACCAGTAGCCCTCTTGGAAGCTTTCACCGCAACGGAGATGAAAGGTATGTCGTAAGTGATATTCCTTACGGCGGCGGTGAGTGCATCATTGTTCCTCTCAATGACAGATCGAGGGATTAAACGCCCCCCTGTTTGCGAGAGACCTATGGAGTCTCCATTATATGCCGGAGAAATCAGCCCTGTGTACCCAGCCAAGTAGCTCGGATAATCAGAATAGTCCACTGTGTAATTAATAGCGGCCTGTGAAAGTTCATCCGTAAATGGTGCCATGAGAGCCTTCAGATCCGTGAGGGAGACTCCAGAGCAAAGGACAGGAAAAACCGTAAAGGACTCCTGTGTGACGAGCGTGAGAGCATAGCATCCAGCATCCGTAATGGGAATAAGATGCCTGTGCCATGATCCTATCATGCTGAAGAAGACATCTTCTGTTACCCCTGCGCTTGTGAAGCTGAGGTTTAAGCCAGATACGGGCTGGTCTTCGTAGACCCTCGAAGTCAGAGAATTGACAACACCATACGTCCCTCCACCGCCGCCACTCAGTGCCCAGTACAGGTCCGGGTTCTCCGTTGGAGAGGCGCGAAGCAGGGTTCCGTTCGCAGAGACGACCTCCCATTCCAGAGTTTGGTCGGCGGCCATTCCGTACCGTGAAGTAAGCACAGAGTGGCCTCCGCCTTGGGTATATCCGCCTATTGCGATGGTTAGAGTTAAGAATCAGTAGAAGCAATATTTGAATAATGCCGCAGACCTGCTAAGCCCACTGTGGGACACTCGCCGCCGACTACGTTCAGTCCTTCCTTGTCTGCGGCAGCGTATGCTTCGAATCCCTGCACACCCGCACCCATCTTGATGGCTTTGCCGGTGTAATACGCGCTTTGATAGTCTAGGAAGTCAATGTCCTTGAGATGATGCGTCCATATAGCCAGTGCGCCATCTCCTGTTGATTTGCCCAAATAACTGGAAATACCATTGCGTCAGCATAAACTCGAACTAAGAGGGTATTGATGTAGAGACAACACTCGCACGTACTCATGGCCGGTATTACGGATCACCAGCCGAATGTTGCTCTCTTGTGCAAAGGCAAGTCCGATAGTAATGTCCTGAGCTTCGGTAACATCAATGGCATAGCGAACATACACGCCGATAATACAGGGCGAACTTTCAGCAGCAAATGGATCGCAGCTATGGTTTGCGAAGAAGGGAGCCATGACGGAAGAGGACGTTTCATAACTGTGAGATTCAGCAAAGTCAAGGGGAAAGAGGATCTAAAATATCAGCTCAGACGGTCGAGGAATCTTACTGTACTTCTGGCATGAACCACTGTTGCTGCAGAGATAGACATTCAGCCTCGACATAGGTCGGATCATGGCATGGTGATCCAATTGGGACAGTTGCAACTAGTTTCCCACCGAGAGAGCTATTCAAGGCGGTCCAGTCTTCTGTAGACGGCCAACAGGCATCACCGGGCATACATTTACAATCTTCATCATTGCTGCGGGGATAGTGTGGAACTGCAGTTGCAGAAATGCCTGGCTGGAGGTGCAATAGAGCAAGGACAAGTACGCCAAGTAGGATGTGTGATATGGCCATGGCGATTGCCGTCGCTTCCGGGGTATTTCACAGAAGAGGAGGCTAGCTGAGAAAGATGGACAGGAAACTCTTCCCGGAATGCTTGGATGAGGCACGTACTTCAATCAATTTCTTGATGACCCCATGACCACTTTACCAGCAACAGGAAGGAGTAATTTAGGATATTGACTTTATGATTTAGAGGGGTGACTAATCCGAGCATATGCAGGGTGCACGCTAGATAATCTGTATCGGACAGGGGACCTTGCAGTCCTCAATCTTTTTAGACTCATAAAGGCGTAGAAGGCCTAGATTCAGGTATCTTTTGTCTGTTATAATATTTGCTCCGTCATCAATACAACAGCTTCAAAAAGTCACCAAGCCGCTAGATTGGTTTAGTAAGCGAGACGTTGAGTGGTAAGATTTTAGTGCTCTTCTGGTCGGGGTGTTAGCTGGCAATGTGAGGCTATACAGAACTTCATTGGTTGGCCATAAAGTCAGCCCTAAGTCCCCGCTCCTTACCGCCGTCAACACATACTAGCGCTGGGACCATTGGCCGCGACAGGGTGCGGAGGCCCATCGCCAAGGACCCCTTTTAGATGATAGGTCTCTAGATGACAGGTTTCCTGGAGCATGATGACTACGCTATCTGAATATACATACAGGCGTGGGTGACTAGAGCGAGCTTGCAGCTCAAAGAACTGTTAAAGTGCCGAAAAGAAGATGCGGAAAGAGACGAAAAGGAGTGATTAATGACTTCGGCTCTAATTTCCCCGCCACAGGTACCGGCAGGACTGCTACTTCTAGTTGCCGCTGGCGAAAGATGCCATCGAGCACTTAAAGTAGGGCCAATTACCACAAGATTATGTATCACTGGACTCGTCAGTCCAACTCCTTCGATACCCTTATGATAATTGCTCATTACTAAATGTTGCACAAAGGGGCTTAATACCACCCCACTGTACAAGGTACGCCCATGCTTGTTGTCTCGGGCACTGTTCATCAAGAAGAACATAGCATGATCTGACAACCTTAGGAGATAGTCTCGCTGCTTGTATCTTCAATTAAAGAATAAGGTACCAATACTTTTGGACCAATCTAGCTCATAAGGGTCTCTACCGCAGACTCTTGAAGACTGTGGACCCATTTATTCGATGGATAGTACTTCAACGCAAGTCCTCTCGGGGATTCACACAAACCAAACCACTGAGGCACTCACGGCCTCCTCAATATTCTAACAAGTCATCTGCGCTGGATGAAGAATTAAGAACCAGACTCTTCCTTTAAACACATCATCCCTCCACTAGTGAACAAGTCTTCTTTAAGGATTGTTCCAAGATTCAATCATCTATATACAGATAAAGAAGAATACGCAAATAAAAAAAACTATTAACGGCGTGCCTCAAGTGCACGCAATCGTGCCGTAAAATTATTCAGGGATTTCTCCCTGTACTGCATACCGCCCCGGGTATCGATACCGCGAAGGAGAACACGGAGGCGGCTCTTGACAAGGCGGGCTGCCCGCCCTTGGACCCATAAATCCCCCGATAAATCCAGGGGTGCTTTCATGATAGCGTCTTGTAATGTTTTAAAATATTTGGGCTTCCTTGCCCGGCTATGTCCTCCAAATTTGCAATATGAAATAAAAATTTGGCCGTGCGTCCACGTGCAAGGCTTCCCAGGGAAGACCTAAAACTTAAGTAGCTGTATGCGCGTATACAAGACCAAGACTTACCATAGCGAGAAGAGGATCGTCGGGCCCGAAAGTCCAGATGTCGACGGGGGCAGGCATGATGTGGGTGGAGGGCTTGTTGGTCGCTAGACTACGAAAGGCGCTTGTGCCAACATGGTGGGCCCCAAAATCACATAAGCAGACAAAAATCTGCTGCTTGCTCCAGGTCTCTGGTTTCCCCGGGAACGACTAAAATATGTTAGTTTCTATAATCTCCTGAATTAACTTATAAACTTACTCTGCTCAGGACACGGGTTTCATGAAACCCTTCGAAATTGGTAACCCTGGAAATTGGGTTCATGATTACTATAATTACATATTTAGTATACTCCGCTACAGAGGTAACCAGATAACTAATTAAGAGATGGGTACGGAGATTAAACACTACGACGTTGATATTGGAACATGTGCACAGAAACTGAAGTGATTAATTTGGGAGAGAATATAGTAAAGTATGAACCGAATGTAGTATGTAGTGGATATGAAGGTTTGTGAACGTAATGCGTTAGAGCGCGAACGGGATATGCTAACGTGGACTTACAGAAAGAAACTGGTGCCGGTGATGTTGTTGTTGATGTTGGTGTTGCTGCTGCGGCTGCTACTGCTGCTGCTGCTGGAGGAGGAGGAGGATGTGATGGTGGTGCTGTTGTTGTTGCTGGTGCTGTTGCTGGTGCTGCTGCTGCTACGGCGGCGGAGGCGGCGGCGATGATCAGTGGGCATTAGACAAAGAAAGAAAAAGATCAAAGTACTCGAGATTTGGGGAAATAGAGTTAGACTTCGCAGACTCAAATGGGGAAGGAACGATAGCAAAGTAATTCAAAGGAAAGAGACAAGGTGGGAGATCATACTCTTACCATTCATCGCTCTTTCTCAACGTAGAATGGAAGTTAATGACGCACGATACGTATGCCAACATGTAGGATATGTTCATGTTTGCTATGGAAATACGAACGGCTCGTTATGCAAGATGTGCCTTATGAACCATAAGTAGTACAGGCTACTAACTTTACTATATGATACAATTCCGCCATAAACATCATGATCAAGCGACACCTTTTGTGATCACACATACCAGTCTTTGGATTCTTTGTGGCGTTTTAAGGCTTTATGAAGAGCACTCGCTTGCTCTGCCAGTCCTTAATGCGTGGTCCTGGTCATGTCCTGCTCGTAAGCATTGTTGTCGCTTGTTTGGGAATTTCGGCAATTTCGAAACAGGCTTTGACCTGTTAAGACATCAAAGGCTTGATTGGCGCAACAACATGCAACTCTTACCCAATGAGACCAGTTCAACATTATAGTCGCAGCAATGAATGTTTTACCGAGTCGTGGAGGTAGCGCAGTAAGCAAGTTGTGGGCGAGATATTGGAGGATGAATAAAGCAGGCACTCTACCCCCGCGCTGGTAAAAGATATGGTGATGGCATTAGCACGTATAACATGGCGAAGTGCCCGTGGCCGAAAATAGAATTACCGTAAAGCACCGTCCGGCCCGGTACGTATGGCATCTCCCATCATTCGTTAGGCATCCTCGTATGGATAGAGAGCAAGAAGTGCGTCAGTACCGTATTATCATAGGTGCGTCGAAAGCACATCTGGCAACGCAACGCTCGCGACGCTCGCCCGACTACTCGCTGGGTAGATGGGACAAAGTCTATATTCGCTAGGCGTTGTCATATGCCTGGTATGTAAAGTGTGCGAGTGACGTGTAGTCATAGGTGAGTCGAAGTAGTCTTTATACGCTTGGCAGCGCAGTACTTGCTTAACAGGCGCAATGTATGAGGGCCGTCCTCCTAGGGGAACCGCGACTCAGGAGAGATTGTATCATAGCGGCGATGTTGCCCTTGGGAAGAGAAGGCTCTACTCTTTCTATCCCACGACCTTTCGTGTGATGCCTGGCTGCTTGTGGAATGTGCTAGGAGATCCCTGAGTACCTTAGAGTTACCCGAGTATAGTATCCATACTCACATCCTTTTCACTCTGCCACTCCTGCCCTCAATTCTCATCTCCGGATTCCGCGACTGTTTTTCTCTGGTGACGTTCCGGGCTGTATGCTGTAGAAGTTGGGTTAATGAGGTCGAGCATCAAGGGTCTCAGTGTGTACGTATGAAGGTTTGTAGAGTGGAGGAGTGTTCGCAAGAGATGTAGTCATTGTTATGCCCTTAGAGGTCTGAGTAGTTGGGAATACGGCGCGGGTGTAGTTGGAGTCTGCGTTGGAATTAGATAATTCTGCTGAGATATTGATACTATAGTCGTATTAGCTCGAGCAACAATTATGCCTAGTGTGGCATAATGGTAACCGTATCGAGAAGGAGAAGTGTAAGGGTGAGGAGAAAGTCGGATACCTCCATGGTCTTGGTTCCGAAGTAGTCACACCTTTAGATAACGTCGTTGATTCCACATAAGGCTCAACGTCTCTAATAGCCATTAACGGCAGAAGAGGGACATATATGCGGTCACACTGCACTCGATGAGTCGAGAGTACGAACGCCAGATTGCAGCAGCAAGCACCCATTTTAGAATTAGAACTACCGCGCGGCAAATTAACCCATCACAGCGCTAGCCGCCCGCAGATCAAAATATTTAGGAAAGTTGACACTATACTTCGGGACACCTTCTCTTATTCCGATAAGTCGTGCCTTTGAATATGCATCCTATCTGTTGCACATTGACGGTGGTGCTGGGAAGAAGCAAGGAATTAAGCACCAGCCTCTTCCTTTAAATACATCATCCCTCCACCCTTCGATCACTCTGCATTTCGTCACTCTCCACTACTCTTTGACCTCTACAGGCCTCGCTATATCCGTTTCCCCTGCCCCTATTGGTACCCCAGCCTCAAAGGGACATCTACACCCAAGAACAACAGTCTCGAACCCGAGAGCAAAGACGACGGGCCTGATATACGAATTTTTCCCAGCCACGGCGAAGTTCAAGGGGGTTTCCGTCTTGAAGACCAGGACATGTTCGCCAGCAACATAACGCGACCACTATCTTTGGCGGCCAAAGCAGTCAATACCGAGTCAAGTGCATGATTCGCGGACAAAAATACCATTCAGCTACACGTTACAAACATTGGCCTTCGCCCTCCCTCTGCCCTCAAACAATGTATACCTTCCTCTGCATCGGGACTGGTGGGTCTGCTGGAGGTATTCTTGTAGAAGAGGTCGGGTATGAAGACGATTTGACAAGGTGTATATAATTATGAGAAGGAGTGACTGGGGAGCTGGGGATTTGCCTTCAATGGACGACAACACCGAAGCCACATAGGTTGAGAGTCAGAAGCTTAGATCCATCCAAGGAAAAGTCAAATAAGGCTTATAACCACCGGGCGTAACGCCTGGCGGAGGTCTTGCCAGCGTCGTTGGAGTCATTCAAGCTTGTGTGCTCGGTGCCATGGAAGGGGCTTAGGGCGTTTACTGTTGGATTTTCAGTACTCAAGGCCGAGCGGCTACCAATGCACCGAGAGATAAAGATGCGGGGAAGCACGTCTATGTTAATGAAAGTGGCAAGGGGATTCAATACTAGGGTCAGTGATTGGGGGCTCTACTAGCGGTTATACAGTTACGGAGGTCGAAGGAATAGGAAGAAGATAAGGAAGTGCCGTCCCACCCGGTACAAGACAAGCAACGGGACAACGAAGTCCTAGAATCCAAATGGCCGCCCAGTACCAACCCCGAAAACTGATCTCATCTCATACCAAGCTATAATACACAACATAACAGAATAGGCGAGATTGACCCAACAACCGAGCATCCGGAACCATCCGATGTCGTTGTCCAGGACTCGGCTCTACCGGATCACCAAGAGTCCTGCGTTGCAGATGCCTGCCCCCGTTGATATCTGGACGTTCGGGCCTGAAGACCCCCTTCTCGACAAGGTAAGTTTTGATTTTGTGAATGTGTGGTGTATAGAAAAACTTACGCTCTAGGTATCCCCTGGCAAACCGTCAACGTGGACCAGAGGTCAAATTTTTATGTCTTATTACAAATTTGGAGGGCACTCCTTTTTTTTAGTACAACAACATCGCGAGACGTAAGTTCAGTTATCTGGTGAATTCTGATGTATTATATTGATGAGATTCTAGCGACCATCAAGCCCTCCGCCCCCATATCTTCATGCCTTCCCCCGTTGATGTCTAGACTTTTAGGCCTGAGGACCCACTTCTTAAAAGCGTAGGTTTAGATGTATGTAGTAACTTACGCTCTGGGTGTTACGTTTTCGTCCCATCCTGCATTGTGAATCTCCAACATGGTGTAGAACAGATACTTGAGTCTGCTGCTAATCGCGATAGCGGCTGGCAGTCGCAAAAGCGTACTTTACGTCGAGAAAGTTCGGCGCATCCCACACCAAAAAAAGGGCGGGGACGTAATTAACGCGAGCTGATGGCTCGCGCTTACTAGGCACTCCTCGTTGAAGAGTAATAATTGCAATGCTCTATCCCCAGCACGACAAGGTTTAACAAGATTATCCAAACCTTCTGGTCAAGGAGATGTACTCATTGTATCTAGCTATGTAACCCTATTTACAAGTGAGTGTATTGTTATTAATTTCTGTTAATGCGGAGAACAGCAGTAGAAAAAAGAAACGCAGTGATAATAAAATCAAAAGGCAGTGAGAATAATTCCCCCCATCCCCCTTATTCATCCATCCATTCACCCCCTATTCATCCCTATTCGTCTCAATCCAAAACCCCTAATCACTTCCATCACACATATCCTATCATCGAACAATTTACATTTGGCGGGAAGTCGCAGAATATGGGTAGGAAGTCGCGGAGAATGGGTATGCAACTTCCTCAATATCTTTTGTTTATCATACTGGAAGGGAGGAAAGGAGTGTCGCTGGTTGGTTAACCAAAGGTGGGCGAATTCCCCCATTTTTCTTTTCCTCCTACATGTCTCGAAGAAACAAGAGGAAGCTCGCCGCCTCGCCGCCTCGGCGGCGGAGGTGGAGAGGGAGAGGCGGATACATGGCGGCGGCCTTGCCGCCTACTGGGGTTAGTTTATATCCATTGTCGAGCTGCACTACATCGTCTCTATATGCGCTGTCTTTGATGCGTTGGTCTTGTAATGAGAGCCTTGTATATGCATTGAGTTCTGCTATTATGCCCAAAGCCGGGGGCTTGTCTGGGCGGCGTATGTTTCAAAATGGGAAAAGCGCTGCTTATGTACTTTGGGCGGCTCATACAGCAATGCTGGAGGATACGCGTCGTTGGGGGCGAAAAGTTATTTTGCTGTAGTTGGCATGGGGGAATAATTGACTTACCGTTGTGTCTTTAGCCCCCCAACCACCACCACCACCGCTCCATCCCCCATTTCTCCCGGCTCGCCCTCCTCGCGTGGGGCCTCCTCCTCGCCCTCCTCTTCCCCACATCCCTGCTCCTGGCCTGGGCGCCTCCCCGCCTTCCCCAACCCCGCTGCCGCTGCGCCCCCGTGGCCCGTGGGGGCGGTAGCAACCCTCCCTCGCCCCGACCCGTGGCCAAATGCGCGGGGACAATCAAACTGCGAGGGAACTCTGGCGGCTGGACTCTGCGGTAGCCCGGGACTTTTGTATGAAAGTCGCCGAAGGGTTAGTAAAACCAGATTTCTATTTGTTAGTATTTGGAGAGATAGTAACATTCGTTTAGATACTCCCACCACAGGGACTACCTCGGGCACAGTGTGCCGCCGGCCGTTTTCGGGCCGAAGGGCTGCTGGGATTCCCAGCTCGCCAGCGACTCGAAAAGCAAGTATGGTCATGGCCGTCCGCCTGTACCGGGAACCAACGGTAGAAAGGCAATGAAGCAGAAGCTTCACCGAATGGCCATACTCGCCTGGCACGACGCGGCGAGCTTTCAACTGCTGATGTTCCGACAATCAGCGGGGGACCTTGAGAGGTACGAGGCCTCTCACCTCTGCGGGAACGGGCGATGTTTCCGGCCAGATCACCTGGTCGTCGAGAAGCATCCCGTTAACATGGGACGGGCAAACTGCGTCGCGGGCCAGTGCCGGCACAATCCGCCTTACACATGTATATAGTTGTAAGGTAGATAGACCCAAAAGGGGGGCCCGACCTTATGTCGGAGTTCGGGCCAGCGGCGAGTGCTGACTGGTCTTCTCCTATGGCGTTTATTTAGCATTTTTATTTTATTCTTATAAGTGAGACGACAGGACAACCAGGGTTGAATTCCTTTACGCCCATCCATTGTCAACCTCAACCATCACTTTCAAATCCAGCTTCCAGCACCCCGTTCGAAAGCTCATCAATCAGCCTTCGAATCAATACCAATCATCTACTACAGCACTCAAGAATGCAACCGGTGCTGCGCCCACAAAGAAGGCCACTTACAGCCACAAGAACCAATCAACAGACTTGCAAAACGGCGAAAGCTCGCCTCATCCCACATCGCGCCACTACATACTACACTCCCCTCAATAGATGAGAAGGAAAGGGCAGCCGGGTAATAGGCGCCCGTGGATATCCTCCGCCAGGGCTCAGCTCCTCCAAACCACCAAGAGCCCTACGCTCTGCAGATAGAGAATCGTCTACCCCCAGCCAACAGAACGGCGAAGACTCACCTCATCTCACAGTACACTGATTACGAGTCTACTAGCAATGAAGGGAACAAAACAATTTCATCATCACAAGCTCTCTCTCAGGAAAGTGGAAATCAGAATGTCGAGCAGGAGAAAGAAGCGGAACTCTCTCGCCATCGACCGCACTAGGCAAGAGCATACACGGAATTAGGACGAGGGAGTGGAACTCCTTCCTACAATCTTGGACGACATCGACCGACCATCTGAAGCATACCACTTCACAGGCTAATACCAAGGATGGGCATACACGGCAGGGGTACGAAGAAGCGGAACTCCTCCCCATCATCTTTAACGACATGGATCAATCCTCTGAAGCATACCACTTCACAGGTTAATACCAGGGAAGAGCATACACGGATCAAGAGAACACTGGTAAAGAGCAGACCTCGCTCGTTCGAATTTTCGTTCTTTGGCAACGGAAGTCTGATGGTCAATTTTTTTGTTCATACATTCGCATACTGTTAGTATCTGACCTGTCAAGTCAAGGATTATATGAGTATTGATTGTTTCAAAGCATAGATAATCAAGATGTCCCCCCGCCCAGCATCCCCGATGGTAAGATATTAGAACCACGTCCGTTCGATTACATGTTTTAATGTGTATATAGTCAGACGAGTACGACCCCGAGGGTCACTTTGATACCATATCTGCCTTTGAGAATGTGGATGTAAGATATTAAATCTACAATATATATGATTTCGTTCTTGTCTTGCATGTACCAGTTAGAATATACTGTTCATTCTCATCTTGCATGTACCAATTTAAATATGATTTTCGTTCTCGTCTTGCATGTACTGATTAAGATATGATAATGTTAGTCTACGGGGGTACCAGAGGGGTTTTACACCGCCCCCGAGTTGAGACCCGCGCCGCCCGGCTCCTCCCAAGAGTATGACCCTTCGGGGTGTTTCAGAACCACCACCGCCTTTGGGACTTTGTCCCCTGTTATTGCTCCCTCGTCCCCCCCAGATCGTCCTCCTCCGCCCTCCTCGCCCTCCTCGACCGACTTCCCCTCCTCGGACATACCCTTCCCGCCGGTCCCCACCATGACCTCGACTTATTTGGCCGCCTTGATACAAGAGGCACCATCCGCCCCTCCCAGCCACCCCCTTCCTAGCTCCAGTCTACCCTCCCGGGTGCCAACTCCGGGCTCGAGTTAGCTAAGACATCATCAGCTAGGAGAGCGAGACCATGTGTAAGATCTACAGATCAAGTTAAATGTTTATCGGGTTAATTGATGAATATATGATAGGTCAGAGACCACTCCCCCTCAAACCCCAACGGCATCCGAGATACCAGACCCCACCCCCTTCCAAGGCTAGAACGAATAGACCCCGCCGCCCGCCACCCACACCCCCACGCCTTCCCCCATGCCCGATCCGACCCCGGACCAGGGGTATATAGAGTTGACACCGCCGCCGCGCTTTGTTGAGACCCCGTCGCCATGCTCTCCAACCTCGGAAGAGGTTAGGCGTGCTGATGAAAGGGCAGCGAATTTTTTAACCCCCCGTCACACACACCCCAACACCATCCCCCATGCCAGACCCTACCCCGGAGGAGGGGTGGATAGACTGGACGCCGCCTCCTCGCTTCGTCGATACCCCAACACCAGGGTCTCTAACCTCCGAGGAGACCAGGCTGGCCGATCAAAAATCAGCGAACTTTTTTAGAAGTTAGTGAGAAAAGGGAAGGATACGAGCGTGTTTTCATTTTTTTAAGTACTTAACTTTTCTATCAAATTCTATCGTTTATTCTATATCCCTTAAGTGGCTGACTTGGGCCCATCCCCCTAATTCCATCAACCATCAACCACATCCTATTAAATAGCGTCCAGATGCTCATTCCAACACCTTTTATGGTCGCATATATGTATCTGGTATAGCCTACGACCATGCCTAGTCCTTGGTATTCATTTTAGTCGTTTGCGCTATTTCCTTACCAGCTTGACCGTGTTCATTGAAAGTGCCTCCAGCGGTTTTTAAATTGGTTAAGCTTGATTGATCTTCCTACCAGTATTCCTACATAGGACGTAGTTATGTATGAGGTAGATTACCAAAGACCGACCTTGGACTCGATTTTACACTGCTGGTATCATAGTCACTGACCTTGAGGACCATGACTTGGACTTTGTCGCGTTATCATATGTCTGGGCAGGCACTAAAACAGATACACTCTTCCTTGGCAATACGGTCTTCGGATATGGATCGATCCATTAAGCATTAATCAAGCTGATACGGTGGAACGGAGCTCTCAAGTCGCGATGATGTACAAGATCTATTCCGCTGCAAGATACCTTGTGGTCCACCTCGGCCACGCGGCTGATGATGGCGACTAGATACCAGACATTTTACGAACGCTTAGTAGCCCTCATCCTCAAGAGCCCAAGACGTGTATGAGCTTGGACGCGGACGTCAGTTAGCATTTCATGCTTGTCTCGTGTTCTTGTTCAGTTCTCCCATTGAACGGACCAGTCTCCTCAAGTTCAACTGCGAGATTGATTAGCGGGAAAGCCAAGGCCAGAACCTCAGCGCTGGCAATTCTCACTTGGACCATTTTATTGGTGTATTAATTCGGCCTCCCAACTCCCCAGAGTTATACTTGCACAATTACTACGCAGACTACGTAACGAGCACCCAAGACAGACCAAGCCGGACATTCGCAGATGCGTTGTGCAGATTTACGATCGGACTGGAACGGCAACATCACTAAATAGGCTTTTGAACATGTGAACCACTGTCCTCATCTAAGCTACATAGCCAGTCTTCACGGGATATGCCGTCAAGCATTAGGCGTTCCATCTAGCGCGAGGCCCTCCATATTCCGTATCCTCCGGGCACCCAACGTCGCAAGGATCACTTCTTGTAGGAGTCAACCAATTCCAACAGCTGACCCGAACGCACCTTTTGTTTCAAAAGATCCACAGCTGCGCCACTAAATAACGATATTCTTTAGGAGGTCCATTTACCAGGAGCCTAAGGCCGTTGGGAGTACGTGGCGTTCCCTGGCGCTCTTCGCGCAGGATCAATCAGAATCTCAGGGAAGGGCCCTACAACCAATAAACAATCACCAACTTAGAGGATCTTGCAGAAATACGAGAAGGTTTCCAATTACGGCAGCAAAAGAGATCTCAATTGGTTCTAAGGTGTTGGAAGCCTTAATGGCGTCGTTCATCCTCGTACAGATAATGTACAAGCCTGCTATGTGACCACGAAAGCAAAACCATTACATGATATATTGCGCTTAGCGAGGTCATCCTACGGATTCTTACTATAACGTTTGCCGAACCACCTGCCAAATCTACTATCTAGAACAACATCGATCAACCCAGGCCCCCAAATTTTGGACTGCTGAAGTGCCTCACTGCCACAACCGAGACGATGCGCAGCCACACTCGTAGGATTCAGCGATAAGGTTTTCCTGGGAGACCCACAGGCTAAGCGAGTACGAGAGCAAATGTTTGTTAGTAACAGCCTTTCTCTAACGTTTCAAAATAATAATGACACTCTTTCATCTACAAACAAATTCTGTTGTTTTCATGACATGTTAGAATATAGGTACTTGTAGGATGAGACAAATTCAAAACAGATGAGCTTTGGTGCCCAGTAAGATGTTTGTCAAGCGATATATAGGACTCAAGTAAGTGGTACAGAAAACCCGCAGATAATATGTACGCGCTTGAGAGATCGACATTGAAACGTTTATGTGCACGTGGAATATCCGTCTACCAATGTGAATACGAGAGCCTGTAAGTCGGTTATACTCGGATTGAAGCTACACGTATGAGAAATACTTTGGGCTTGGAATATCAGACAACCCATCAGGCCACCTATCAGGCAACCAACACCGTACAGGATTCCCCCAAAATGACGCAAGAATTTGCTCATTCAGTTCGTTCACAGCCTTGCTGCCTTGAAGTAACGCTAATGTAACATACCAAAAAGCACATTTGCCACTCAGCACAGACGATGACCATACATCACGTTCAGAGGATTGATCTTTCAGTCACCACGTTCACAGTATCAGAGGGGCTCGGAATTCCACCATGCTAGATGACGGTCTCAATGACTCAATGTGGGCTAATATAGGCAACACTTCTCACAGTCGCAAGGATCAAGAAGCTCCAGTTCAGTTGGTCAGGGAGGGTGATCTTTTTGAGATTCCAACCAGGCTTCGAAGATCGTTAGGATCGACGTTACCCCTGTCCATTGTCAGCATCTGCTCAGAAGTCTTCAACGTACACGAGCTCTCTGTCGCAGGTTGACGAAACTAGTCGATCACTGCAACATCGTGACCCAATGTCCAAAAGTTTCTGATATATCGAAATATTACTGGATAGCTTCACGGCTCCGAGGGATCAAGCTAATCAGTGTTATCATGTCTGCAGAAAGCAGAGCAAAAGCCTGGGTCTTCCTCAAGGTATAAAGGCATGGTATACCTGCAACGTTCCCCTCAATTCAGATCACATCAAAGCAACCCAGATACCTCCATAACCAATAAGAAGCCAAGCTCTGATCCTTGCCCTACTACACAACACCACCATGCACACCTCCAGCCCCATCCTAGCCCGAGCCCTGTGCCTCTTCTTGGCTCTGGGAAGCGCCTGCTCCAGTTATTGATGACCCGAAAGTCATTGTTCGCCAGTCAGGCTGCGTGTATATAATCACTCCCGAAGGCGTAGCTTGTAAGTCCCTCCCACTTAAATACTGACACATTACCTCAAGCACTCCCTTTCCCCGCAAACCCACATTCATTCACACCACCCAATCTCAAATCCCCGAATACCTCTCCAAAAACACCTTCCCACAACTAACCTTCTCCAGACTGCCAATGCGGTGATGAAGAGGTCCCCCCCACCTCCGCTGGGAACTGCGATTACACTTGAACTTTATTTACTTAGTTAGGTCGAAGATTGGAGGTAGACAGATAAGCTGGGTTGTGGGTTTTTTGGTGGTAGTGGGAAGCGAGTTGTGAGATAGTGCCTGATTGGGTATAGTGGTTGTTGCTGTAAAATGGAGGATCATCGAATTATACTAGTTCGAATAAGTTACCTATCGATCTTGGAGTGGTCTGTGGTGAAATGTATATTACACGAAATAGCTCCCTAACTAGGTATGTTTACATCGTACAAAGGTTTTTATATACATATTGACGTCTATATATATAGTGCGAGATTTTATTCTTATATTTAGTGCATTCAATGATATAGGACACGTGTGTTATAAGGTAGCTATTATTCTTAGATTTTCTCGCTTTTTACTATATACTATACGTTATACTTAGTTCCATCCTAATAAATACTTTCTTATAGTTGGATATTAACTTTAGGAATTTCATCTGGATTAGCAATGATTTACAAAGCTTCGGATTAATATCGAATACTTTATACTCTATAACTTCAAGTAAACTACTCAAGACGCGATATACCTTACAGTCTTGTATAAGATTCCACCTCCTCACTAAAGAATAAAGACTCGTATCCTAGATGATAGACCTATCGAGTATTGCTGTCAATCTGTAATTAACAACCAGGGCTAGTCGGGGTCAACGCTCCTATCCTATTCTAGAAGCGTTACCTATCAAATGAATACACGTCAAATCAGGAGCTCACCCTTAGGGTCCCTTAGAAGGCGCATAAAGACTATGTACTATTGCTGTAGTTTCGCTTTCAAGTTTATCACTGGCAAAGCAAGCTTTAGTGCACCTAATAGAATAAGTAGAATTTCTGTATCCTACCTATAAAACAGCATCAATAGCGGTTACATTTTCTGACGTCGACTGTACAGGTCGATATTTTTCTACAGATATCCTTATCGCTCCCCTTGTGCCAAGCTTCATCCAACCCCCGGTAAATTCTCCTATCGAGCAGATTGATATCAGCTGACTAGCAATATGAGAAATCATCGACCAAGAACTCTGGTCGGGTTCCTCATCGTCAAGGCTCACGATTATCATACAAGTCCCATGGTGTTCCATTGCCGGTAGTTCGAAACCGTCAGGGGGCCCCGCATAATGGAAGTAACCCGGAGTCGTCACGTCGGGGAGTAGTTGAATGGACTGCAGGCAATCCCGGCTTCTGGCCACTCGGGTTACGAAGAATGTTGGTCTATAGCAGTTTACTCTGGCAGTGAGAGCAGTGGATGAAGAGTTTGTGTTATCCGTGCTGGGGGAGTAGACTGAAGGGATTGTGATGTTCCTATTCACGTAGATTTCGTTCCGAACTGTAGCAGCGTGAAGGCGAGTGAGGCAGAGAGTAGCTAAAAAGAAAGCAGGTCGCGATAGGTACTTCATTGCGTGAGTTGAAGGTCGTTCAGCTTATGGGCTTCAGCTTATGGGAGTAACTTGGCTATCAAGGACACAAAGAAAGTAAACAGCGACTTCGAAGTTCAAATGCAGGGATATAAGCTTTGGATAAAGCGATCGAAGCGCCGCAGATACGACCCAAGGGCGGGTCGTCGCAAGAACCGGAACCCAAAACTTTGCAGATCTGGCTATGCGCTTCATCCCCTTCGTGGAAGACGTCGGGTCTCACTTTCCGGCCCTCCTGACACCCCGACCTCGCCATATCAGAGTAGAGAAACGAGCGCTAAAGAAAATGACCTCGTGATCATCGGGGTATCTGCCACAGATCTTCGGAATAACGAGTGCAACGCTATATGATCACAACTAGAGATGTAATTTCAACCCTCATACAATCCAATAGCCAACAGCCAGGTGCGTGTTCCAAAATAGGTCAACTAGAAGGCCATACGCACAGCGCGAAGCAGCCTTATGCTACTGAATTCGCTGCCTCGAAAGAGTAAAAGCCTAAGCTAGTATCTGCGAAAGAACTGACAGTAGCCACTGCCACATCAATGTCAGATTAGCTTAGGCAGTCGTCTCTCGGAGCTACAAAGCATCGTGGCAAGGAATCCGTCCCTATCTGAATACCAGCATCACACGTCCCAGCGTTTTCCAATGCAGATGCCAGTTACATGGCAGTATCAGTAGACAAAAAAGCAGGAATAAGAGTTCTTTCAAGAAAGGACGGCCACGAGCACCGATTAGCGTAGATCACCTAGCTAAAATGGCGTCAATTAACCCCACAAGATGGGCAGCCAGTAACCTGTCGTTAGATGATAGTGAGCTCGCCTTAGATAATGGAACGCTGCGGGAAGCTCGCAAAAACCTGACCGCTAGATAGTATGGAAGCTTCCAGGTATAAAGGCATTCATAAAGGTGCCGTTCCTAGAGAGAAGCCTGTGACTTAAATTACGTTACAAGAATATCGTAATGTTAGCTTACTAACACTACTAGAAGTAATATATGCCTCATAGTACCAATACCCTATTAATACCTAAAGATAGAATAATAAATTACCTCTCTAAAGTAGGGGCTATACTCTTTATTTCCTCGTCTATAGTATTAATTAATTATTAATTATTATTAGTAAATACTTTATTAATAATATAATTCTTACTATTCTCTACTTTATAAAAACTTTAATCCTTATATTTTTTTTAATAAATAAATTATTATAATACTTATCTATTTACTAATAAATATATATCTAATTACCTAGTCTCTAATAGTATATTATTATATCTATAGATATTTATAGTTATATCTATTAAGGGCTAGTCTAGAGTAAATTATAGAGATATAATATAATTAATATAATAAAGCTAAGAAAGGAATAAATAAAGTACGTAAAGGATTAATATAAATATATAGTAGTAATAAGCTATAGATACTAAGCTAAATAAGTATAATATAATATTAGGTAAATAAATAAGCGCGTAAGTAATATATAGCTAAATTATAATATTATCCCCTCTTTAAATAAATATTAACCCTAATACTTTAAATAAGAGCTTTATTATTAATTAGGATTATTAGACTTATTAAGATAATACTAATAAAAGTCTATTACTAAATCTATAGTATTTTTAAACTTATTTCTATTAGTATTATACTACTATTAATTAGGTCTTTCCTTATTCTTCTAATATATATAGAATTATAAGTATTAGTTTCTTTCTATTTATTAAGTATCTAAGATATTATTTAATTTCTATTCCTTTTCTTTATTAATAAATATTAGTTTTAAGAGAGCTATATATTACTTTAATAAAGAATTTATTATAACTTTATATAGTAAGCTTAGATAGAAAATATAATAGATTTATATACTTATTAAGAGCTTTAAATAGTAAAAGTATTTAATTTTAGTAGTAATCTTAAATAGTCCTAATATCTTATTATTTAGCTTCTTACTTAGTTAGGTAATTATAATATTCCTACTTAATAGAAATACTATATCCTCTATCTTATAAAAGACTTCTAACTAGTAATAATTAACTTAGTCTATTATATATTTATAACTTAATATCATCTACTCTCTTATATACTTTAGAATACTAGCTATCTTATTTATAATATTATTAGCTTTTATAGCTTAAGTTCTCTTATATACTAAAGAACCTAGCTTTATTAAAGATAAGAAGGATATATAAAGATAGAATTCTTTATTAGTAAAGAAAGGAGATATATTTATAGCCTTAATAATTATATTATTATAGGTAAACTTAGTTATAAATAGATATTTTATCTAATTATTTTATATATATAAGTAATAAGCTCTTAGCTATTACTTAATATTCTAATTTACTCTTTCTATTTATCTATTAATTTCTAGGTAAAAGACTATAAATAAGTTAGCTTTAATTTATAGTTAATTATAAAGAGTCTTCTATACTATTAATATAAATTAGAGTCCTTAATCTAATATAATAAAGTTTAGAAAGCTATAGATTCTAAAAATATAATTAAGTAAAATATCTATAATAACTTTAATAGAAGTTCTCTTATTAACTATATTATAGAGAATATAATAATATTTCTTAAATAAGTAATCTACTAGTATATAAATTATATTTTAGCTCTTAGATATAGAGAGACTAGTAATAAAGTCTATTAAGATATCTTACTAGTATTACTTAGAAGTAGATAATAATTATAATAATCTATTATATTAATCTCTTAGAGTCTTACTTCTTTAATAAGTATAATAGTTATAAATATAATAAGTTATCTTCTCTTTTATACTAAGTTAATAGAATTATTTTCTTAATATTTTTAGAGTTCTATCCCTTTTAAGATAACTATTTATAGATAGATTATAGCTTTTCTTTATAAGCTCTAAATATAATTCTAATAATATAAGAATCTAAATATAATTCTTATAGAATAATATATAATAATACTATAAGTAGTATTTTAGATTAATATCTTTAAATATTTAAATTAGATTCTATTCTAGCGTATTTTATATCTAACTATAATTATTATTATCTTAGTTAGTTAATATAATTCTAGTATATAATAATAGGTCCTTATCTATTAATATATTAATTTATTTATATATAGCTTTATCTCTCTCTTTAGTTTCTTAGTTTATTAAAAAGATCTATCTATATCCTTAGAAATATTTAGATAAGAATAAGACTCTATATTAATACTTAAGATATTTATCCTTCTTATCTATTAAAATAGAATTAGATATATAGATTAATATATCTATCTTTCTATTTAACTTTCTAGTATAATATATAATTTTAAAGTTAAACTTAGCTAGCTTTTTAATCTATCTTACCTAATAATATATTAATTCCTTTATATATATAAAGTATTCTAAGCTCTTATAGTCTATAAAGATTTAGATAAGAATATTAGTTAACTCTAACTTAGAATACTAATATTTAAGATAATAAATTATTACTAGAAATTCCTTATTATAAATCTTATAATTATATTTAGCTATTATTATATTCTTACTATAAAAGATTATTAAGTAAAGTATTATATTATTATTAACTTAGAATAGAATATTATTATTAATATAATTAGAGAAGTTTATTTCTAAGATTATAGATTAAAACTATTTATAATATTATAGTACTAAAGTATTAGTAACTAAATACTTTATTTCTTTAAAGATAGCTTAGTAGATCTTAGACTATATAAATAAATAATTCTTTTTTATTAGAGTTACTAAGAACTTTACTATCTTTAAAAAGTCCTTTATAAAATATTAGTAGAAATTATAAAATCCTATAAATAACTATACTTCTTTTAGATATATAAGGATCTTTTATATAATTATTATTATAACTTTATCTAGATCTATCTTTAAGTTAGTAGTAGATATTAAAAGACCTAAAAATTTAGTTTCTTATATATAGAATTTATACTTATTAATATTAACTTATAATTTTATTTTATAGAGTTATAATAGAATCTTCTTAATATATTCCTAATACTTCTTCTTTATTTTATTATAAATTAGAATATTATCTAGATATATCTAATAAAAGTTATTTAGATACTTAAAAAGATTATTATTTATATATTATTAATATAAGACGAGTTCTCTAATAAATTTAAAGGGTAATATATAATATTTAAAAGCTTTAAAAGATATAATAAAGATTATAAAATCTTTATTATCTAGATATATATAAAGCTTATTAAATACTATAATAATATTAAGCTTTATTAAGTACTTATAATCTATTATATAGATTAATACTTTCTCTATAAGTAATATTAGATAATAATTCTAAATTATAATAGTATTAAGTTTTTAGTAGTTAATATAAAATCTTAGACTACTATTATATTTCTAGATAAATAGTATTAAGAATATATATAGTATAGTACTTAATAATATAAAGCCTTTTTATAGATTCTTCTCTAAGTATTTCTTAATCTTCTAAAGCTTAAAACTAGATATAAGGTAGAGTTTACTCTATAGTAACTTCTTACTAGACTCTAACTTAATCTTATAATTATAAGGTTAATATAAAGAAAGTTCCTTAGCTTTAATCTTATTAAATATATTAATAAGATTATAATATTTCTTAAAGAGCTTCTTCCTAATAGAATTCTTAATATATATTATTATTTTATATATAGCTTCTATAAAAGTACTTTATCTTAGTATTTAATCTATTTCTATAATAGTTATAAAAAAATACTAAACTTAATACTTCTTTAAATTATAAGTAAGTATATTAAAGATAGCTATACTAATTTAATAAATATTTAAGGCCTTATTTTCTTTAAGTAAGAAGGGAATAATAGATAAAAATATTAAAATATTTAGTCTAAGTTAGTTTAACTTAAGTCTAAGATTTAAATTAAATTCTAAGTTAGGTTCTCTTAAAGAACTTATTAATATAAACTTTAATAACTTAATTATAATAGATTCTATTTTAATAACTATACTAGAAATAAAGAATCTAATTTATAGAGTACTCTTATAGTTATATTATCTTAATATAAAGATAATATAATTATTAGCTATATTTAATATAATCTTATATATATTTATCTAGAGCTTTCTAAGAATAATATATTATTAATTAAGGTTTATAATTAATATAAATATAGTAAATTCTTAATAATTATCTACTCTTATAAAGGGATAAATAGTATAAGTAATAAATTTCTATCTACTAGAGATAAATAGAAAATAATTATTTTCTATTTATATTAAACTAAAATTTTAGTTATTTTTTATTTAATTTTAGTTTTTTAAATAGAAAATAGTTTTTTTTATAAGTTCTTTTTAAAGTTAAACCTATTTTAAAAAGTATTAACTAAGTATTATAATTTAATACTCTAATAATCTAAATCTCTCTTAGGGTTATTTTTTAAAAAAATATTAAAATATAGGTTTTTTCTAATATTTAAATCTTAAGTAAATAATTAACTATTAAAAAAGCTATCTTTTTTAAATCTTATTCTTACCTTAATATATAAGTAAAATTTAAAGTAAGACTTAATTTAGAATCTATTAAATTAAAGTTATAAAACGCGCTAAAAATTATCTAAAATAGATTAATAATAAAAAAGTTATTTTTTTACTTAGAATTCTTATTACTAAAATATATATTTTATTCTAAATAAAAATAAATAAAATATATATAATAGTTATATTTTAATTTATTAATAGTAATTATTATACTACTAAATATTATATTTTTAAAGATTATATCTAATTATTCTATTTTTTATTTATAAGTAGATACTTAGTTAAAATATTAGCTAAAAGATTTATATTATAGCTATTAATTACTTATTAACTAGTTAAGATAATCTTAAATATTATTTATTTAATTAGCTACTTAATAATTTTATATCTTAAAGCTTTTTATTTTTTCTTATTATCTTTCCTTAATATTTTAATAAATTATTAATTCTAGTTATTTTAATTAAATTCTTATCTAGGAAATAAAGCCTTATCTTTCTAATAAGATAGAGTATATTATTATTTTAGGTAATACTAGTTTCCTAGCCTAATATTAAGAGATTAAAGATCCTAGCTAAATAATAAATAAAGTATTAACTAAGTACTAAGTAGTAATAATAAATAGATTTATATTTATTACTTAGTATAACTTAGTTCTAAATAATTCTAGTAAATTAATCTATATTTTTAAGCTAGTAAAGCCTAATAATAGATAATAAAAGTAAAAAAGATTAGTTTTTTAATATTATTTTTCTTTTTACCTATAACTTTATTATTTTTTAATAGAATTTTAAATTAAAGCTTATTTTTTATAGCCTTAATATAATCTTATAATCTCTATATATAAAGTTTTTTAATATATCTTAGGGGTTAAAACTTAGTATAAGGGGGGGAGAAGGCTATAGTTAAGAATTTTATTAAGTACTTTATAGAAATACTAACTAAATACTAGATAGTAATAATAAATATATTTACGCTTATTACTTAATATAACCTAGTTCTAAATTATTTTAGTAAATAATTTATATTTCTAAGTTAATAAAGCCTAATATTAAATAATAGAAGTAAAAAGAGTTAGCCTTTTAATAAAAATTTTCTTTTATCTATAACTTTTTTATTTTTTAATAAAATTTTAAATTAGGGCTTATTTTTAGTAGCCCTAATATAGCCCTATAATTTCTATATATAAAGTTTTTTAATATATCTTAGGGATTAAAGCTCTATATAAGAGAGTAGAGATTATAGCTAAGTACTTTATAAAAATACTAGTTAAGTACTAGATAGTAATAGTAAATATATTTATACTTAATATTTAGTATAGTCTAGTTCTAGGTTATTTTAGTAAATAATTTATATTTCTAAGTTAATAAAGCTTAATACTAAGTAATAAAAGTAAAAAAAGGTTAGTTTTTTAATAAAATTTTTTTTTATCTATAACTTTTTTATCTATTTATAAAATTTTAAAATAAGACTTAATATTTATAATTTTAATATAACCCTATAATTCTTATATATAAAGTTTTATCCTATATAATTCTATAAACTCTATATATTAAGTTTTATAAGTATTATATAAAATCTTAATTTATCTCTAACTTCTTTTCTAGCTCTCTAAATAATTTTTTAAAAATAGTTAAAATAAAGATTTTTATATATTTTTATCCTAGCCTATTATTAATAATTTCCATTTAGATAAATTTTATATCTAGTTCTAATTTAATTATTATCTAACTTAATCCCTCTTATATAGCTCTAATCTTCGCTAATTACTATAGAATTCTTCTAAATTCTATAGATAGCTTTAATTCGCGTTAATTTCTATTAAATTTCCTTAAATTCCCTAAATTCCTTAATATCTCTCCTAATTCTTATAGAATTTTATTTAATCCCTTTATATCTTAATAAGTATATTAATTATTATAGAATTTAATTAATTAATAAATATTATATTATATATATAAAGCTTAATAAAGCTATCTACTAGAGATAAATAGAAAATAATTATTTTCTATTTATATTAAACTAAAATTTTAGTTATTTTCTATTTAATTTTAGTTTTTTAAATAGAAAATAGTTTTTTTTATAAGCTCTTTTTAAATTTAAATTTATTTTAAAAAACGTTAACTAAGCGCTATAATTTAATACCCTAATAGCTTAAATCTCTCTTAGGGTTATTTTTTAAAAAAATGTTAAAATATAGGTTTTTTCTAATATTTAAATCTTAAGTAAATAATTAACTACTAAGAAAATTATCTCTTCTAAGTCTTATCCTTACCTTAATATATAAGTAAAATTTAAAGTAAGACTTAATTTAGAATCTACTAGATTAGGGCTATAAAACGCGCTAAAAATTATCTAAAATAGATTAGTAATAAAAAAGTTATCTTTCTACTTAGAGTTCTTACTACTAAAATATATATTCTATCCTAAATAAAAATAAATAAAATATATATAATAGTTATATTTTAATTTATTAATAGTAACTATTATACTACTAAATATTATATTTTTAAAGATTATATCTAATTATTTTATTTCCTTTTTATAAGTAAGTACTATCTCTTTATATATCTTTCACGTTTCTATAAATTTCTTTACTAGGCCTAATCTAGTTCTAACCCTAATTCGCGCGGATTCCTACGAAATTTAGGGAAATTCCTTAGATAACCCTAATTAATCCTAATTACTATAGAATTCTCCTAAATTCCTTAGATATTCTAATAAATATATTAATTATTATAGAATTTTATTAATTAATAAGTATTATATAATTAATAAATATTATATATATATAGTTTATAGATAATATAAATAAAATATATACTTATTATTAGCTAGACTTATATTATTATATTTATTTAGTTTATATATTTATATAAATTTTAATAATAATTTATATATTTTAATATATTAATAAGAACTTAATAAAGTTATTAATATATTAAGAAAAAATTTAAAATAGAAAAAATTTTAAGATAAATAAAATTAATAGATAATAAAATAATTAATAATTAATTTAAAGTTATATTATATAAAAAATAAATTATATAAAAAATATAAATATAATATATAATTAAATATAAAAATAAATATAAAGATATAAAATAAAATAAATATAAATATAAAATTATATATTATAGTATAATTAGAGGGAATAGTATTATTTAAGGGTAATAGGTATTTTATTAAATCTATTTACCTTAAATTACTACTAATCTAGATAATATATTATAAAACCTAATAAAATACTATAAAATACTATTAATTCCCTTAAAATCCCCTAGAATATCTTAAAATACCCTTAAGTAATACTAAACGCTCTCTATAGCTTTAAATTAGTATCTACTTCTATTAAATACTCCTTAAACTTCTTAAATAGCCCTAATATTATCTAAGTCTTATAGGATAAGTACTAAATAGCCCTAATTATAGTCTTAAGGCTATCTTTTATAACTATAATAAATAAATTAAGAAAGAACTCGCGATAATAATAGTATATTAAGCTATTATTATTTAATATATTACTATCTTAAATTATAATACGTTTTTTAGCCCTTTTCTTAGGGAAGAGAACTATCTAATTAACTCTAATTAAAGGAATATAGAGAGAAACCTACTAAAATTAACCTAATATTTAATCGTCTTCTTTAGATTATAATACTTCTAGCGCGATCTTATATTTATATCCCTTAAATTAATACTAAATCCCTACTAATTAGGCTTAATATATACTACGCGTGATATAGAAGTACTTCACTATACCTATATAAAAGTATTTATCGGCTATATAGATAAAATAGTACTATCTAGATTAACGCGGCCCTTATTATCTCTAATTAGCTTTAGTTAGTATTTATATTTAAGTAGGTACCTCTAAAGATTAAAAAGAAAAAGTAATATTTAATAAATAAACTATAGGGTTAAGACTCTATATACCTACTATAGTAGAGCGAGCTCTTAAATACCTTAGTAATATATATATAAAGGAGGGTCCTATACTCTTAAAAGAGGTAAATAAGGTTTTTTAAGAGGGTTTAATACTATTTAAGACTAAAAGAAAGTAAATAAAGAAATTACTATAGCTTTTACTATAAATAAACTCTCTTACCTAAAATAAATATCTAAATTAAGGTTAATTATAACTTAAGGGTAAAGATAGAGTATTATTTATATCTTTTTAATAGTATTTTTAATAAATAATACCTCTATAATAATAACTTAAAGATATTTAGACTCGCTTTTAAGCTCTATACTATAATATATATAGCTAAAATTATTAGTATATTCTAGAGTATACCTATAGTTAGGGTAATAAGAGGGTAATTTAGTTTAATAAGAGAGTAATTAGGAGTAAATAGAGCTAGTAGGACTAGAATAGCGTAGTTTAGAGATCTCTTCCCCTAAAGAGTTAATAGAGGGGTTAATAGAAGGAAAGCTAAAACTAGATATAAGATAGCTAGGGTTATTACTAAGATAAGGATTAGATTTAAAAGAGTTTTACTTTATAAAAAGCTATATATTAAAGTTCTCTTTAATTAAAATCTAAGATTAATATCTATAAGCTATATTAATAGTATTTAAAGATAAAGAGAGATATTTAAAATAAAAGAAAGCTAATATAAATAGAAAATATTAGTTTAGTACTAAATCTAGTATAAGAAAACCTATATAGTATATTAGTATAGTAATTATATTAAATTAAAGCTATTTATAGAGTATAGAGAATAATAAGAGGAAAATAAAGATAGATATAGCTAAATAGCCCTAAAAGGGGCTAATTAGCTCTATAGAGAGTATTTAAGGCTATTTAAAGGTAAATATATATTAGAATTACTTATAAGTTTACTTAGATATAATAGAAAGATAAGTTTAAAATAGTTAAAAATAAATAGATAAAGAAATTAATAAATTAATATATATACTAAGCCCTATTTAGTTTTAGCGTAAATAGGGCTATTTAACTCTAATTAATACTAATTATCTCTATAACTTTAATTAATACTAATTATCTTTTAAATTTTTAAATTTTTATTAATTTTATTTATATTATCTATATATCTATATTATTTATAAATTTATATTATTATATTAATATATTACTATATAATTATATATTTATATTATTTATATTAGTTCTATTATTTCTAGTATTTTTATTATCTTTATTATTTCTATTATTTATTATTTATATTATTTTTATTATTTTTATTATTTATATATATATATTTATATATTATTATATTATTAAGTTAATATTTATATTTATTTAAATATATATTTATTTTATTTTATTAATAATAATTTTTTATATAATAATTAATATTAAGAATTATAAATAAGATATTTTATTAATAAATCTATAACTTATAATTAATAATATACTAAAAGATTTTAATAAAAATAATATATTTAGTTATAAAATAACTATAAATTATACTTAGTAATACTTTTTTTTCTAAGATTTAGTAAAATCTTATATATATTATATTATAAGTATTATATATTTTATTAAGTAATAAAGATAATATATTTTTAATATATTAAAGTATCTACTTATAATAGATATCTACTTATAAATAGAAGGTATAGTTACTTATAGATAGATAGTAGAGACTCTATAAATAAGTAGATCTCTTTCTAAGAGAAATCCATAATAATAAGTTCTTTATTTATTTATTTATTTATTTATTATATTTATTATATTTAATATATTTATTTATTTATCTATTTATTTACTTATAATATTATATTTATTTATTTATAATATTATATTTATCTATAATATAATATTTATTTATAGTATAGTATTTATTTATATTAATAATTTTTTAAGTCTTAATATTAAATATTTTTAATATTTATAAATAAATTTAAATAAGCTTAAGCTAAAATATTTTATATTCTTACTTTTAAGTATAAATATCTTTAATAACTTATTAAAAATCTATTAAAATATTTACTTATTTATATATATATTATTATATATACTATTTTATATACTACTCTATATATTATTATATATATTATTATATATATTATAATAAATAAATAGATAGATAAATAAATATAATAATAATAATAATAGTAATAGTAATAATAATAATAATAATAATAATAAATAATAAATATTAGATATAAAATATAATATATAATATAATAATTATAGATAAATATAATAATTATAGATAAATATAATAACTATAAATATAATAGTTATTAGTATTATTTATATATAGAAATTTAATATTAAATTAATTATATTTATTTATAAGTTATTAATATTATTAGAAATTAATTTAGTATAATAATATAAGAATATAATATAACTAAGAGAATAAATCTAAGAAAGAAATTTATAAAGTATATATTAATTTAATATAAATATATAATAATAATAAGCTATAAATATTAAGTTAAATAAATATAATAATATATTAAGGAAATAAATAAGTATTATAAATTAATAATTTAAATAGAATAATATTAATAATAAAATAATATTATAACTATAAAAAAGAAAATTATCTAAGTTATTTATAACTACTATATATAATAGATAAGAACTAAATTTAATAGAGATTAATTCTTATTTATTTAAAGTATTAAGATATTAAGTCTTTAATAATAAGTAGATAAATAATATATAGCTAGATTATAATAAGTATTAATTTAATATACTTTAAAGATTTTTTATTTATATATAAATTTTATTAATATTAAAAAATTATTTATTAATTCTATTTATAAATTAGATAAATATTTAAGATACTCTAAGTACTTATAAATAATACTTAGTATTTAGAGTATACTTAAAATATATAAATAATATTTAAATTAATCTTAAATTTAATTCTAAACTCTAAGCTAGTTTTAAAAATACTAATATATTTATTATATTTATTATATAATAATAATATCTATTTATAATATTTATTTATATATTTATTTATTTATTTATTATATTAATTTTTATAAATTAAAATAATTTAAAATTAATATAAAATTTCTAATTATTAGTTAAATATTAATTATAATTTTAAATAATTAAAATATATATTATAATAAGCTATTCTATTTATTATCTCTATTAATCTCCCTTAGTTAATACTATTTATCTCTATTTATCTTTAAATAGTAAGTAGTTCCTAACTCCTATTATAGATTAATTATAATTATCTCTATTTACCTTTAAACGCGTTAATTTCTATATAAATCCCTTTTTTAATACTAATCTTTCTTAATTTTTTTTTTCTTTCTATTTACTATTAATTATATCTATTAAGTACTAAATAATACTATTACTCTCTAATTCCTTTATTACTATCTATTATACTTTATTATTTAGCTCTAAAATATATATATCTAGTAAGTAATTATTACTAAATAGCTCTATTAGATACTAAATACCCTTACTTCTTATTAATTCCTTTATAGCTACTTATAATACTCTACTATCTAACCCTAATACCTATTTACTAGGTTATTATTTATTACTAACTACCTCTATTATATATATTTCTAACTCTAATCTACTTCTAATTAACTTTATTATATATATATCTAATTTAAACCCTTCTCTAATAAGATCTATATTCTATATCTTTAACTCTAATCTATTTCTAAGTAGCTCTATTTTCTATCTACTAAATATTAATCTATTTAAATAATCCTTAGTTACCTTTAATTTAAGCTATCTACTTTTCTTTCTTATCTATTACTCTAAATAACGTCTCTTATTATATTATAAGTATAGTTAGTTTCTTATTAAGAAAGCTATTATTTACTACCTTAAAACCTACTATATAAGATTATACTATACCCTCTTTATTTTAATTTAGGAACTTATTTACTTAATTTAGTAATTAAATCTAATTAATACTAAATAATAATAGATACTACTAAATATATCTATATAGCCTATCCTAGAGCTAAGCTAATCTATAGTAGGGTATATATATACTATTTTTAGTTATATCTTTTATATTAAAGTATTAAAGAGTCTTATTAATTACTAGCTCTACTAATATAACTAAAATAGAAAAATTAATTAATTTTAAGTTAATTAGCCCTAATCTTAATAGATTAAATCTATATAGTATTTCTTTAGTAATACTTACTATATTTTAAGTAGCTTTATCCTTATTTACTATACTAAACTATTATATAAATATACGTCTATTAAGCGAGGCTAGTATAAGAGCTCTATATATCTATCTTATAGTACCTAGAGTATTTTACTTTATTAACTTCCCTTATCTTATCTCTCTATATTTTTCTTACTTTATTAATTAACTCCTTTAACCCCTTTAATAGCTTTATATACCTATCTCTCTCCTCTAAAAGACTTATAGCTTCGGCTAATAAGCTAAAAAGAGATATTCCCTATATATAAATAGGGCTAGTTACTATAGAATAGTCTATCTATAAGATAGATCCTATCTAAATATATTTATTTAACCCTACTCGTTAATATCTAGAAGTTCTTAGGGAGGAATCCCTAATTTATTACCTACTTAACTAAGGAGATCTTAGGGCTAGTAGAGAAAGAAGTAAGTATTATAATCTATTAGGGTTAGGGTTAGGGTTAGGGTTAGGGTTAGGGTTAGGGTTAGGGTTAGGGTTAGGGTTAGGGTTAGGGTTAGGGTTAGGGTTAGGG